>CM050164.1:468467733-468887733 GCA_027410445.1 Discoglossus pictus
CAATTGTTTTTTTTTTAGCATTTAAACATTACAAAAAGTTGTTTTTTTTTTGCATAAAAACATAAGTAAAATCAGCTTAAACTTCATTGTAAGGAACAAGAAATGCAGAGAACATACTGTAGATCTCATTGGCTGGCAATAATTTTACTATTTTTTGGGGGGTTCTGTAACTTTAAAAAAAAAAAAAAAAAATCAGGAATTCTAGTTAAGTTGCTAACATAATTCAAATGCATGACATGACTTTATTTAGTATGTATAGTCTGTAATAATATTCATATTTCCCTGGAAGTAATAAGACTGCTATGTTTGTAAACAAAGGAACAGTTATAAAACAACTCTGGTAAACAGGAAGTTGTCTAAAAGTTCTCTCCTTTTTAACTAAATGTTACAAAAGTTGTGGAATAATGTGCTGCATTTAGGGCCAATCTGCCCTCACCCTGGGAGCTGTATCTGCAGGGCTGTGCTAGGTGTCACTCACAAGACTGGATGACATCCTGGTATAGAGCCTTCTGGGTCCTGTCCCTGTGCTTGAGCTGCCTGGTGATATGAGCTCTCCAGCCTGTCCTGGCCCCCAGCTCTGGCTGCATCCTGCACGGTGTGTCCCCAACAATGCAACCTGATACATTGTAACACTGGGCGGGGAGACTGTGACGTCACAGGAGGATGGGGAATCTCCGGACCGAACCACTTACATGGGGGGGATGTATAAATGACTATATACAACACAACAGGCTGCTTCCATACATTAGTACAAACAGTATATATTAATACAATATTAGTTTATTTTTATCGTGTGAGGATGTTATCCAGTGGCTGTTGGTGTGTAATGCCTTGTACAAGGTGGTGTTTGTGTGGAAATCCCCCTCCCTCACTTGGTTTGTCCGGGGAGGGCTGGACACTGGGCTGGATAGTTCTGTGGTGTTTATGATCTGAGAGCAGAGAGAAAGGGGATGAGCTTGAGGAGGAAACTGGAGTTATTATCTATCTAGGAATAAAGTGACCTAATAAAGAAAAGTTTGCATACCCTGGCAGAAATTGTGACATTTTTGCATTTATTTTGAAAATATGACTGATCATGCAAAAAAAAATAAAGTATTTTATTAAAGGATAGTGATCATATGAAGCCATTTATTATCACATAGTTGTTTGGGTCCTTTTTAAATCATAATGATAACAATAGCCCTGATCAAAAGTTTCCATCCCCTTAGTACTTAATACTGTGTATTGCCCCATTTATCATCAATGACAGCATGCAGTCTTCTGTAATAGTTGTCTACGAGGCCCCTAATTCTTGCAGGTGGTATAGCTGCCCATTCATCTTGGCAAAATGTCTCCGGGTCATGCAAAGTCTTTGGTCGTCTTGCATGAACCGCACGATTGAGATCTGCCCAGAGTGGCTCGATGATATTAAGGTCAGGAGACTGTGATGGCCACTCCACAACCTTCACCTTTTTCTGCTGTAACCACTGGAGGGTCAACTTGGCCTTGTGCTTAGGGTCATTGTCATGCTGGAAAGTCCAAGAGCGTCCCATGCGCAGCCTTCGTGCAGAAGAATGCAAATTGTCTGCCAGTATTTTAGGATAAAATGCTGCATTCATCTTGCCATCACTTGTCACAAGATTCCCCATCGCCTTTAGAGCTTACACCCCCCAAAAAACATCAGTGAGCCACCACCATGCTTCACAGTGGGGATGGTATTCTTTTCACTATAGGCCATGTTGACCCCTCTCCAAACACAGCGCTTATAGTTCTGACCATAAAGCTATATTATGGTCTTATCACTCCAAATTACAGTGTGCCAGAAGCTGTGAGATATGTCAAGGTGTTGTCGGCATATTGCATCCAGCCTTTTTTGTGGCATTGGCGCAGTAAAGGCTTCTTTCTGGCAACTCGACCATGCAGCTAATTTTTGTTCAAGTATCATCGTATTGTGCTCCTTGAAACAACCACACCGTCTTTTTCCAGAGCAGCCTGTATTTCTCCCGAGGTTACCTGTGGGTTTTTCTTTGTATTCCGAACAATTCTTCTGGCAGTTGTGGCTGAAATCTTTCTTGGTCTACCTGACCTTGGCTTGGTATCAAGAGATCCCTGAATTTTCCACTTCTTTATAAGTGATTGAACAGTACTGACTGGCATTATCAAGGCTTTGGATATCTTTTAATATCCTTCTCCATCTTTATGAAGTTCCATTACCTTGTTATCCAGGTCTTTTGACAGTTCTTTTCTGCTTCCCCATGGCTCAGTATCTAGCCTGCTCTGTGCATCCACATGAGAGCTAACAAACTCATTGACTATTTATACACAGACACTAATTGGAATTTAAAAAGACACAGGTGTGGGAAATTAACCTTTAATTGCTGTAAGGGGCCCCACGGGAGAATTAGGGGGCCACAGGGACCCCATGGGCCACAGGCAACCAATGGGGCCCGTAGGGGCCACAGGGTATCTGAGGGGGCCACATAGGATCCGCAAGGGGCACAGGGGACCTTGGGGGCCCAGGGGATCCATGGTTGGCATAAAAGGGATGCTAGGTCCATGGAGGCCACAGGGGACCTGTGGGGGCCACATAAGATCCGGATGGGCCACTATGATCCACAGGCGGCCCCTCAGAGGTCAGGGGCCTTAGTGCCCTGCACCGGCAGTAGCTCCGCCTCTAGTGCCACCCCTTCCTCTATCAAGATAGCTGCCGCATTCTTCTGGCCAGCCTCTCTTCCCCTAAGATGGCAGGCATTATTATTATTATTATCGTTTATTTGTAACGCGCCAACATATTCCGTAGCGCTATACATAAGTTAAGTTACAGGCAATGACAAGTTCAAGATTCACACATTGCAAAGAGTGGATGGCCCTGTCTTTGAGCTTGGAATCCGGTGTCCATAGCGCTTTCCCTAAAGCACTGCGCAGGATTGAAACTCGCAGACTTACAATCTAAAGGTTGAAGTTTGTATGTGGTACAGTAGGGAGAGAGTAGTGCTGAGCATGTTTGGGAGGAAGGTTATAGGCTTCTTTAAAGAGGTGCGTTTTTATTGATGTTTTGAAGGATTTAAGGCAGGAGGATAGTCTGGTGAAGCAAGGCAAGGAGTTCCAGAGAATAGGGGCAGCGCGAGAAAAGTCCTGGAGGCGGGAGTGAGAGGAGGTGACAAGAGTGGTAGAAAGAAGAAGGTCATTAGCAGAACGAAGAGGACGTGTGGGGGAGTATTTGGAGATGAGAGCAGAGATGTATGGGGGTGCGCTGTTGTTGAGGCTTTATAAGTTAGGGTCAAGATTTTAAACTTTATTCTGGAGGCTAAGGGAAGCCAGTGGAGTGATGGACAAAGAGGAGCTTCCGACACTGAACGATGTGTACTGAAGATGAGTCTGGCGGAGGCATTTATTATGGATTTAAGTGGGGAGAGGCGAATGATGGGCAGGCCAAGGAGCGAGTTGCAATAGTCAAGACGAGAAATGATGAGAGAGTGTATTGTTGTTCCGCGCTGTGCCACCCCCCTTGGTCCTGGCAACGTTACAACCGGGGCGATGCGCACCCCTAGCTCCCCCTTCCTACGCTACTAAGGGCATGTAAACTTTTGATCAGGGCCATTTGGGTGATTTCTGTTATCATTATGATTTCAAAAGGATCCAAACAACTATGTGATAATAAATAGCTTCATATGATCACTATCCTCCAATAAAATACATATTTTTTGCATTATATTTTCAAAATAAATGCCACAATTTCACAATTTCTGCCAGGGTATGCAAACTTTTGAGCACAACTGTATATATATATATATATATATATATATATATAGGGATAGAGAGATAGATAGATAGATAAAAGTAAATAGATACACAGGGATATTATATACCTAGTAACATCCCAAAACTTCCCATGTCCCTTTAAATTTCCTGAATTAATATATTTTTCATGAAGACATTTTTTTTGTGACTACAGTGGCCTTTTATGTCACCCTCCTGTACCTCTCTTTTGTACTTTCTATCTATCTATGTACTTTATTTATTAAGAAGTACTTATAAACTCTATTTTACTGTCTAAAATCTAACAGATAGTCCCTGTATGGGTCTGCCCATAAAAGTAAATAGATACACTGGAATATTATATACAGGGTTGAGTCACAATATTATGACCACCACCTATTTTTTATATCAGCAGCGCGTAGCCAATGAAATTTGACTTGTGTTGAGCGCTGGCTTGGTCGGTATATAAAGTGACTTTGAAAAGGGGATGGTCATTGGCTTTTGGGCCAAGGGTGGCAGTATTTCTGAAACAGAGCAGTTTGTGAACTGTTCGTGTGCTGCTGTGGTTAAAGTGTACGATTACTAGACAAACGGCACTATTGCGAATAAACTTTGTGGAAACTGTGCAGCACCACGTGCCATTGATGTTAGAGGTGAACGTTGGCTGGGAAGGTGTGTGAGGACCAACTGACATGCTACAGTTGAGCAACTCGCCATCCAAACGCACCAGGGGGCGACCAGACGTGTGTCTAAAATGACAATACAGAGAACCCTGTTGCGTCTGGGGCTTCAAAGCAAACGGCTGGTCACTGCACCCATGTGGACGAGGGTTCATCATCAGAAACAGCTTCAATTTTCATGACAGTTGCACGAAAAATTGGACCTCTTCTGATTGGCAAAGGGTTGCGTTCTCTGATTAATCACGTTTACTGCTCCATCGACTGGACAGGCATTGGTGTGTCAGACGCGAAACCTCCGAGAACAAATACTCTGTAACCATTGTTTGGAAGAACACAAGCTGATGGCGGCAGCGATATGGTCTTGGGAAAGGTTTTCTTGGCATTGTCTGGTTCCACTCATAAATCTCTCAAACGATTGGGTTATCTATCCATCCTTGCAAATCAAGTACACCCATACATGTTGACTGTCTTCCCTGGAGCGGATGGGATCTTCCAGCAGGACATTGACACATGTCATACAGCCAGACTTGTCTGATAGTGGTTGGAAAAGCAAGATGAAGACTTCCAAGTACTTCCATGGCCTCCAAATTCCCCGGCTTGAACCCCATCGAGCATGTGTGGGAGCCCCTTGATCCCCATGTTCGCCTCCACCACGCACTCTTCATCAGCTGTCGGATGCTCTGCTGTCTGCATGGCTCAGATACCCTTGCCAATCTTCCAGCATATTATTGCCTCACTAGCTGCTGTCCATGCTGCACACAGCGGTTATTCTGGTTATTAACTGGTGGTCATAATAATGTGACTTTAATGTGTACCTAGTAACATCTAGAAACCTTCTATATCCCTTTGAAGAATCACTTTTTCTATACATTCCTTTGAAAAATTAAACCTGATAACCTGATTTCTTTCTCAGGAGTCTGTGTCCATGTAAACTAATGAGCTTTGCAATAAAGCTAATGAAAACACTGGCAGTTGTAGTCGCTACATTCTCATTGTTCAAACAGAATCTTCAAAGTAATAAAAGGTAATACATTTGAGTCTGTATTATTTTTCTTACCTTCTAAAAACATTTTTTTTAAAAAGAGGATATTTGATACTAGCGACTTGTCTGTCAAAAAATGACGGCAATAAAATGTGAAGGCTGAGAATGCTGTTTTCCACCCAATGTGAGTCTCTTCACCTCTTACATGATGATATATATTTTGTAATTTTTTTAAAAAAAATTCTCTTTTTTTATTTTATTGTTATTACCTGTATTTTTCCATGTCATATTCCATATGTATCAACAAGTACAACAATTAATTGAATTAGTAGTTAATGTCTTTATTGTTATAACATGCAACTTCTATCTTTAAACCACTCAGAATCCATGGTTTAGAAAAAATTTCATTTTTTTTATTGCAACGTATACATGAATATTAGAAGAATGTGTAAACTTAGTTTGAAACAATATTTATCTGATTTGCAATATAGAATCCAGAGGAAGGCAAACAGAAAAAACCCAAGTGAAACTTAGCCAATCATCTCAAATGGAGAAAAATTCCTTCCTGACCCCAGATGCAGGCGATCAAATTACCCCCTGGATCAATACTTTCTCTTTAATTATACAGTATAAATCCAAAAGAAATTGAATAACCCCCTAATGACCTCCAATCCAACCCCTAAATACATACATTAAATACAATGCAAGTGCTAAGTCGATTCAATGGTACCCATACAGGTTGTAATATGAATGTTAGACTGTGTGAACCAAGTAATGCACAGGGCATTTAGCCTGTCTGTGCCTCACCTATGTTTACACAGTGTTGTTTTAATTTCTAAACCTGTTTGTGGCGTTTTGCCAACCTGTTTGGAAGGCGCTGGTTAATAGTTTTAATTTTTTAATTAAACTTTCAACATCTCTTAAGATACAGTTTTTACAGTTCAAACAGTAACATCCTTTAATAACAGACAAACTTGAAATGTTTGAAAACGGCACATATAGTTGTTGTGGGGCAAATAGTGTTTTACTTTCCCATCCTTTAATAACTGACGCTCACTTTCAAACGTTAATTTGTAGTGGTTGTTTGTATGTTGAAAATGGGAAATTGAGTTGTCTGTGGGCATATAGTGGTTACTCTTAAAAGAGGCCAACATACTTTCAAGTTTGTCTTTGGGATTTAACCACTATTGTGTATGTGAATCGTTTGATATCTTGAAATACCACATAGAGTTGTCCATGGGCAAATACTGGTTCCTCTGAAAAGAGTCCAACAGACTTAAATGTTTGTCCTTTTGATTTATTAATGGTCATAGCAAATGCTATGATGATCGGAAATTGTCTCCTTTGAAGGACAAAAGGCAAACCACTCTCACTTGGAGCCAAATCAATTCTTGGTATAAAAACTCGTTCACCCTTATGGGTACCATTCATAATTTCTGCATATGAAAAGGTCTTTTAAATCCTGAACAATTAATCTGGTCCCATTACAAAGTCCTTTTTTTGTGTTCATATTTCTCAGTAACATGACGATTGCCCCTATTTTTAGTTGTAAAATATGTGGTGGCATTCCAGATAGTGTTAATGAATTATAAATTCAGTTGTAAAGTTGGCCTCACTGTCTGTCATCAGAACAGAATCTGCACTGTAATATTTTTTTTTGTGTTCCATCTATTAATTTTAAAATTTGGTTATTTAGATTTAATGCAGATTTAATGCAGTTTAACATTTTCAATGTTAATATGACTTTGTTTGCAAGGTCTGAGTAATCATTGTTAATGATGCTATTTTGGAAGATAAGTGATATCATAGACTGCTTGCAAATCATTTTATTTGGAATTTCCACAGTATCCTCTGATAAATTACTTATGAGCTCTGTTTTGCCTTCACCAATCTTAATTAACCAATCATTGAATTCATTTTGGCCCTCTGATCTCATATTTTTTCAAATTTAATATGTGTAAATATTTTCCATAGTGGACTTGCCTTTATACATGTTTCCAGAATCTGTGTCTGATTTCCATGGACAACCACAGGTAATTTTTGCCTAAAAATTTCCACCTAACAACATTACCTTTCCCCCAAAAGGCAATTCTACTGCCACGACTTCGCACAACATACAATCAATACATTGCAGGGCATGGCACAACATCATTGTTGCTTCATCTATAATAATTAATTTACTTTTTTGTAGCTTTTTACCTTGAGATGATTTCATTCTAATATCTGATACAGATTTTTCCAAAATGGGAGCTAATAGTTGAAATCCACTATGCACAGTAATCCCACCTTATAACAATAGTGCCGCAATTCCCGTTGTTGCAAAGGCCAGAGCTATTTCACCTTTAGCTCGACTGTGACTCATCAGGAAATTATATAGATACGTTTTCCCTGACCATCCAGGTCCATATAGATAGAAATACTGCTCATTGAGCATGTCATCATCTATTGCTTTTTTAAAGGTGTTAAATACTTCCAACTGCTATTGTATTTAAACTTGCTATTTTTTCTGCTTTTTTGGGTTGTTCAACATGAGCATCATAGTCTTCAAAGTTTATTTCATCAATCATTCCTGGATCTGGCAGATTAAAATTTGCACAATTTAATCCATGACAAAGAAAGACTTCTTGAATTTCCATTAATGCTTTTAAATCAGCTATGGACTCATTGTAACGTTTCAAAAAGTCTTCCTACATAGTTAATTTAAATGTTTGCCACAAAGTAAATGCATCAGGTACATTACAAAAGATGCATATGAATGCAAACTGTTCTCTCATCTGCTTTGGCATTTGACATAGTGCTGCTTCTTGTAGATATCTCTCCCATTCAGTATCATCTGCCAGGAAGTTTCGATGTTGCGCAGCTAATTGAAATGTATCATAAACTATGTCACTGGCTGTACATAAATGTTCATAACTTTGTGCATAAGGAACATTTAAAAGCAGTAATCTTAAACTAAAGCGTTCAAAGTCTCTTGTAATGTATAAATTATTGGTGTAATTATATTTCCACTTCTTTTTCTTTGTCACATGCCCCATTTATGAAGACATAATGATATGGAATCTCAATGTATAAAAATTGTCTTGTCTCAGTGTCCTGTGAATTTAATTTAAACCATGCAGTAAGTGTTGTTTCTCTATTTTCATTTTGTGCCAGAGCATTTCTTTCATCTCCAGCATTAACGTAAACTAATTGTCTTTGTGGCAAATGTACAGCTAATCGATACACAGCATGTGAGCCATCATGCATTTCAAATTTGAGAAGACACCACATTGCTTCAGGTGCACTTACATAGCGAGCATCTAGATAAGATGAAAGTTCATCATGTAAAATAGGATTATCTTTGTTTTGTGCACCTTGCACAACAACAGTTGCTGCATCATATCCTTTGTAAATGTAGGTGTACTCATATTTATGGATTTGATAGAAGTGCAAGCTTCCACAGTTATGTGTGCATTGTACCTAATCAGCAACTGTGGATTATATGGAACCACATATCTATTATCTACAACTTTTCCACAAAGTATTGCAGTTTGTCCTTCAGTTCTATTATACAAAGGATATCCATCACAATTAGCATAAGTTTGCACTCTAAATTATTTAGGTTTTTCTTTAGCACAATTCTTATTTTCCATACATGGTGATTGGGTATTAATATCTCCACATGGACCATGAATCATGCCATGTGTTACAATGTCATAGAGTTTAGAATATTTTCCTGGATGTGAAAGTTCAGCAGTAATCAGTGAATCCACTCTCTCCGCTGTATTGAGTTTACCTTTTTCTTGGCGTATAAGAAGTATGGGTGTATGTGGAAGTCCTCTTTTTTAAAATTCAATGGTATAAACAAAAGCCAGACATTTACCAAACAAGTGTGCAATGGTTATGTCATGTTTTGATTTGTAATACTCTAGCCACTAAATCTGGTCTATCAGAAGCAGTTTGTCCATATTTCAAGTTTTCTACTATATGTGGCTATTGTGGATTACATGTAAATGTAATGAATAAATCTGGTTTGCCAAATTTATTCGCAATAGCCATTGCATCATTATATTTTTCTTGCATATTGCGAGGAGATCCTTGGAAAGTAGATGGCAAAATGATAGCACTGCCAGCTGGAAGTTCTCTGTTTGTAGCCAATTCAGCGACATAATACACCAGTCCACAGTATTGTACTACACAAAGCTTATTTTGTTTACATTTTATAAAATTTAGATTATTGGCTTCAACTTGTAAATATGAATCAATGATCCATTGTTGTGTGAGTTTTCCCCCACATAAAATTGGATTAAAATAATCATGAATAGCAATTTGTGCCACTTTATATTCCAGAATAGAAATATTGTTTCTGACACGATTTTTACTATTCGGATAACTTTGCATTTGTAATTTTGGTTGCCGTCCTGGCTCACCGTTTGGGAAAAAAATAGCATATGTCATTGGATCCAAATTAATACTTAATATATGTATATTTATGAAAGGTTGTTCTGGATTTCTGGGATATATTCTAATATCTCACTCAAATGGTGGTTCACCATCATCATTTTGAAAGACCATGGCAACCTCATTCAATGTTGGTAAATTGTAACGTCTTTGATCATAATGCTGATCTCTTTTGAGAACAATATTTACTCTTGGCATTGGCAAATTATTTATTTCAGTATGGGTCTGTTGTTCCCTTTCTACTTAAGCTAATTTTTTGTATGCTTGAGTATGGGTTGTTCTCCCTATTCTTACCAAGCTCTTTAAAAACTGTGGCTAAACATTTTTTATTTTCAGGAAGCATCATTCGTTGTTCAACAGCTTACATTGTATCTAGGACATATAACTGTGCACATTTTCTTTGCTCCCCTGCTTCTGGGTGTAAATGCGAAGTGCGGTGATAAATTTGTCCTTGTACTTTAAAACAGTAAGGGCCGTGTCCTGGCACATTTTCTGCTAATGTAGCACCAATTGAAGAAAATGAAATGGCACTGTTATAAAACCTGATGTTTTGTTTGAAATTTTGATAATTTGGAAATGCTACATCAGTCATTATACTTTCTAAATATTGTGGAAATGTGTGTCTTTCTGGCAGTCTTACGTTTCATTTCTGACAGCAACTAATAAACTCATCATCTTACTTTGTCAAAATGATACGCCCCACAAAATTGACAAACCACATTTAGTAACCCACAATAATGAGTTTCTACTTCTAAAGATGTAAATAAGAGACTATCGTGAGCACATATATTAATACTATTTTCTATATTCACATTACTCTCATTTCCCAATGTTTGACATGTATTATGTGTTTTACTTTTTCTTTTCTTTGCAGCTCTTTCACGCTCATTTTGTGCTTTTACATTCATTGCTTTTTTGTTGGTAAGTCTTTGACGTTCTTCTTCTCTTAACCTTCTTGAAGTCCCTGTCGACCGTCGATCTCTCCATCTTTGCTTCTATTCCCTTTCCTTTTGTTTTTTGTCTTCTTTTTTTTTCTGCATTGTCCACCATTGTAATCTGTAATTGTAAATTTATTTTGCTTACCTGCATCTGTAAGGTGTATTTCTATGTAATTAATATATTTGTTCTGTGTAAAGAGCATTTCAGTCCTTATATAATAAATAAAAAATCTGTGCCTCCTATTATGGGGTAATTTGTCGTATTTGAATCAATTCATTTATGAATAAACATTTTTAATTTATATATTATGTTTATTGTCACAAATG
The DNA here is from genome assembly GCA_027410445.1 of Discoglossus pictus. NCBI lineage: Eukaryota > Metazoa > Chordata > Amphibia > Anura > Alytidae > Discoglossus > Discoglossus pictus. The sequence goes on from CM050164.1 coordinate 468,478,839, forward strand.
CAAAACCTATAGAGCTAAACATTTATTCATAAATGAGGGCATTATAAAATTAAATAATGAATTAAGAAAGCAATGTGAAACGTAACCCCCAATACTTTTGGAAGAATATCCTGCTATATTTTTTTAAACATTTTCCACAATTAATAAATTAATAATTATTTTTATTTTAGGTATTATGTTTAATTCTCATCAATATTACAAATTGTCATCAATTAATTAATATATTTTTTTATGTCATGTATTATGTTTAATCTAGGCAAAACGTAAAGAGCTAATCATCTATTCATAAATAAAGGGCAATATGAAATATTAAATTGTATATACCTGTAATCACATATATAGTTATCATTGTCCGGAATGTTTGAGATGTTTGTCATACTTTGCGTCCCTCACGAAGCGAGGGCGCAACCACAAGCCTCGCAAAGCGAGGCGAGCCAGCGGCGCCTTCACACACGTGAGTCTCGTGAAGCTAGGCAAAGCAGCTGTGCAGTACTTAGGCTGCAATGAGCACCGAAGACTCTTACTGAAGCCTGCGGCGCCGTTACGTTAGGCTGCAATGAGCGCCAAAGGCAGGACTTTGAAAATAAAACCAATGGCAGTCAGCGCGCGCCACGCAAACATTCAGCACACACACAGAGGAGAAAGACACAGGGAAGGGACAGGGGGGAGATGCTGGAAAGAGACACATGGCATTCCCAAGCACAAAACTTGCAGGTTAATGAACCCTGCAATAAGCGGCCCCTACAGTAGGCGAGAGGAAAGGCTCGCAATGAGCGCCAAAGGCAATTATTGCGAGCCACACAATGAGCACCACTAGCGGTAGAGGCTTGCAATGAGTGCAGGCGAGAGGAAAGGCTTGCAATGAGCGACAAAGGTGCTCAGATGAGCAAAAGCCTAACATTGCCAGCCTTAAAATACTCGAGTCACTAAGTTTTCCCAGTATTTTGTGGTAAAATAGGTGCCTCGGCTTATACTCGGGTCGGCTTATACTCGAGCATATACAGTACTTTACCTATTTGTCTGTAATATTCAGTAATCAATATTCTACACAGCTAACAATCTTTTAGAATTTTCCAGCTGCAGTAAATGAACATTGAGACTATGAAAAATGTGCAGTATACATAGCCTGCGTGTGCGAGTCAAAACTGTTATTTTTGGTGGCAAAACCGCCATTTTAGATTTGTAATGCTGACGATTGTCTATGTCTTATGTGCCTTGCGGGCAAGTCGGACGTGGCTGGCGATGTTCGGGTAAGTGGTACGTGCTTCGGCCTCGTTTTCATCCTGTTTGAGAATTTTTTAAGTTTTTTTGGCCACCATTTTTTTCTTGCTTAGCCGATTTTCAAGAGTGATTTTTTAAAATTTATTTTCTCCTTTTATTTTTGTTATTTTTCGTTCTTTGGAGTCACGTTCTTCGGGTAAGTGTTACTGGCTTAGATTAAGTCTTAGTGGTTCAATGTCTAAGTCCCCCAGTCGTTGCGATGAGCACCTGCGGCGCTCATCGCTTGGCTTGCAATGAGTGTCTTCGGCGCTCATTGCAGTCTCAAAGTCCCACAGGTTTTGTGATGAGCGCCTGCTGTGCTCATTGTGAGTCCTGCAATGAGTGTCATCGGTATTCATTGCAGTCTCAAAGTCCCACAGCCCGTAATTTTTAACATTACGTGACGACAACTTGCAGTACGACAACTATATATGTGACTAGCGATTTGCCCGTAAAAAATGACGGCAATAAAATTTGAAGCCATGGCAATGCTGTTTGCCACACAGTGTGAGGCTATCGCCCCTTCTGAGCACCTTTGGCTCTCATCGCAAGCCCTGCGTTGAGCGCCTTTGGTGCTCATCACGTGGCTCGCTCATTGCGAGCCTCTCCCCCCATGTAGTTTAGGGGCCTCGCAATGAGTGTTACTGACTATGGTTAAGTGTTACTGCCTTGGGTATCATGTTACTGGCTTGGGTTAAGTGTTACTGCCTTCGGCCTCGTTTTCATTCTGTTACGTTTTTTCGGCCTCTATTTTTTTTCTCGCTTAGGCTTGAAAAATGCAAAATATGCCTCAAATTAACTTGCAACCTCACTCACTTGAGGCCCGCAACGGGACGATGACTCGCAGTATGACAACTATATTAGTGATTCTATAGTTGTCCTCTAATTGGATGTGGAAGGTTCCTGAATGTTACTAGGCAACTCATGAAGACACAGACTCTACTGTACTTACTGTGCTGTATCTCATACTAAGCAATCAGTATCCATCTCTCAGTAGCATGCTGCTGAGACGTGGTCCCTCCTAGGCTGGGACAATAAACTGCACATCCAGCCCTAGAGAGTCTGTTTCTGTATACACTGCAGTGGGCAGACCCATACAGGGACTATTTGTAGGTAGGGCTGTGACGAAATCAATATTGGCGCTATAAAAGATCAATCCTTGTCAACCTTATCTTAATACACTGAAACAAACTTAACAGGCTATATAAAGAATAATTCATAATGTGTCTCCTATTAGTGTTTGCTTAGCTAGTTTTCCACATAAAAGAAATTGGATACAAGCAACTAGATTGTTGCAGTGACAATACGCGCCAGGCCTAATGCCCCTCCTCTTCATTGTAAGGTCATTTGGACACTTTAAAACACTGGAAAAAAAAGTGTTTTAATGCTTAACCTTTCCTCCATTTGTGTAGTTTAACAAACAGCCTTTCAATAAAATTGAATGGAGATGTCACTTGCATAGAAGACTTCTTCCTGGCGACTAATTATATAAGGGAAAAACAATTAGCTCCAATCATTATTTAATCTAATACTGTAATTTTGCTCATTATCAAGTGAAGTTCTTCCAAAGAGTGTCCCGTAAATATGGCATCCCAGTGTTCATTTAAAGGGATACTGTAATATAAATTATTATCCATCAGGATATAAATTAGAGTAATGATAAAAAAAAAAAAAAACATGATAACAATCGATCTATGGGAGGTAGGTTTAGGTGGCAGTGTAAATGTGAAACTTATTGGATTTTATTTTTAAAGAATTTACATTTTCCTCCAAAATACTAATCCATTTTCAGTGTCTCTGCATGTTCCATTTCCTTCCTCCTAGTGTGTCATAGTCTAATACATTGCCAGCACTGGAGTCAGCACTGCTTTGCTCTCGCACTGTGCAAATAGGGAGAGAGTTCTTATGTACTATTTACACTGTGCTAGAGCATAGCAGTGCTGCCTGCCCATGTAGGTAAATAATGCAGCAGATCATGAGACAAGGGAGGATAATGAAACAGGCAGAGACACTTGCAGCTGAATACTCTCTACAGGCGATCAGATGAGTAACATATTTATATTATGAAGCTGTATTTGCTGCAGTTATTGCTCTAATTTAGATTCAGATTGAACTGAGCATCTATTACAAGTCCCATTACACATTTAAAAGTTCATATTTTGTACTTTGTAAATACCACCCCCACGTGGATGTGTACGGGACAGTTTATTGACAGTAACAGCCATATAAATCCTGACAAGGATAGTGATAAGAGCAGCCAAGGACAGTGTTTTACAGCTGTATTATCATCACGTATGGTGTGTGATTAAGAGCGCGATCACGTACACGAAATCAGCAATTTTTTTGTATAAACATTACAAAAGGTTCTTTGCATGAAAATTGAGTACTGTAAAGGTTAAAAGTATTTTCAGCAATGTGAGAACCTCCTAAAAAAAAAACCTGTCCAGGCAGTGTCAGGTGCTGCCAATCACGTTACAAGAAGTAACTGGTTTTTCCATAGAGCTCCATAACTCAGCTGGTGCAGTGCCCTGACATGTCCCAGTTAGCAGATCCTGACATTGTTGCAAAGCTGCATTCTTAGAGTTCTAAAAAATGTTTTACATTTAATCTTTGCAACACCTATTTTTCATGTAAAAAAACAAACTTTTGTTATATTTAGAATCTGTTTTTAAATGCACATAATAGCACATTTATGATTTTTTAGTTCTCTATAAGACACATGGGGTGCATTTGTCATTTTATAAAACAGACTATGTTGAATAACAAATTAATTTGATTGGTCTCATCTCACTAGTAAGAAATATATAACCTTGAATACCACTCTTTATCCATTAGTGGCGTATGGCAAGCAGCAATGACCCTGTTATTAACTTTGTGCCTAATGCGGTATAGCCGTAAATCGGCTGCGGGAGCTTTTTCGTTTCAAGTTCCAACAGTATTCTTATAATTTACTCCCCCGCATTAGGGCACTCAGCCAACAGCCGTAAATCCTGCCTTAGACCCAACAGATTTCTATGCAGGGAGCAGCCAGACCAAGCTTTACGGATGAGACGGCACTAGGAGCCAATCGGAAATGTGAACACCATAAATCTTATAATAAGTGGGAAGTGCTGTAACAAGTGTTGTAACTGTATTAAATATTTATTTAATAGTTTTACACTTTGATAAAGCCTGTGTAGGGTCGAAACATCTTTCATTTACAACTGTCAGGTCTATTTAGTTATTCTGTGTAGCATTTACCACTAGCTAGCTCACTATGGTTGTCAATAGTAGGACGGTTGTCCTTTACATATAAATATCAGAATAATTATTGTGGTTTGCTCCAGTATGGACTTTCTCCTAGGTGTGGACATCAGGCTAGAAATGTATCCAAGTTTTACCAGTATAAATGTGGATCATTCATTTTAGCCTTGTTGTTTAAGGGTCCTCATATTAAGTCCTTGTGGCTAACCCCTACTTGACATTCTATGGGAGATTTTACAATTAAATATCATACGTTGTGGAGCACACTATTGCCCCTGAGTGAGGAGGTCTCAGATTGAGACATAGCATTTTGGCCCCCACTAGGCACTTTTGTATTGACTTGTGTATTCACCCTAAATGGTTTGTTACTATCTGGTTGTGCCCTATTGAATTGTTTGGTATTGAGACTACTAGACATTATGGATCTTTAGCCAGTTTGTGGGGCATACCATAGCCCTTTAGTTAGGAGGTCTCTGAAATGAGACACAGGGCCTCTCTCCTGGTGTAGTCAAGTTATGATTTTGCTTCCGTATACATATTGAGGACAATTATATTATAAGGTCCCTATCTGTTAATAATATTAAAATTAAGCACGTCTATTGTGCTATGGTTTATATTTGGAGTGAATTGTGGTGCCCTATAAAATAAATTTTGACTTTGTCAATTGATTATAAACCATTACCCTACTAACTAATTGTTGGGATTTGCAAGTACTTACATCTCATATCCTATTTTGGATTTTGACATTATTGTTATACATTTTTAAGCACCGTATTTTAATGTGCGTTTGTTTTTTCCTGTAAATTAATAAAGGTTCCCCATTTTTCATTTTATCTAAAGACTGATGCAGACACATGCACACTTAGCAGCACATTATTTATGACTAGCGAATTGCCCGTCAAAAAATGACGGCAATGAAATTGTAAGTGAGCTAATGTTGTTTGGTGTGTAATAATAAAATAACTAATAGATTAATAAAGTAATATACTTTACCTATTTTGAAGTAATATATGCAGGAAGCATTGTGTTGAAGAGCTGGCAATCTGTTTTCATGTTGCTGCAGCATTAGTGGTGTGGAGCTGCTGTGTAACCGTGCTGAATGTGTGCAGTGTAATAGTGTGCGTGCGCAAGACCAAACCGTTAGCGTAGTTGTGTACTTCCGCATTGTTCTAAAATGGCGGGTAATGTGTGGTATACGTCTGTAGCAGAATATCCGTAGGTGTTTTGTGGTGTTTAGAGTGCTGTAGCCTCGTTTTCGTTTTGTTCGGCGGCCATTTTTTCTGTCGCTTAGAGAATTTGTTAGTGTCTAAACTCTTTTATTTTGAGTTAAATGAAGGTGTAACTTCATTGTTTGAGGTCCTGGATGCTCCCTCTTGCGGTAGGTAAGCTTTTTATGTATGTGTTGTGTGTATTTATTGTGTTTTTCATTTTTTCATGTCCGCGGGTTGCGACCGTTTTTTGCGAGTGCGTAATCTGTGTTAACGTGTCTTGTATGTTGTTTGCGTTGCGCTGTAAAGTTTACGAGGGTTTGTTTCCTCTGCAGGGCTCCAGAGCAGTGAGCTGGTCCTCCCTTGTCTCTTCCTCGGCTGTTCCCTGGCCCTCTGCCAGGGTGTCCCCCTCATTCCTGGGCACCATGGCTCTGCGGGCCTGAGCAATCTATGACTTCCGAGCCCTTGCCAGCAACTACGGGCTCGCTATGCGAGGGCCGCAGTTGCTGGCATGGAGCGCCTTTGGCGGTCCTTGCCAGCAACTGCAGCCCTCGCTTCGCGAGCCGCAGCCGGCTCGCTACGCGAGCCCGCAAGCGTTAGCAACGGCTCGAGCGGGCTTGCATGCTCACAACTATATATGTGATGTCTATCACTTTGAATCTCTGCTCTGTTTTCCATGGCTCTCCTTTTTCAGTATTGGTTCTGAAAAAGAGAGAGCTCATCATTTCAATTAATATGTCCAATATAAAAGGTATCATTATATGCTGCAAAAATCAGAATTTTCATATATTTATATATATATATATATATGTATATATATATATATATATATATATATATACAGTCAGGTCCATAAATATTGGGACATCGACATAATTCTAATCTTTTTGGCTCTAAACACCACCACAATGGATTTGAAATGAAACTAACAAGATGTGCTTTAACTGCAGACTTTCAGCTTTAATTTGAGGGTATTTACATCCAAATCATGTGAACGGTGTAGGAATTACAACAGTTTGTATATGTGCCTCCCACTTTTTAAGGGACAAAAAGTTATGGGACAGATTAACAGTCATAAAACAAACTTTCACTTTTTAATACTTGGTTGCAAATCCTTTGCAGTCAATTACAGCCTGAAGTTTGGAACGCATAGACATCACCAGACACTGGGTTTCATCCCTGGTGATGCTCTGCCAGACCTCTATTGCAACTGTCTTCAGTTCCTGCTTGTTCTTGGGGCATTTTCCCTTCAGTTTTGTCTGCAGCAAGTGAAATGCATGCTCAATCGGATTCAGATCAGGTGATTGACTTGGCCATTGCATAACATTCCACTTCTTTCCCTTAAAAAACTGTTTAGTTGCTTTTGCAGTAAGCTTCGGGTCATTGTCCATCTGCACTGTGAAGCGCCGTCCAATGAGTTCTGAAGCATTTGGCTGAATATGAGCAGATAATATTGCCCGAAACACTTCAGAATTCATCCTGCTGCTTTTGTCAGCAGTCACATCATCAATAAATACAAGAGAACCAGTTCCATTGGCAGCCATACATGCCCACGCCATGACACTACCACCACCATGCTTCACTGATGAGGTGGTATGCTTTGGATCATAAGCAGTTCCTTTCCGTCTCCGTACTCTTCTCTTCCCATCACTCTGGTACAAGTTGATCTTAGTCTCATCTGTCCATAAGATGTTGTTCCAGAACTGTGAAGGCTTTTTTAGGTGTTGTTTGGAAAACTCTAATCTGGCCTTCCTGTTTTTGAGGCTCACCGATGGTTTACATCTTGTGGTGAACCCTCTGTATTTACTCTGGTGAAGTCTTCTCTTGATTGTTGACTTTGACACACATACACCTACCTCCTGGAGAGTGTTCTTTATCTGGCCAACTGTTGTGAAGGGTGTTTTCTTCACCAGGGAAATAATTCTTCGGTCATCCACCACAGTTGTTTTCTGTAGTCTTCCGGGTCTTTTGGTGTTGCTGAGCTCACGGTGCGTTCTTTCTTTTTAAGTATGTTCCAAACAGTTGATTTGGCCACACCTAATGTTTTTGCTATCTCTCAAATGGGTTTGTTTTGTTTTTTCAGCCTAATGATGGCTTGCTTCACTGAGAGTGACAGCTCTTTGGATCTCATATTGAGAGTTAACAGCAACAAATGCAAATAGCACACTTGAAATGAACACTGGAGCTTGTATCTGCTCTTTGTAAATGGGATAATGAGGGAATAACACACACCTGGCCATAGAACAGCTGAGCAGCCAATTGTCCCATTACTTTTGGTCCCTTAAAAAGTGGGAGGCACATATACAAACTGTTGTAATTCCTACACCGTTCACCTGATTTGGATGTAAATACCCTCAAATTAAAGCTGAAAGTCTGCAGTTAAAGCACATCTTGTTAGTTTCATTTCAAATCCATTGTGGTGGTGTATAGAGCCAAAAAGTTTAGAATTGTGTCGATGTCCCAATATTTATAAACCTGACTGTATATCCAGTCAACCAATACTACAGGAAATTAAGTCAAACTGTTCACTGAAAGGTTTTATCACTGGTGATAGGAAAAAAAGTATTTAGAATGTCAGAAATTAAACTTTACAAATATAATGTAGTTAAAAAAAGGTAATTACTTAATATTTAATAATGTATCAACTGAATGTTTTTAGAAAGACTTCTGCTTCCAGCAAAATTTACATTGAAATGTGTAAACTTCACTTGTCAAGTAGACTTTCTGATCCACCCACTTAACACAAGCTGAATCCATTCTCCACGGTTTATTTTTGATCAAACAATTAAAAAAGTTAAATATTGTCTGTCTCCGAGTGTGGACCATGCACCAGGGAGCAGAAGACTGAGGCCCTATACCACACCTTGGAGTGTTGAGGTGGTGCCCTCTCCTCAGGAATGCTGGAGGAGTGGAGCTGGGGTGCCCAGTGGTGGCTGGATCCGGCTGGGGAGTCCTGGAGACTGCAGTGGCCTGAAGCTGAGTGCAGAAGAGGCAGGGCGGAAAGCCTGCGAAACCGCGGCCGCCATCTTGAGACACGCCTGATGGAGGCCTGAAGCAGAGCCTGGCACTCTCTGGAGAGGTGCTGAATCCAGGAGGGGCACAGAAAAGGCCAGGACAGACTCATCTGGAGGTAGGAACATCTCAGGGCCCTCTGACACCCGGCGTCTGGCTGACCAGGAAGGGAAGGGGCACACTGGGAGCCCAGAAACAAGCTGTGGCCATTAGAAAGCACAGGAAGGTGGAGGAGGGAAGATATGGGCACTGGAGCAGGGTGCTAATACTTCAGGCACTCTTACTGCTTCTAGCTGGCTGACACAGCCACATTCTTGCACATAATACAACACACTATAAGCACTGCAGAGAAAGGTCAGAAAAGCCCCTCACTCAGGGTATGGCAATGTTTTTATCTTTTTTTCCTGCTGCTGTTTTTCTGTGCCTTTCCTTTTTAACAAGATAACTCTCCTGATATATACTGAGTTTTGTGGGAGCCTTATTGGGACCATCTTGCTTATTATTGCTCCAATATAAAAGACTCTGCTCCTTTTCTGTGGCCTCATCTAATATAATAACCAGGGGCTTGAATTTAGGCAACTCTATGCTACACCACTTGTGACGAGAGCATACTGCCTACACAGGCAGGCACAGGGACTGCTTGCCTTTAGAATTCCTGATTAAGGGCTAGTTCTACAACATGGACTGCGAGCAGAATGGGGAGCTGACCCGGCAACACAGCCAGCAGAGGTCGTCACTATACCTACAGATCCTAACATATGACACAACCTGAATCATTGGAGTACTTAGCAAAGCTTTAAGCGCAGCCTCTCACTGCATATTACATTGGGCCCGAATCCTCAGCGGATTTTCTGCTGTTTTCTCTATCTGACCCCTCAAGATGCCAAAAGCTAAACGCTCATCCTCAGCAAAGGGTATACAAGAGCATTTTCCACCGGAGGCCGCCCGGCACATGTCGCCTGGGGACTCTATTTCAGAACACTCGGAATGCTCCGACCAGGAAGAGAACCCCAAAAGGCCTCACCAACACGTGGATCTATCGGCCAGGTCAGTGGCCACGATTGAGCGGCTTCTGGCCAAGGAGATTGAACCCCTTCGACAGGACCTGAAAGATCTGGGACAGCGTACTCAGCTCCTGGAAGAAATGACAGACCAGGTAGTGGAGGCCCAGGAAAGAGATCGGTCCTCTATAACGCAAAACACGTCCCATATAGCTGACCTCGCCGACAAGATAGAGGACCTGGAAAACCGGTCTCGCCGCCACAACATCCGCATCAGAGGCATCCCAAGGGCCATGCAAGACCTATCAAACTACATGAGAAATACCGTGGAGGCACGAGGAGCCCAGATGCTCCTAAAGATGTAATAGTCAGATTCTTGAGGCAACAGACGAAGGACCTACTACTTTCTTCAACCAGGAAGCTGCACACGGTAAAGGGGCCTGATGAATCACCCTTGCAGTTTTATGCTGACCTGTCCCCTGAGACTCTGAACAAACGGAGACTGATGAAACCGGCTATTGCTATCCTTCTCCAACACAAGATCCAATACCGCTGGAACTTTCCATTTGCCCTCTCCTTCAGATTTCAAGGCGCAACTTACACCTCCCGCACACTAGAGGACTGCCTGTCAGTGTTGAAGCGCTTACATCTTTGTTTGGAGGCTATAATGGAATTGGGGCAGGAACAACCTCTCCCGCCCATCCCTAGACGGCAGTGGACGCAGGTGACAGCCCAGGTCCAGAGCAAACAAGCCTCTATCTCCGGGGGACCATGCAGCTTGCTGGACAGTGCCAATGGCTTACAAAATAAGCACAAGACTTGCATGGAAAATGCTGGCCCTGCTGCTGAAGTCATATCGGGCTCCTGACCTGAAAAGCCTCTCCTCCATGGGACTCTGTTAGAACTCTGACTATTGCTTAGTTCTATGTTAGGGGCCCTTTGGCCCACACCAAGGGCTTTGATGTATATTAAAAGAAAAATGTAAGACATAATCTGTTAGTACTGCTATAGAATGCCAGTTTTTTTTTTGTTTCCCACTTTATGTGGTTGGGATTTCTCTATATCATTCAGAGAAATCGTCGAAGGTTACTTTTAAGACTAAACGTTTAAAATACTTAATTTGGGTTTTCCATAGTCGCATCTCAAGAGAAAAGCTAGCGGTTAACTTGATACCACTCTGTAGTCTACCTAAACGGATATACCTTACTGAAGTAAGACTAATGTTCTTTTTCTACACTCCTTTCTTCCCACTAGATAGCAGGAAAACTGGTTCATCAGTCGCAGACCAACTGGTAGTGCAGCTGTTGGCGTCCGGGGCTCCTCCTTGCCTTCCTTCCTACGACACCAACTCTCAGGTAAAGATTCATACACCTAGGGTCCCACTCCGAGTTTTAAATGGCCCTATCTAACTACACTATAATAACCCATAATGTGAAGGGTTTCAACTCCCCTTTTAAAAGGCGGAAAGCTTTTGCATTTTATAAAAAACATAAACCCGCATTTATCCTTATGCAGGAAACCCACTTCTCCCGCAATAATAAACCCAAATTTCTACACAAGGATTATCCCACCTATTTCCTGGCCACCCTCCCCACTAAGAGAGCTGGCTGTGCAATTCTCCTACATAAAACATTTCCTGTTTCAGGTAGAAATTTCCTTTGTTGATAAATAGGGTAACTATGTTATGGTGACTGGAATTATTGGGGAGCTAGAATGACTTTAGTCTCCCTATACTCTCCTACCACCTCGCCCTACACCACTTTAATTGGCTTGTTGAAAACAATTGAATCTCAAGATTTGGGAAGACTGATAATTGGGGGGGATCTAAACATTACCTTAGACTCGTCTTTGGATAGATCAGGGAAGCCCGCTAAGAACAGATTCCCTAATAGAACCAAACAGATTGAGTCCTTGCTTGATGGACTGGGGCTGGTCGACGCCTGGAGGGGCATGCAGCGGGTTAAGAGAGAATATACTTTCTATTCCCCAACTCACTTTTCAGCAACACGGTTATTAACTCTGTCCTTAATCCATGTATTTAAATTTGCTCCTCCATGTCTAAAATGTACCCTCCACCACTTATTTCCAAGTTCTTACATCTTCCCACCTAAGCAAACTTTTACACATCCCTCCTGACCCTGCTATTCCTTACTTTTCTTCCCCAGACTTCTGCCTCCTCCATTCCCTTTAGATTGTAAGTAGCGAGTTTTCAGTCTTCCAGGGTGCTTTGGGAAAAAGCACTTTCTAGAAAGACTCTAAGCTCAAAACAGGGCCCTCCATTTTTCACTTGTTAATATTGTATTTTTCCCTGTTCTCTCCCCTTGTACAGCGCTACGGAATATGTCGGCGCGTTACAAATAAACGATAATAATAATAATAATAATAATAATAATAACTCACTTGACGTATTCTAGGATTGATGCTATCTTCGTCGGCTCCTCGATATGATTCAATATTGAGGACTGAGATTGTACCCTGCCCCTGGTCAGACCACGCCTTGGTACTCATGGATATAGAGCTGGGGCCAAATTTACAACCCCCCTACACTTGGAGAATAGACACATTGTTATTGACCAATCCGAGTAGCGCGGAATCAATTGCTAAGGACATAAAGCTATTTTTTGAGACTAATGTTTCTCCTGAAACTGGAGCCGGCTGGCTCTGGGTTGCTCATAAAGCCTTTATCAGGGGAACGGGCATCAAGCTCACCTCAACCCTAAGAAAAAACTTTAGGCAAAAGGAGGCAGACCTTACTGGGGCACTAAAGAGGCTAGAAGAGGTAAATCAACAGAACCCTTCCCTTAAAGGACGCAGGTTAATTGACAAGACAAGGCTTGAACTAGATGGCATACTATCGCATCACACTGAACGGGAGATGAGGAAGATGAAACATCTATACTATTTGAAGGCAAACAAACCTGATACTATGCTAGCTAGAAGACTTAATATTAAACTATCCCAACCATGAATCTCCCATTTTAGAAGGACAGATGGCCAAATCTCCTGTAGCCCTAATGACATCCAGAAAACGTTTCAGGATTTTTACCAAAACCATATATTCTTTGCAGCCCCATAGAAGTGAATCGGATATTGACTCCTTTCTAAGGTCGCAAGACCTCTCCTGTGTACCGGATTATCACCTAGAAATTCTGAACTTGGATGTGTCCCGAGAGGAGGTTAAATTGGCCATTTTGGGTATTAAACTGGGCAAATCCCCGGGGCCAGACGGCTTTACTAATTTGTACTACAAAAAATTTGAGCACATGCTTACCCCCTATCTAAACCACTTATTCAATGCAATTCTTAATGGGGAGCCCATGCCCCCAAATTAAATCAGGCTGCACTGGGGGTCTTTCCAAAAAACTATCGTCCTATTTCCTTGATCAATGGAGATGTAAAAATTTTGGCCAAAATCATGGCCAACCGTATCTCTAAATTCATGCCAGATTGAATTCACAAGGACCAATCAGGATTCATCCCTTTTAGGGAGGCTGGGGACAATGTCAGGAGGGTCTTAAACATTCAGCACCTAGCTAAGAAATCTAACATCCCATTATGCCTATTAGCTCTAGACATAGAGAAGGCATTTGACTCGGTGGAATGGTCATATATGTATAAAACACTAGACAAGTTCGGTTTTAAGGGACGTTTTATTAACCTGCTTTGAAGCTACTATGACTCCCCAATAGCTCACCTAAAGTTGCCAGGATTACATAAAGCAAATATCCAAATTCAAAGAGGGACTAGGCAAGGGTGCCCACTTTCGCCACTGTTATTCGCACTCGCCATGGAACCATTAGCGATTAGAGCTAACCCAGAAATTCAAGGGGTTCAGGTAGGACACCAGCATCTTAAATGTTCAATCTTTGCGGACAATCTATTATGCACCCTGTCCAGGCCCTCTAACTCTATACCAGCACTTATGTCAACTATTAAAGAGTTTAGCAAAGTCTCAGGCCTAAATTTAAATATAGAGAAAACGGCATCACTGGGGATGGGCATGTCGCAAATTGAGATTGATAAGCTCAAATCAGAATATCATTTCAGCTGGCCCACTCAGTATATAAAATACCTGGGAGTAAAGCTAACTTCCACTTTTGCTGACTTGTACAGGGAAAATTTCCTGCCCTTGTACAAGTCTTTGACTGAAGAAATGCAGAGGTGTGTGAACTTTCATATCTCATGGACGGGCCGTATAGCTGCAGTAAAAATGAGTATCTTGCCTAAACTGCTATACCTATTTAGGACTCTCCCCATACCAATCCCCCCAAGAAACTGGATAAATTCCAGAGTAGCATGTTTCGGTTTATTTGGGGTAACATGCGTCCTCGTATCTCCAGACAGGTGATGTTTAGACATAAAAATAGAGACGGACTAGCGTGTACCAATTTGAAGCTCTATCTTAAGGCAGCACAATTGGCCCATTTGCCTAGGTTACACTCTGTTATCCACCAGCCGTCCTGGGTATTCCTAGAAAATCAGCAAATGCTCCTGCACAGTTGGGATAAGTTGATCTGGATCCCCAATGAATTAATTCCATTTGCTACGCATCACAATCCTATGATCTCTCTAACTCTCCAGGCTTGGGGGTGGGCCAACTCCAGGTGTCGACTTAGCTTTTGTCTTCCTTACTGTCAGTCACGTCTTTCCCACAAATCCTAGATGAAACGAATTCCATCTCCAAATTTTGGTGGACCTCTAGGAACCTTGACCGGGTAGGGAACTGGGTTAAAAATGATAGACTGTTGACCTATGACCAGTTCTGTATGACCCATGATCTACCAGCTACGGAAATTTATAATTATCTGAAAATTAGAAGTTCGGCCAGTAAGACTTTGAGAGAATTGGGACCTCCTAGGCCCTCCTGGATGTCTACTATATGTAAAAATTTCCCCCTTATGAAAGGTGTCCTGGGTTCACTATATGACATCTTTCGGGACTCCATCTGCAGCCAGAAACCTAAATTTATGAAACAATGGGAAAAGGGCCTGGAGGTAGAATGGGACAGGGACAAGTGGACAGAATCTTGCTCCAATCTGTCCAGAGGTTCCCTCAATGCAGCTCTTTTAGAGACGGCTATTAAAGTATTGCACAGAGCTTACGGCACGCCCGACAAATTGCAGAAATTTAAGCCACACAAGAGCAATAAATGCTTTAGGGGCTGCCAACAAGTGGGGGGCCACATCCACATCCGGTGGTCATGTCCAATTATACAGAAAACATGGAAACAATTAGCTCAATTAGCCTCCACACTTTTTCAAAAGGTGGTCTCACCCTCTATGTAGTCATGCCTGTTGGAGGTACACATTAAGAATCTTTCTCAATCTCAAAATAAATTATTTAAATTAATGGCACTGGCTTTCAAAATACATATAGCTAGTAGATGGAAAAAATCGACTCTAAACTTCCAGGAGGTAGTCAGGAAGATCAATTACCTATTTATCAATGAGAGATTAACTAACATTATCCTGGATAGTCTCCCCCAATTTCTGGCAATCTAGGAACCTTGGGTATCGTCCTCATTAAGTGTTCCTCTGATATAACACCCAAATTTTGCTATAATGAAAATAGGAGGGGGCATGGAGTAATGGAGTCCTGGAGGTCCTTCAGCTGCACTATCAAGGTAAATGTCATGTGGTATCTTGTTGAGGGTTGTACTGGGCCAACTTAGTGGTGGCCATTTTAGCTTACTTGGTTTCATATATGTTGTTAACAGCACTATGGTTTAACTAATCATTCCAAGGTCTGTTCCTCTGAGTTATCTCTATTAGTAACTATTGTTACTAACTAGTGAAGATGAAAACTTACAATCATTACCACTAAAACAAGTCACTATCTCAGAGCAAATTCTGAACACACATAAATTATTTAAACATTACATATGAATGAAAGACAAATTGTCACAGTCCTTAAAACACATCTCATGTTCATTGTAATAGCCCACAGTGTATGAGATATGGGGCTGTGACCATACAGTTTTGGGCCATACAGGGCTCTTGCGGGGTTCAGACAAGTCCCACACTGGCCCCAAAAGTCGGTCATGACACTAGGGTAAGTGGGGAAAGCCTCATGTCTCTTTCAAGCTCTCTTTTGTTAAACTGCGGGTCATTTGGGGTTAAGTGTATGTCACTGATACCTCTTTGGCGTATTATTGGGGTTAAACACATGCTTGTCTAGTTCCCACACCAAATTAGATTGTATGGCTCATTGGGGGAGCTGGGTACGTTGGTGATTCCGCTTTGGTGACAGTCCCACTAAAGGTTGTTTTTCTACCATCTAACCAGGTGTACTCTGACAGAGAATGGTCATGGACACTCAGAATTTCCAGTTCTTAAGGTAACAGTACCCCAAAATGGAAATAATAGGGGAGGGCCAAATTCCATTTCCTAGACCTTGCTAACCAAAGTTAGAAGTGGTAGATCCTGAGTCTATGACAATTGCTAATAAACCCTGGGCCCTATCAGCATTGTTTTGAATTTAAAGCCATCTGATACTGAGAAGAATGAGGGAATAATTAGCTCATTTAATATGATTACTCATTCTTCTGCCTTTAGACTGACCACAATGCAGGCTGACCCCCAGAAATAATGAGTAGTTATTGGTAAGGATTGCCCTGAAATAAGATTACATTCCATGCTTGGTTTGTGGATCAGAAAAGCTGACTGTCAAGTAAAAACATATCAACTTTAATATAAATAGCAAAAAGTGCATTTTAATAGCTTTCATTTAATTAAGTAATTGTTATGACCTATAATTTTAAATTATACCATATTAGGAACCTCTCATTTAACCCTTTAATGTCACAATATTTTCCTTTCCAGCTTAAAATGTTGTTCTGACCAAAAACATTTAAACTGAAGCTAGTGACTATCATGATTCCCACGACAAGTACCATAGAACAGATTTATTTTCTCTGGTGTGTCTGATTAATCCACTGTATGGTACATCTTTTGTTTCTCTCTACTCTGTTTTAAAGGGCAAGTCCCACCTAAATATAATTTAAATTATCGAGAAAACTTAGAGAAGATTAACTATTAGCCCTATTTTATTTGCTTAACATTGAAAACCGTAGGCCGCAAGACTTGTGGCTATTAATTTGGCCCCGTAAATTAATCTGCCAACGACTTGCGAATTAAGGCCGGAAAAAGCCTGTGGGATGTGGAACGTGGAACTTCGCGTTTGCAAATCCTTTGTTTTGTCAAGCCGGTAACTGCAACATTCCAATTCCGCTAATAAATTGCAACAATCTTCTAAAGACGCCCTGGTGTTCAAGCTTGTAACCCGAAAATGGAGACAAAAACAATATGGCCTCCAAATAGGACCCGCGAAGGGTTTACAGACAATTTTTAAACACTGTAAAGAACAATATAAACACACCAGTGGACTTTAAAATATAGGGAAAGCATGGAAAGGCATCACAATTAATTGCACAATAATCCCCCAATAATAAAAATGCATTTAATTTATTTTTTTTATCATATGTTGGAATGATCATGCATATGCCAATATGAAAAGCCATGCTGCAATATGCAGAAAGCAATTAAAGACATACTACCTGAAAACATGAAACCCATACCATATTAACCCTTTCTCACTCACAGAGGCTCTAATGTGGCCCCTAAAATATAAATATAATTGCATATACATCTCGCTCATCACATCTACATTTGGGAACACAAATAGTGGCCATATTTTACTGCCACGTCACATATATCAAGTACCGGGGAACATTTTATTATTTTATTATTTGTTCTTCAGTCTTTCCATTGTGTCCGACTCTCTGTAACCCTATGGACTTCAGCACATTTAGCTAGGTCCCTGCCTGTTCCACCTCATCTCCCTCCTCCACCTCACTTCTCACCTCTTCCTCCCCACCACTAGATAATAGAGAGTTCACAAGCTTACAAGCTAAAGGATTCATGAGAGAAAAGGTGAAGTGATTAAAATGGAGAAACCAGGGCTTTGCAAGTAATTTGAAAGAGAGTAGATGGTTATTAGTGTTTAAGTCTTTGGCTGTATCAGCTGTGAAAATAGTTGTGGATGATGTACGTGGGATGAGGTACGTGGAAGGGCATGTTACTTTAATTCAGAGGCAGAAGAGTAGGTGATGTGTGAGACTCAGTGGCGGAGCTACCACCCCCAATGCCCCCTCCTGATCCCCCTTCAACCCCTCCTAATCCTCTCCCTGCCCCTCTTGATACTCTCCCACTCCTGATTCCCCCCTTTGGCCCCTCCTGATCCCCCACCATTGGTACTTCCCACCGAACCAGCAGCACTCCCCAAACTGCATCCTCACCAGACTCTAGGGGTCCTATTAAATTAGAAGCCTGCATCGGTCGTGGTACAGCCGCAAAACCTATGAGAGTTACAGAGCGATTAAATTAGACAAGACAGCAACATACGTGGCCAAATCCGTAAACCATAATGTGGTAAGTTGCAATTACGGCCGTGAACATGATCGATTAGTCAAAGCCGTAGTTACGGGTTTAGATGGAGCCAATAGTAAAAGAGATTGTCATCATTACATACACTAAAACATGGAGGTTAAATTTCAATCACCTATGGTTTTGAAACCCGAGTTGCGATCGGATCCACATTCCAGAAATAACGCAATATGGAATAATCAATAAATATCATATTCTAGTCAATGTGAGTTCTATTATATGTATTAACACACTGATTGCCGGGATCGATATAACACGGAAATTAAACATAAAATAAATTATTTATTATTGCCGATTTGCGAGCTTTGAAATTTAGTGAATGTGAGTTGCTGTTGAGGGCTTTCTACGGGCCTCATTCTATTAGCGGCCGCAGCCGTTGCGGGGCCGCAAGGACCGGCCGCAAGCTATTCTGCTATTCTATTCCCCTCCGGCCGGGGATTCCGGCAGGCTTGCGGCCGGTGCCTTGCTATCTCTTGCGGCTGCTCGCGCCGGAGGAAATCCTTTGATCTAAAACGGCCGCAAGGAAATCGGCCGTAAGAAAATCCTATTTGCAATTCAATTGCTCCGGGAACCCTCTCTGCAAGGCTAAAAGCGAGCCGCAGCTTACTTGCAGGAAAGAGGTCCCGCTAGCACCAATTAAGCACGAAATATAGCCCAAATAAAGCCATCCTGCACTTTGAGAAGACTATAAAGTGATTTTCGGTGTTAGCAAAAATAGCACAAAATTCCCCTATACTCAAATCCGTAAAATATATTTGTTTTAATATACGTCAAATATCCATGTAAAAAGTCCAGAGTGCTTGGAGCACCTCAGACCCGCCCACGCCGCAGCCGGAAAATAAACAGTTAATTTGAACTCGGGTTTGGGCTGATGTGCAAGCTTGAGAGGGGGTTGCTATTAATCCTCATGTCCCCCAATATGATCCCTAGCATTTACAGAGCTGTACAGTGCAGGCTTGAATTTATTTTTGAGTTTTAAGTTTTCAGAGCTTACGGCCGGTAGCAAGATTTACGGCCGGCCGTAAGAGGAGATCCTTGCCGGCCGTATAATTGAATTGCGAGGTAACAGAACCCCCGCAAGGAATCGCAGCCTTACGGACGATTTACGGCCGATAATAGAATGAGGCCCTATGTGAGGCTAAGGATTTTGACATTTTTGTTTTAATGGAGGGGCCAGTGTAGGCACTGGCAGAGGGGGCAGCAGATGATGAAGATTCGTTGAGGTGGAGGAATCTGGCAGAATCATACAGGACGGACTGGAGTGAGGATAGGTGGTTTAATGGTATGCCAATTAAGATAGAGTTGCAATAGTCACCATGGGACATTATGAGAGCCTAGATTAGTGTCTTATTAGTGTCTTGGGGGAGGAAGGGATGCATTCTGGAGATGTTCTGGAGGTAATGATTGAAAGTGGGGAATGGAAGAGCGATTTATATTATATTATATATTTCCTTTAAGTACCCTACAGATTCTGAGATTGAATCCGAGATGGAATTTGATTCTGCCCCGAAAAATGTCGCAACCTAAGGTACTGATGTGAGTTCTTGTGTTTTTCTTGTTTAAGGATAATATTATTATTTATGGTTTAAACCTCTGATCCTGTCTGTTTATTAAAAAAATGTGTTTATGTTGATACAATATATATTTTTCAGCTCACTAAAACTGGAAGAGAGAAAGAGGAGGAAGGAAGGAAAAAGCTATGTTCAACATCTTAACTCTTTTAGATCCTCAACACAGTAAAGTTCCTAATGACATGTTGCACTGGGTCACTATGGTGGTGGAAATAGACATTGATAGGGCTTCTCAAGTCCATAAAAAACCAGGTGCTTCAGGGATTCAAGTATCAGAGATTCTTATTCCTCTGAATCAGAAGATAAAGGTCCATCATCTCTCCAATATAGGGAGAAGTACTGTCCAATTATGGAGAAATATTAAGCAGAAGAAGAAGCAACAGTAGAAGAAGATCCAAAGGAATTCTCATTTAAATTATTTAAATGAGATTACTAGATATCAAGGATTTGGAAATAAGGCAATCATCTTTTTTTGATGAAAATATTATGTCTTTTATTTAATAGATAACATCAAGAATGTAATATTGCAGGAATGGATCAAAGCAGAGGAAATAATTAAATACTTATTGAAGGATTTCAAGACTTTATCCCTCTTCAGAATAAGTGGCACTTGGTTCCAAAAATGAATGCCCCTATTATTAAGGTAGCGAGAAAAGTGAACTTATCATTAGATGATTATCCATCCCTTAGAGATATCAAAGAGAGGAGAGCTGAAATTAATTTAAAGAAAGCATATCTCACAACAGATGCTTCTTCTAGACCAGCAATGGCACATACAGCTATTTCTAAAGCCCTCAAAGTAAGGGTTTCGATCACTGACAAGAAAAGACTATCTATCATTGCTGCATTTGAGTAGATAAAATTAGCTATCAACCTTTCTTATGGAGCTTCAGTGGACCCGTCACAATGATAAAGCAGAATTACTGGATTTCTAATAGCAATCTGAAGAGCACAAGGGCTCAAAAACTGGAAGTTAGATAATATTTTAAAATTGGGAAAAAGTAGGATCCAGCCCAGGCTACTACTACTACGAGAAAGGCTATAGTGCCCAAAAATTGCATGAGGGTCTGACTGCCTCAGTATCTATACTTGGGGACAGACTTAAAACATTTCTTCCCTTCCCACCTGAGTAAAGTCAGTAAAATATACATATCAATTATAAGAGATGTGTTCAAAATAGAGTTCATAACAAAGGTAAAAAACAGATTTTTCCAATAAGACTTCCAGAAAATATAGAGAAGAGGAAGGCTTTTTCTGATCTTTATAAAAGAAGCTACCAAGTCATGTATCATTAGAAGAGTGTAGCCCAAGAAGAACATTTTCAAACATGGTATTCCAATCTTTTTATGATTTCCAAAACAAACAGAAAATGGTGTCATTATAAATTGGACCCTCAAAAAAATATCTAAATGTATGAAGATTTAAAGTGAAGTCCTTATCCTCAATAATTTAATTGGTGATACCAATAGTCTGGGAAGCAGATTTCTGAAGCAGCCCTTCAGGAAATTAAGTTGAAATCCAAATGTATTCCACATGATTACATAAAAAGTTGGTTCTGTAGTAGTGGACCTTATGGCTATATTGCTAAAGAGAGCAATAATGTGCAAGATGGAACTATCCAAGAAGTTATGCACAAAATGCCTTTTAAATCAATTGGAACATATGCTTATTACATGTATATTCACCTTTTCCATTATAAAAAAAAGGTATTGCTAAGAATAATTCAAGACAAGACACAGGCCAATCAAGGCAAGACCGGGAAATCTACATCATTCCAGCATGGATAAGGAGACTGTGGGTTCCACTCCTGCATATCGTACCAGTTTGTCATCCCATTTGGTTCTCGTCAAGTCTTGGCTCCAGGGAATTTTTCTCTAGTTTTAAAATCTCTTATTTCTTCTCATTTTGAGCCTTTGAAATAATTTTCTCTGTGGGATATGACTTTAAAAGCTTAGAGCCTTATTCTAATCAAGCCCTATTCTTCAAAATTGGCTGCAGGAGTTTTTTTCACTAACATTACACGTGTATTCATGTGTTTCACTAGTAATATTCCAGTTCCCACCTGGCATCTGTAAACCAAGCTCTTGTTAGTTATATCAAGGGGGCAGGATTCCGTGAAGTTACTCAAATTAACAAAATAATACATATTTTCTTGCTGCATCACAGCCATAAGCACCAATAGAAAAACAGGAAATGGAATAGTAATTGACAGGTAGAGATAATATATTTGTAAGCTTCCCACCCTAGTGTTGACTATGTTGTAGATTTTTGCAAATTAACACACATGACCTGAAGCTGGAGGTTTTATGTGAAAAACACAGGATCATTGAGAGTTTGGAGTGCAGGTTTGTACTTATTTTACTTAATTAAGATAATTAAATACCACTTTACACCTAATTTAGCTGACACATAAATACTGATAACACATAATATACATTGTGAAGACCCAAAATTGAGGGGCCACATGCACCTCAAATTTTTCCTTCTAGGTCATGTCTTTTGCATTCAATCTCAGCCTCCAGCAATTCAATTCAGATCAGGACATAATTCAGATCCTTTTTGTTAGGACATAAGAACAACACATGCACCGTTGCTTAGTGCAAAATAGACTGAGCTTTATTATTGATGCCTGGTCTCTCTCAAGGGTCATATATCCGTATAAAGTCTTGTAGAAACATAACCCTTTGTTGTCCCACTAACAATCATGGCAGAAAATGTATCTCCGCTAGTTGCAGGTAAGATAATATTATTACAGTGCATAAAACATAATATAGTAACCCCAACAATCATTTTTGTGACCCAACTATTTGTAATAGTCAGAGATAACAGGGTTGCTTGTGGGGTTTAGGGGAGCCCCAAAATCAGTCAACATACATATACATAGAGTAATACTACAGTTAGATACATATATAGCTAGGCCACACCATCCACATAAAAGTAACTCTTTTTTTACATCAAATAGTGTATCCATACATATACACTTTTTTGATTTATCCATATTTTATTTTTTGGATGGCTTATAGAGAGAGGAGTGAGAAGAGGAGTGGTGGAGGGGAAAAGAGGAGGTGAGAGAGGGGGCCCTGGGGAGTAGAGGGAAAGAAGGGAGAGGAAGGGATGGAGAGGGAGTGGATGGGAGGTAAGGAGAGATTGAGTGGAGGGGGAGAACTAGGAGTAAAAGTTCTGGGATGGTTCAGGAGGTGAGATAGAAGGGGGGAGGAACCATGCCCAGCCTACCACGACCTCCCTCCCGACACCCACTGTTAGAGATAACCATGGAGGAGATGCTGGTTCTGATGCATGAGCATTGGGTTTCAGGGGCTCCAGGAAATTGTTTCCTCCCATCCGACTTTGATGGGCCACAACCAGTGGAGGCTCTATAGGGAGGTGAAGAGGTACAACTGCCAGATGGAGTCCTACATGGCCAGGCTTCTCTAGGTGAAACAGAACCAGTGCAGTCTCACCAAGCTGAGCATCAATATCACTGAGCATTCTCTGGTTACTGGTATTACCTCGTCCACCCCGGAGATCCCCACCGCACATCTGCATCTTGGCCCTTCCTCACCTTCCTCCATGACTCAACCTCAACATGTGCTGCTGCCTTGTGGGGGATACCTCTCCCAGTAATCTCCCTTGAGTTGTAGCTTGTAACTAGGCATGGTGACACAGGAGTGGTGCCCTGTACCCAGAAGAGGAGCATATAGGGGCTGAACCTAGGATTTGACCTTCTCAACAGCACTTCTCAGTGACCATCTATTGGTCTAATTGTTAACATAATGAATGAACAAAGGTTGAACTTGATGGACTGAAAGTATTTTTTCAACCTCAATTACTATGTTACTATGTGTGACGAAGTGCCCTTCGCCACTTTGTCTTGGAGAGGACTGTTTGCCAGCCTCCTGCCCTGCGACTATGGCCCTGGGACATATTGCCCTTTAAACACAGTATTTGGCCATACCAGAGTGTATGTCACTCATTCTGGCCCTTTACATACAGGGGGGTCATTCGGTACTTGCCCTGTGGGAGCGGTGATACCCCAGTGTAATGATATAGAAATCACAAAGTTGTGGAGACCAGAAGCCAAGGTCAGCAATAATCCAGTTCCGCAAACTTGTAGGTGAAAACAGGAACAAGGTTTATTGAAGTGATCAGAAACCACACAATAATCTGGCAAGGATCAATAGACAGGAAGTGCCTTAGTTAACCTGTCCACAACAACAAGAATGGTAGTGTGTTCCTTAGAGGGAGGTAGTTCCACAATAAAGTCCTTGGATATAGATCCCCAGGGACGATGAGGAATCGGAAGAGGCTGAAGCAAGCCAAAAGGGGATGAGCGAGGAGTCTTATGTCTGGCACACACATCACAAGAGGACACATACCTTTTTAACATCCTCATGATACTTCGGCCACCAAAAAAATCGGGCAAGTAGCTCTTGTGTCTTTCGGATTCCTGGATGACCTGCTGGTTTTGAGTCATGGTAGAGACGTAAAAGGTCCAGTCGCACTGACTCCGGAGCAAAAATCCAAAACCCATTACGCATCGTCATATGGAGGTCACGAGGAGGATCACGAAGAACTGGGTCTTCAGCGTAGCCCTTTTTAATGCGAGACATCAGATCAGAAGGAAATGTAACTCCTATAAATATATCCTCTGGCAAGATGGTGGTCTTGGTTACGGTAGTATGGAGGGGGTCAGCTATTCTAGACAAGGCATCAGCCTTACCATTCTTGGAGCCAGGACGGTATGTAACCAAAAAATTAAACCTTGAGAAGAATAGGGACCAGCGTGCTTGTCTGGCTGACAGTCTCTTAGCTGATCGAATACATTCCAGATTTTTGTGATCTGTGAGGACAGTAATTGGATGGGTAGCTCCCTCCAAGAGATGTCTCCATTCGGTGAAGGCAGCTTTTATAGCCAATGGTTCTTTATTCCCTATGTCATAGTTTCTTTCTGCTGGCACCATCTGGCGGGAATAGAAGGCACACGGATGTAACAGCATCTTAGGTCCAGTCCTTTGAGACAGTATAGCACCAACAGCTGAATCAGAAGCATCAACTTCCACAATAAATGGCAATTCCGGCTGGGGATGTACCAGGACAGGGGCAGAGGTAAACAGAGTCTTCAATCGGGAAAATGCGGTATCCGCCTTATCGGACCACTGAAAAGGAGTCCCTTTACGTGTGAGTTCAGTGATCGGTGTAATAACGGCAGAGAAATTCTTAATGAAACGCCTGTAAAAATTGACAAACCCCACAAATCTCTGAACATCTTTTTCATTCTTGGGGATGGGCCAGTCCAGCACAGCTTTAATTTTACTTGCGTCCATACTTAAACCTTTGGGAGTTATTACATACCCCAGGAATTGAATTTCTGTTTGTTCAAACTTACATTTTTCTAGTTTAATTTATAGGCGGTGGGTACGAAGGCGCTCTAGAACTATACGGACCTGTTTTCTGTGGTTTTCAAGATTATCAGAGAATATTAGCATATCATCCAAATATGCCACAACAAACTGATCCAGGAGATCTCGTAGTACATCATTGATAAAATGCTGGAAAGTTGCAGGGGCATTACACAGCCCAAAAGGCATTACTAGATATTCGTAATGCCCGTACCTGGTTCTGAAAGCTGTTTTCCATTCATCATTGGGTCTTATGCGAACCAGATTATATGCCCCTCGAAAGATCAAGCTTCGTAAATATTTTAGCTGAGCGGAGTCTCTCCAAAAGTTCACGAATCAGAGGCAAGGGGTAGCGGTTTTTAACAGTGATGTTATTAATGTCCCTGCAATCAACGCATGGCCGTAGGCTGCCATCTTTCTTTTCTACAAAGAAAATAGGAGCTCCTGCTGGAGAAGTAGATCGTCGAATAAAGCCTTTGGCAAGATTTTCTTGTAGGTATTCACGAAGAGCTTTCAATTCAGGCTCAGAAAGGGAATATATACGGCCAAATGGGATAGCAGCCCCAGGCAACAGCTCTATTGGGCAATCATAAGGCCTGTGTGGTGGAAGCTGATCAGCATTCTTCTTATCACAGACATCTGCAAAATCCCGATATTGTAGAGGAAGCTTATTCAAGTTTGTAGCAACCATTTCATTAATTGTTGTGGCAACAGGTGTTACCTTAGAGGGTTGACAATTCATTAAGCAGTGTTCTGAAGGAAAGGACAAAGTTCTGATCTTCCAATCAATCTGTGGGTTATGCAGAGCAAGCCAAGGTACCCCCAAAATCACTGGAAACTGTGTTGAGGAAATTAGGTGGAAAGAGATAGCCTCATGGTGATTCACTTCCACAGTCAACTTTAAGGGCACAGTCTCATGTGTAACCGGTCCTGACGTAAGTGGAGAACCATCAACTGTCTCCATTAACACAGGTGAAGAGTTAGGGATAGACTGAATTCTATTTCATGCTGCAAATTTAATGTCCATAAAGTTTCCGCCTGCTCCAGAATCTATCATAGCGGTAGTTGAAATTTTACGATCACCACATTGCAACGTGATAGGCACCACAAAATGAGGATGTTGAGTCAACATACCCTCTTCACCATGAGCCAGAGAAAACAAGAGTTGTGTGACAGAATCCAGTTGATTCGAAATCTGGGATTGGTGTCGAATCTGTGCACCCTCAGCCGCCATA
This sequence comes from Discoglossus pictus, assembly GCA_027410445.1. Classification (NCBI taxonomy): domain Eukaryota; kingdom Metazoa; phylum Chordata; class Amphibia; order Anura; family Alytidae; genus Discoglossus; species Discoglossus pictus. The sequence continues at coordinate 468,505,212 of CM050164.1, forward strand.
GCTATTGTTCTTTTGGATTTGCTAGGGCAATTGATGGCATAGTGCCCTGCACTACCACAATACAGGCATAAATTGTGAGTGCGTCGCCACTGTTTTTCTTCGTTGGATAATGGCCCTCTTATTAGCTTTACCTGCATAGCCTCTGGCTCAGAGTCTGTAGGTGTTTGTGGGATCGGAGTAGAAGTTCTTGAATAGGAAATTCGAGTAGTACTTGGTCTAAAAGAGCCCTGTCTTTCCAATCTTCTTTCAGAAAGTCTCCGATCAATACGGATAGCCAAACGCACGAATGCATCAAAGTCAGCAGGAAGATCAACACGAGCTAGCTCATCTTTTATAGCTTCTGAGAGACCTTTTCTGAAGTGGAACCTCTGGGCTGATTGGTTCCAGGTAGTATCAGCAACCCACTGTCTGAATTCAGCAGCATATTCAGCCACCGAGCGCCTCCCTTGATGCAAATGAAGGAGAGTGGCTTCTGCTGTAGCACATCGATTGGGGTCATCAAAAACTAGGCACATGGCCTCAAGAAAGTCATTTAGATTACCCAAGACTGGACTGTCTTGTTCCAGAAGAGGGGAGCCCCAAGCCAGGGCTTCATCTTTGAATAAGAAAAAAATAAATCCCACCTTCTCTCTTTCAGATGGAAATTGGTGAGGTAACATCATGAAGTGCAAACGGCATTGATTTAGGAAACCCCTAAATTTTTTGCGATCTCCTCCAAACTTTTCTGTCAGGGGCAAGCGGGCCTCTTGAGCAGGTGTAACAGTAGCAGCCGCAGCATCACGTGCCCTGTAGCTGGTATACTCACTGTGCATTGACTGAAATTTATTTTGCAGTTCAGCTACCTGGTCCTGCAGCACTTGGATGGTTTGTGCCTGGGTCTGCACAGTTCTTGCAAATAAAGCAACCTGCTGGGCCAATGCAGAATCTGTCCCGGCGGTCTCCATGAAAGGGCCAGATTATTCTGTAATGATATAGAAATCACAAAGTTGTGGAGACCAGTAGCCAAGGTCAGCAATAATCCAGTTCCGCAAACTTGTAGGTGAAAACAGGAACAAGGTTTATTGAAGTGATCAGAAACCACACAATAATCTGGCAAGGATCAATAGACAGGAAGTGCCTTATATAGGCCAAGGACCAGACACCTGACCAGACACAGCTGAAGAGACTTAGGTACTGATACAATTGCTAGCAGAGTCAAGCTTATAAGGTCTCAATGGAATTCACAACAGGCAGGCTGGCGCAGTGGTAGGGAAGAGGTATAGCAGCCTGGGGACCAGGGTTCAAAACTCAGCAGAGTCAATTCCTCACACCCAGATAACTATGCCATGGAGCCCATTCATATAATGAAAGGCTATGGGAAAGACTTTAGCTACATGGCAATTGAACTGTGTGAAGAGGATCTGAGCGCTATTCGGTAGTTTTGTGCACTCAGTTCCCAGCTATCTGGGGATATGTGAAATGTGAGTAAATGTGAATTGCAGTAATGCTGATGGGTTGTCAAACTAGAGAATTGACCAACAAATACTTCTGTCCGGACATCCCCAGGCCGATCCGTTGGGATCAGACCGTTTATGCCGGCTTATGGTCACGGAGGAGGTGTGTAACGGAACCCATCACTGTTTTACCCTGTTTTATGGTTATTTAATTCTTGGTTAAAATATGATCACATTGCTGTACTATAGATATGTTGTTTTATGTTCTACAGAATATATTGGCTCAGAATATCACAGCTACTAGGCTAATAGATAATCCTATTACAGAGAATCCTGTTACAGATAAGAAAGTCGATTGTATAAAGTGTTTTCATTCTCAAACATAAGAACAAAGAAGGATGATTTAATCAATGTCTGATTATATCAAGTTGCCAGGGAGGTGTGACTCACCTATTGTCCCTCTATGTGTATTGCCTGTGAAATGTCTGTGTGTTATGGGTAAAAGATACTTTTACTAACTTTTGAACCCCTGGTCTGATTCATGCAATTTTTTAATATGTTGTTCCCCTGGGTGAGAGCTATTGAATGGTGCTGAACTTAAAGGTGTACCCCCTGTTTTTGGGGTACATCCAGAATGTGGTTAAAATTGTGTCTGTTTTAATTGTGTTACCTGTTATCTGAGGGGAGGAGACGTGGGGGTTGAACCATGTATATAATTGGCTGTGATAATTATGTGGGTGTAGCCCTTCAGAGGGCACCATTGCATAAAAGGAGATTCCCTGTCATTAAAATATAGTTCACTACTTGACCCTTCAAAATGTAGCCTTGTCTCGTTATTGGAGGGGATCGCTATATCCTACTGGGGATTGCTATGCTTTTGCATACTCCCTTGAGCTGTAACGAGTCTGTGGTGGTTGTGGTGTCCGGTGCGGTGCTTGTAGGCCTCGACGCAAACTAGGACGCGTCCATCAACGGAGGTACCCGGTCGGGGTGCCAGGAGATCCGTTACACTATGTAACTATGTAACTATATAATCTAGCCTAGCTACAAAGGCCTATGTGATAGCCTATATGATGGCCTATTGTGATTTTTGTAACCAAGTGGCTACCCATCATCACATGCATGATCCTCTTGGTGGACACATAGGGTCATGTTTAACATTTCAACAATTGATGGTCACTGAAAATACCCAATGAGAAGAGATGATGCAGTCCTTAATTTTGCTTTTGCCCATAATGTTTACCTTTATTTTATTTTCTGATTTTAGGCACGATTCATGAACCTGAACACATCCTCTTCAACTGTAAGCAGTGCTACCAATTAAGTGAAATATATACTCAATGGCTATCAATGACATCCCTGAGCAGAATTTACTCATATGCCATTAAGTAATCATGTATCATATTTTAGAAAACATGCTTGTTAAGTTTAAATATTACCAATGCAGATATGGCGTAAGACTTGCAAAGTCCAGCAATGGCATGTTAATCAAAGCCAGCATACATGTGGTAGTTATCCATGTCATCCTCTCATCAACATGAGAACGGGCACTTTTGTCTAATGTAAGTAACAGGCATTATGGCTGCTGACCTTTGTCTCATCTCAGTATTAATGGTTAAATGTTCATACATCATGATTTCCTAACAATCAGTTACGAACTGATAACACCTGTACACCAGATGAATGTGATGCGGCTAAACAATATCATACAGAGATGGTATTCTTGACCCACTGACTGTGGTTACAGCTAAGCATTCCTTGTGAGATAACACATCATTATGATTTTTTTGACAGATATATAATGGTTTGCACTGCTTGTGGGTGGAGTTCAGGTACGTTTGTTTATTACAGTTCCAGGGCCTCATTCTATTATCGGCCGTAAATCGGCCGTAAGGCTGCGATTCCTTGCGAGGGTTCAGTTAACTCGCGATTCTATTATACGGCCCCGCAAGGATCTCCTTTTACGGCCGGCCGCATATCTTGGAACCGGCCGTAATCTGTGAAATATAAAAACTGAAAAATAAATTCAAGCCTGCACTGTACAGCTCTGTAAATGCTAGGGATCATATTGGGGGACATGAGGATTAAAAGGAACCCACTCTCAAGCTTGCACATCTGCCCAAACCCGAGTTCAAATTAACTGTTTATTTGCCGGCTGCGGCGTGGGTGTGTCTGAAGTGCTCCAAGCACTCTGGACTTTTTACATGGATATTTTACGGATATTAAAAAACAAATATTTTACGGATTTGAGTATAGGGTAATTATGTGCTATTTTTTCTAACACCTAAAATCCCTTTATAGTCTTCTCAAAGTGCAGGATGGCTTTATTTGAGCTATTTTATGTGCTTAATTGGTGCTAGCGAGACCTTTTTCCTGCAAGTAAGTGCGGCTCGCTTTTAGCCTTGCAGAGAGGTTTCCCGGAGCAATTGAATTGCAAATCTCTTGCGGCCGTTTAAGATCAAAGGCTTTCCTCCGGCGCGAGCGGCCGCAAGAGATAGCAAGGCACCGGCCGCAAGCCTGCCGGAATCCCCGGCCGTAAGGGAATAGAATACCCGAATAGCTTGCGGCCGGTCCTTGCGGCCCCGCAACGGCTGCGGCCGATAATAGAATGAGGCCCTCAGTATTTAGCACTGTACTATACATAAGGGTATTTTTAGATTTTTCTTCTCCTGTGCCTTTTTTAACTTATGGCCATCTTTTTTGAACATTTGATTTTCTGAACACACTGTATGTGTGTAATTGAGTAGGATTACAAAATCCATGATTTTCATAATCTGTGAAATGGAGCATTGAATGATGAGATTTTTATTCATTTGATTATGGTTACTGTGGTATAATATCCACATGTGACTCTAGTGGATGTTTTGCATCATTATTATTATTATTATACAGTATTACCTTTACCTCGTTCAGATTTTCTTGTTTTCCCAGCTTCTTCCAGATCCAACATACCACACCTATGATACTAATCCATGGTTGGATATGTTTATGACTGTGCTCTGTATATCTAATAAACAATGATATTGTTATACTGTTATCAATGTTTCTTTTGTGTTTCTCATGGTTACTGATTTGGCACATCATCATACATAACAATTACTTAACACTAATGTTTTAGGATATTGGTCATCATCATATATATCCATCCTTGATGCACTTGTTAACTGTTCAACTCCCCCAGTTTTCCACCATTGTTGTCCCCCACTTCTGTGTTTAAGGCCTCATGCTTCCCATGATGACATTTCTCACTCCCAGTGTATGAGACTCAAGGTTCTTGTGTACCTTCCCATGGATATGACATAGGTAATGGCTGTCAGTACTGTGGTGATGATCACTTATTTTGTTGAGTATTGTTTGGGGTGTGTCTATCCCTTTAATAGTGAGTGATTAAGATAATCTGTTGCTGTCCATGAGTGTTTTATGATTGGGATTAACCTCTTGCATACTGTGGTCAATGTTCCCCTGGACATTGTAATATGTTTTGTGGAGGTGTGATATTGCTGAATGATGACACTTGTAAATTAAATTATTTGTAATTGCATGTTGTGCCTATAGCAATGTTACATATTCATTTCTAATAATATTGCATGCTTTTGTATTATTAATAGTGGTTTCCTGTTTCTTTATCTGAAGTGAATAAAAATCAGTTGATGGTCACTGAGGATGGCCATTGGGGAAACTTGTCGTAATTTTCAGCTCTGACCTGCCGTAGTGATTAGGAATACCTCTCTCACAATTATGCTGTGATAGGTGAATAGAAGATCTAGGGATCTAGGGATAGTTGTTAGGCACCTTTTACCTGTGTAACTTTGCTATACTGTATAGGGAATTGAATAAAGCTCTTATCATATCAAGAACTCTACATGGTTATTCCATCAGCCAAAATTATAATTGATTGTAGCAGAATGTAATTTAAATCAAAACATTTGTTCTGTTCAAAGATGTGTGTTTTTTTTATTTTAATTGACAATATCAGAGATGTCATTTTGTAGGAATGGCGAGAAAGCAGAGAAATGAAATATAATTATACAGAGGAGGACCTCTAAAATATATCCCTTTTAAGAAGAATATTCCAGACCTTGGGATTACCTACCAAAGATCAACCCCTGAATAATTAAGGGGGAAAGGAAAATGAATCAGCCTTTGGATGATTCTCCTTACCTCAGAGACAAGATGTATAGAAGGGTAGATTTTTTTTTTTTTTATTCAATTTTTTCTTTTATTTTGTTTATAAATTGAAAAAAACATAACATGAATAAACATATAACGTTTGAAGTAATACAAATTGCAAACAGTCGAGAAGTTTGTTTCAGAGTTCCCTTACAACTAGATTTCAAAACATAGCATTCGTAACATTCAAACTTGGACCAGCCTTAAAACAGTACCTGAGGACCTAGACGGGTCCTACCCTAGCGGCCCTTTGTGTCGTTTTGTGCAGAATTTGTGCCTTTACTAATAGATGAGTGAGAGTTTTAGAAATAGAACTAACCTCCGAGAGGATCCCGCAGCGTCCAGGTGTCCCAGCAGGAGGCCCAGCGTCTGAATTTCCCGTCTACTTCGGCCAATAGTGAGCTCATGTTTTGTATGTATCCTATTTTTTGCCTCACCTCAGTGTTCGATGGAGAAGTGGCTTTCCAGTGTTTTGCGATAACACATCTGGCTGCTAGAAACACCTGACTGGTCAAGAACTGCTCATTTTTTGAAAGACCCCTGATCGGAAGACCCAGTAGGGCTTCGCTTGGGTTCTGCGCTAGACGTGTCCCCCATAGTTTTTCTAAGGTGTCATAGGTAAAAGTTTGGCGGGAGTATTGGTGTCAGAGAGTATTTTGGAGAAGGTGGAAATGTTACCTTTCCCCCCAGGGTTGTTGAGGAAGCATTGTTCAGTTACCGATCTGTCCCTAAGACTATTTAACATATTTGTGTGTGTGAGCACCTCGTTAACCCCTATCAGATTGAGCCATTCTTTGGGGGGTGCATTGATCGCGTTAACGGAAATTGGTAAGGGGAATTCTCTATTTATATCCCACATGTCCGCTACCACCGTTAGTTTATTGTCTATCCACCAGCTCATTTGGGTTAGTCTGTCAAAGCGATAGTCTTTGTGTGGGGACCAGAGGGGTGTCAATCTTGAACCTTCTTTCAAGAGGTTGGATTTCCTGTTACTCTCTCGCCAGATCTTTATGGAGTTGTCTATACAGGATGACAGCTTATCAAGTTGTAATTTGTGGTGTAGGCTCAACCATAAGATTTGGGGAAGGATTAGATGGTGATCTCCCAAAACATGTCTCTCAATTTCCACCCAAACAGGGTAGTTGTCTTTTTTTATGCCAATTCGTCATTTGTGCTAATCTTGCAGCTCTGTAAAATCTAAGTAAATCTGGGAACCCCAACCCACCTTTTTGTTTTGGGGCGGTCAGCGTGGCTTTATTAATTCTGTTTTTTTTGTAACGCCATGTAAAGTTATTCAGAGTTTTTTGCATTAATTTAATTTCCTTAACATTAATCGGTGTCTGAATCGTTCTGAATAGGTATAAGATTTTGGGGATGACATTCATTTTAACTGCATTAATCCTCCCTAACCAGGAAATATTAAGAGAGGACCAGTTGGTTATGTCTGCTCTTATTCTTTTGAATAGACGTGGGAAATTAACCTCATATATTTGATTTAGTGACTTTGGGATATTGATACCCAGGTATGTTATAAATGTGGGAGCCCACTTGATGGGGAAATTGTGTTTTATGGATTTTACTAGCGCTTCAGGTAAGGTGATATTGAGAGCTATACTCTTGTTTGCATTGATTTTGAAGCCCGATATCTGGCCAAATTTCGCAAGGAGCTGCATAAGATTAGGGAGGCTGATTAATGGATCAGATAACGTAGTCATGATATCATCAGCAAAGAGACTTATTTTGTATTCTTTTCTACCCACTTGCAACCCTCTAACACTGGGGTGGTCCCTAATGGCTGCAGCTAAGGGTTCTATGCAAAGTGCAAACAGTAGAGGAGATAGAGGACACCCCTGTCTTGTACCTCTGAAGATGTTGATCGGGAGGGATCTAAATCCTTGACCGGAAATAAACGCTTTTTGGGATTTATATAGGGCCATGACCCCTTTTAAGAATCCCTCTCCTAGTCCCATTTTTAAGAGCGTCCCCTCCATGAAGGGCCAGTCTATACGGTCGAATGCCTTTTCTGCGTCTAATGATACCAACATTAAAGGCACTTTTACTTTGTGGGCCATGTCAATTAAATGTATTATTCTCCTTGTATTATCGGGGGCTTCCCTCCCCGCAATGAAGCCTACCTGGTCCGGATGGATCACATTGGGCAGAAGTGGGGCAAGTCTGTTTGCTATGATTTTTTTATATAGTTTAACGTCTGTGTTAATCAGGGATATAGGCCTATAACTACTGCATTGGGTACGGTCCTTGCCCTCCTTGGGGATGACAATAATTTTTGCTTCCAGGAATTCTGGTCTCATTTGTTCACCTGCTAAAAACCTGTTAAATAACCTCTGGACGTGAGATAATAAGGATACCATACAGTGTTTATAGTAATAGTTTGTGAATCCATCCGGGCCAGGGGCCCCATGCACTTTGGAGTTGTTAATTGCTTTTTTTATTTCTTCAGAGGAGATGGGGCGTGCTAGGGCTTCAGCTTCATTTGCTTTAATTTAGGGGAGGTTGATAGAGGCGAGAAATTCCTCTATACGTTTCTTGTGAGGTTGGGTCCCAGAGTGGGTCGGGGCAGTGTATAGTTCTGTGTAAAACTTTTGGAACGTTCCGGCTATGAGATCTGGTTTGAATACGGGGTTATTTGCCGCGTCGGGGATTTTAGGTATATATGTGTCAGCTCTCTGTGCCTTAAGTCGCCTGGCTAGCATACTGTCTGGTTTATTTGTGCAGCGGAAGAATTTAGCTTGCATCCTTTGCAGAATGGATACCATTTTTTTTCTCATTACCTTGTTTAATTTCTGTTTAAGCCCAAGAATTTTGGTATAGATTTGTACATTGTTATGTTTAGCGAACTTTGCTTGTAAATCCGAAATCTCTAGATTCAATTTTGAAATCTGAGCTCGGTCTGCTTTCTTGGTTGCCGCCCCTAGCTGTATGCAGATTCCCCTGATCACCGCTTTATGTGCTGCCCATACTCCTGCTTCGTCTACTTCTCCCTCCGTGTTTAATTTGAAGTACTCAATAATTGCTTTGTTTATTTTTTTGTTCATTTCTACGTCATTGAAGAGGTGAGGATTAAGGGTCCAGTTGGGAGACCGACCTTTTGGTGCTATGCCCGAAAGGGCAATTTTAACCAGCTCGTGGTCCGACCAGGAGATAGAGTGAATGGAGGCTGTCGTTAGGCTGTTTGTCATATGTTGTTGAATTAGGAGGTAATCTATGTGTGAGTGAGATTCTCAAGTAGAAGGTATATTCCCTGTCTAGCAAATTCATTATTCTCCATGAGTCTACCATGCAGTTAGAACTTAAGATCGATTTAAATGCCTTGGTTGCAGTGGGGGTGGAATATGGCGCAGGGGGAGGTGATCTATCTTTAATCGGATCTAGATTGAGTTTTCCCAGCTTGTAATGAGATTAGATATTTTATGGAAAAATTTTGCTTGGTCAGTGTTTGGGGCATACAGATTGAGGAAAGAAACTTTGTGTTCCTGGATAGTGCCGTGGACTGCTAGGTATCTCCCTTCAGCGTCTTTTTGTGTGCGAGTATGGCGGAAGTTAAGTTTATTGTGAAATAGGATTGACACCCCTCTTTTCTTTTCACTCGCTGTCGAGTGAAAGGTTTGTTTAAATGCCTTCCCCCAGTACTTTGGGACCGCTGCTTTCTTAAAGTGTGTTTCATGCAGCATTATTACGTCCGCCCCCAGTCTTGTGTAGTCTTTCAGGGCTATACCTCTCTTAACTGGTTCGTTTAAGCCTTGAGTGTTGTGTGTAATGATGTTAATGCTCATGACTCACCATAGCCTCAGGCTCAGGCACCGCCCAGGTGTGGGGTTAGATGCTGAACTTTCCTTGGGAGCTTCCTTAGGACTGTGGACCTCCTGCTGGGACCACACCGGAGCCTCGCTAGATCCAAATGGACCTACCTCCTGCGGGGATTGGAGCACAGCGAAAAATGGTACGTTAGATAGTGAGACCTGGCGTTAGCTATCCTAACTTAAAGCTTGCTGATCTCTAGTCCTATACAGAAAAGATTTTACTTGTACGGTCTGGCTAGTAGCTGATACGTTGTTGATCTTATCTCTTAAGAGTCTTTAAGTTATCGTTAGAACATTATCTTAAAAGGGGAGGACCAAGGGAAAGAGAGGAATAAGTAAAAATGGGAAAAATAAATAAGAAAGGAAAAGGAAGGAACTTTTAGCTCTCTAAGTAAATCTAGACTAATGTTTGGACAGTCTAGACTCACCTATGCTAGGTAAAAGTGAATAGCAGCTGTTGTAAATTAACAGCACTTAACTAAGTAACTTTGGTGGTAGGGGGAAAAAAACTACCTACAGGAGAGCAACTTCTGGCTTCCTTAACCACTTGGTGAATCCAGTAGTGTTACAAGGGAACACTGAGTGGATTCGCCCTTCGTGTAAACTTAACAAAGGTGAAAAGCCCATAAGGGACACTATGAGTCACATAAATCTTTTTATAAGAGTGTGACGACTCTTGTCTGTAGCTAGCATTAACTAGGAAATTCTAAGCAGTGTAAAACAGAGTACCAAAAAAGGTGTTAGACAAGATAATATATACTGTACAATGAAGAAACAAAACGGTCTTAGATGCTTGAAGCCTCTCTGTGTCTGTTGGTCCCTCTGTCTGGAGGTCTGCCGGTCAGAAGGTTCGGGGTTCTCTGTCGGAACTTGGAGTCTCTGCTTCTTTCTCATACTGGGCGGGTGCCTGATGGGTCTTTGGCGGCCTTTGGCAGCTGAATGTCCCATGAGGATAGCAGGTTGATTCCTTCCTCCAGGGATTTTATGTGGAAAAATTTGCCATCTCTTGCAATGGACAGTCGAAACGGGAAGCCCCAAGTATTTCCACCCATGTGAGAGAACACTGTCCAGGACGGGTCTCATCTTCCTCCTTTTGGCTAGCGTAAGTTGAGAAATATCCGAGAATATGCTGGGCTGCTGCCCGTCAAAGGCCGGGATTCCTGCTCTAGAGGCTCTCATAAAAAGGTTTTTTGTTGTATAATAGTGGAAGCGGACAATAATGTCTCTGGGACGATCTGGCATCGTGGACCAGCCACCCAGTGCTCTGTGCACCCGGTCTAGACGGTATTGTTCAGAGTTCATGTCTGGTAGGAGGAGTTCACACAGCTCCAGCAAATATAGATGGAGATCAGTCACCGACTCCGGGACATTACGTAGTCTGACGTTCTGGCTCCTTGAGCGATTCTCTAGGTCCTCTTGAACAGACTGCTGAGATAGTTGTTCCTCTCTCAGGGCCGTGATATCAGCCTCCAGCTTGCTGTTTGCCTCTTTGAGGTAATTATATTTTCCCTCTAGTGTAACAGTCTTGGAGTCCACTTTTATTATTTCGGCTGATAGGTCAGCTTCCACCTTTTGGATCTCAGCTTTGACTTCTTCGCGGAATGATAATATCAGGTCTTTCAGATCCTGAATATCGCTCTTGGTGCTTGGGGCTGAGTGTTCCATGGCTGTTGGGGTGGGAGTTTTTACTGACCCTTGGTCTTTTTGCTTAGAAGGTGGAGAGACCTTTGGAGCGTAATAAGATTGTATACTCTTAGTGCTCTTGCGAGTGGCCACTCCAGCCATATCCTATGGCGTATGTTGTCGTCACTTTTCCTTATGCCAGTGTCCCTTTGAGGTGGGCTTTTAGGAACTCTTACATCTCAGATTATGGTGATTCTTTTTTGTAAAGAGGGGGTCTTGGTGATGAGTATAGACGGTCTGTTGTGTTGCTACACCTTCCCTTAGGCTTGTAGTCATACACTGTCAGACCTATACACTTCTGTGGGTCAATGTGTAGTTTCTCTATTGTCCACCTGGGGTCAGTGTCTGCTTGCTGAGAGTTCAGGGATCTGCTTCTGAGCACAAAAGCCTCTGAGACAAACTTTTGCTTTGTTTGAAATTCTCTTTGGGGACAATAATATGTTTTATAGTGAGGTTATAGACAGTTCTCTCATCAAGGCTGGTGTAATAGCAGTTGCAATCTTTTCTGAAAGAGGTGGGCACACTTCTTCTAGGCCTGCAGGTTTATTGAACTGAATCCCTTTGGTGCTGTTTGTGGGAAAGTAGCAAAAAGTTCTGCATAAGCATTAGCTGGTAGGTTGTAGTTATCCAATAATTGTTGCAAAAGGAGGTGATTCTTGCCAAAAAGTTAGAGTTCCTGCAGTTATATTCTGTGTGCAGCTGGGACTATATGGAGATGGTGTTATATTATGTTGTGTCCAAGTGAGTATTTGCATGGGCTTATGTGCCTGTCTCAGTGGAGTAGGGAAAATGGCTGCCACCCAGACTCCAGACTCCTTCTCCCCCAGCCCCTCTGTACTCACATTTTCCCTGAGGGTTGTTGCCAGGTTAGCTTCTGTCAGGGTTCCTCTGGGTTTCTCACTTTCCCCAGATGAAAGCCCCTGGTTGCAGGCTTATGAGGCAGTTGCAGGAGGTCACCAGGATTTTTCAAGCTTTTTAATCCTTGTTTATAGGAGCTGAGCTGTCTTGCTGCTGCACTCTTCAGTTGCTGGCCCCTCCCCTTGCAAAAGTTCACCTCTGGCCCACTATTTTAATGTCTTATAGCTCACCGAAGGGTAGATTTTAATTTTGAAAAATGAATATTTATATGGGGGGTCACTCAATCAGCTGTTGCTCTGACAGCAATATTTAAACCTCTTAGAGTTTGGATCTCTAATATTAAAGAGGCCCTTCCAAAGGTCCAAAAAGATATTTCTATTATTCAAACTCTAGACAAAGCAAAGCTCATAATAAATGTTTTCTATGCAAGATTCTGTGGAAATGACAATTTTTCAATTAGAATCATTGGATTCATAGATTCAAAGATCTCTGGCTAAGTGACTGGAGATAACATATTCCAGAATGCTTGGTGCTCTTCATCTTTTGATGGTCAAATGTTATTTGGAAGGAAGCTTGATTAAACTATAAAGGAAAGCAGCCCCAGGAAGTTCATGACTCCTAGGTATTGTATTAAAAATCTCGTAGACAGTTTTTATTTGATATTATGATTCATCAGGGAAGAGAGTCAAGTCATTATTCTCAGTGGAGAGGATGTCAGTCTAACCTTTCTAAGATAAACAAGAGACATCCTTTCTCAAATCTTATAGAGCAGCAAGAAATGTATAAAAACTTGACTACCCAGACTATAATTATAGAAGTATGGCTAGGGTTTTTTCTAGCTTGGGTTAAGACAGCTAGGTTATATTGATCATAGAAAAAAGACAAATATTGGAATTTGCATAAAGAATAAGTAAAAAAAAAACTTTCAAAAATTAAAACTTTCAAGAACTAAGGAGGAAAGAGAAGCCCTATTAACTTTTTCTGAAAGAAGTCACGGCTTCTAGCATCATTCAAGAAGTTCACCATGCAGATCAGTTCAAAGGTTGGTACTCCAATCTATTTATGATAACAATAACAAATGGAGAGTAACTTCCAATCATAGATCTGAAAGTCCTCAATAAGAACCTAGATGTCAAGCAGTTCAAAATGGAACCTTTATTTTCAATAATTTAATTATTAAAACAAGGACACTGGTCATTTACAATAAATTTGAGAGATGCTTATCACCGTATGCCACTGATTCAAGATCATCGGAAATTTACTACAATTTCTACCTAAACAATCTGTCTTTCCAATTCACTTGCATTCTGTTTATCCTGGTCAACGCTCCAAGAATGTTTTCAAAGATTCTTGTAAAATCAATTTTTATCCAAAAGCAAAAATGGGTAAGAATCTTATTTTATTTGGAAGAAATATTAATTGTGAATCAGAACAAAGATCTTCTTCAGCACATTAATCTAGCAGAAGCACTATTGGTTGGTAAACTTCTAAAAAAGCATCCTTCAACATTCTCAAGTTTTTTTTTATCTTTCTAGGTGCACCACACACAATGAAATTGGAGGTGTGTCTGACACCAGACAAAAGAATGAAATAGAAGAATGAAGTCTGTTGAGAAGAAGGAGTTGCTTCTGAAGACTGGTTGCAGAAGATTATCATATCTACAAAGTTAAAGAAGAAATTAATCTGGGAAACCAGAGAAAAAGAGAATTTTTTTTAAAAAGTCTTACTTCTAGGGTTTATTCCAAAAGAGCAATATAATAAGTGATGAGGAAATAATAGCCCTTGTATACATGAACTTGTTGTTATTTAGTCGTTCAGTCACTTCCGACTCTCCATGACTCTATGGAACACAGCACGCTAGGTGTATCTCTCAGACACTGCCCCTCTGAGCTTTATTAAGTCCATGTTCATTGCTTCAGTGACCTCATCTATCCATCTCCGCCTCTGTCGTTCTTCTTGTGCCATCAATCTTTCCCTACATCAGAGTCTTTTCTAGGAAATCCTGACAGTCTTTTCTAGGGAATCCTGGCAGTCTTTTCTAGGGAATCCTGGCAGTCTTTTCTAGGGAATCCTGCCGGCCAAAATATTTGAGCTTCAGCCTCATGAACTATGAGGAGAGCTTTAAATATTTTTGTCATGACTCTGGTACACTGGGTTGCAAATATCTAAGACTGTTAAATAGACATGAGACTTGTTGTAGGGCCTGTGACATGATGGTTTTTGTGTAGTGTAGTTTGGGCACAATAATTCATGTTGGGATTACTATTTCCTGTTATATGCACTGTAATATTGTTATCTTACCTGTAACTAGCAAAGATACAGTTTCTGCCATGTATGTTAGTGGGACAACAATGGTTTGTTTCTACTAGAATTTATATGGATATACGACTCATAAGAGCAGCAAAGGGTACACTTTCTCTGGCCTGAGAAGGTCATAAAATTGATGAGGCTAGACCATGGAATCTGGGGCAGGGGGAGATCTGAACCCCCTCACTTAATGACATCAGAAAATACCAGATCACATATATATCAGAGGGAGGAATGTTGGGGGGCTAATGTGGGGAAAGTATTTTTGTGTTTATGATATTTCTTTGGAAGAGACAAAGAAACTGTTCATTCTGACTCTGAGATATTAAGCAAAGGTATGCTCTCAGTCTGGGTGGGGGATTCATACCCATTTAATATCTACCTGTGTCTTTCTTGGTGTTTTCTCATCCTAAACAATGGGATGTAACAGAATATTATTTTTAATAAGCAGTAACTTTAGTGCTGATTTTGCAACCTGGGAGGTCCTGAGTTCTCCTAAGAGGTATTTTGGCTGGGTGCTGAGATCTTGAACACAAAACGCATGACCTAGAGGGAAAAAATTGAGGTGCACATGGCCCTTCAAATCTGGGCTGTAACAGTTACAATAAGTCTGTGCACATTGTGTGTATTTACAGCATATAAAACATGATAATTTTCTAATGGTGTATATAAGATATGAGTTCTTTGGATATTAGGAATTATGATAACAAACTTTTAAAGAAATCTTCAAACATTAACAATTGCTTTTACAATTTTTGATCAGCAGCGCACAAATACCCTCCAAAAATTAAATTAAAAGTCCTGTTTATCTTTAAGTTTGTTTAATTTCTTTCCTTTTCTTTGACCTTCTATTATAAATCAATCTCTTTTACCAGATGGATGATCATTAAATATAAAGGGTAATATTATAAAAAAAACTTTATAAATCAAAAACCAAGTGCATATACAACTTACATTTAGTAGTGCATTTATATGAAATTTGTTTGAGTGTTTCAACACAAGGGTCCCATGGTCTGTAATTGGGAAAGAAGTGCCATCTCGTTTGTCACCTTGATGCTTGAACTTTTATGGGCAGTTGGAACAATAATCCCACTGGGTTATCCAACACAAAGCCCTGTTTACAAGCTCCAATATTACCGCCTGTGCGTTTCGTCTCATATGACTTCTTCAGAGCTCGGGTCTCAATATATAACATCTAATGTTCAAAGGATGACTTCACAAACCAAACAATGGACTGATCAAAATATTTTTGTATGAAATTTATTAGGAAACAAAAGCAAAAAAAAATTATATCCAAACTGTTCCCCTTACAATATCCCCGAAAACAACAAAAGCAGAGCTCAGACAAGAAGCTGTAATATATGTCACACACCGTGTTATAGGGAGGGGTTACACCATCCTGCTATACAGTATCTACAGAGCTATATACACAAAACTCAGCAACAGAACAGCAAGCCAGTGTACCAGCAGCCTGACACAGCACAGGATTCACAGCTATCTCTGCTACCTCTCTACTGAAACTACTTCTGTTGGGTACTGAGTTTAAAGGTCACTCAGGTTTTAAAGGTGCAATTCATAATTAGCCTGTTTCTGTAAATATTTTATAGTGATTTTTAGTGTATGGTAAAATACTTTTGTTATCTCATACCTAGAAATAGTATTTTTTTGTGCATTATTACCACATGAATGCATAAGTAGATATATAAATCCATTATTGAAACTGAAATCTAGGGGATATCTGCCTGTATATATATATATATATATATATATATATATATATATATATATATATATATATATATATATATATATATATAGCACATTAGATACCAGAGATGAATGTGATGCATTTCAGTTAAAGGACCATTGATGTTCAAGAAAAATGCCACTTATAAATGAAGTAACAAACAAACACTTGCAACTGTGAGTCATGGATATAAAAATGTTTTTTGAGAGAATTAGAATTTTTAAGACTAAGGATAGAATAATCCATTTTATCTTTGATATCACTTCTTGAGAGTTGGATCATGATGGTGTGTTTATTTATCTATCAGTGAAGAGATGGGTAGGGGAAGAGGTAGAGGGCATAAGTATTTGTTAGATAATTTTGTCTGCACCCCTTTCCCCTCAGAGACCCAGAAGAAGGCAGCTTGCATCAACAGATGCAAGCACTGATCTCAGAACTGTAAATACCCATTTTGTACATGTTACCTACACCAGAAAGTATCATGGATTCCTCCAGGGTCCAGTAGAGACATCACATTTTTTTCCTGTTTAATTATGCTAAAAATTTTCAAAAGTATAGTATTTTCAGTGGACAGTGATCCGTAAAACTTACTATTTTGAAGAACTGCATTTGAAAATAGACAACATGCATTTTTTGCAATGGATCAACAATTTAGATTTTTGCTGATCAACTTCCACAGATGGGAGGAAACTGAATGCAGAGGAAGCTTCTGCAGGTACAATGGGAATGCAGCTTCTAAAACGGAGTTTAGTAGAGTTTCCACAGGACTAATGTCATCTCATTGGAGTAAAGAAACCAGATGCTCCAGTCCAGTCTAGTCCATCTTATTTGTGCTCAGTTCAGTCCACTTTGTTAATGGTATGTCCAGTCCATTGTGCGTGTCCAGTGCATGAGCTCTGTCACATCCACTTTGTGTATGGTGTGTCCAGTCCATTGTGTGTGTCCAGTGTGTGTGCTCTGTCCAGTCCACTTTCTTTATGGTATGTCCATTGTGTGTGTCCAGTGAGTATGCGCTGTCGAGTTCACTTTGTGTATGGTACATCCAGTCCATTGTCTGTGTCCAATGTGTGTGCTCTGTCCAGTCCAGTTTGTTTATGGTATGTCCAGTCCATTGTGTGTGCTCTGTCCAGTAGACTTTATTTATGGTTTGTCCCATTCATTGTATTTGGGTCCAGTGCATGTGCTAAGTCCAGTCCACTTTGTTTATGGTATGTCCAGTCCATTGTGTGTGTCCAGTGCATGTGCTCTGTCCAGTCTACTTTGTTTATGGTATGTCCAGTCCATTGTGTGTGTCAGTGCATTTGCTCTGTCCAGTCCACTTTCTTTATGGTATGTCCAGTCCATTGTGTGTGCTGTGTCCAGTCCACTTTCTTTATGGTTTGTCCCATTCATTGTATTTGTGTCCAGCGCATGTGCGAAGTCCAGTCCACTTTGTGTATGGTATGGCCAGTCCATTGTATCTATGTCCAGTGTGTGTGCTCAGTCCAGTCCACTTTGTGTATGGTTCATCCAGTTCATTGTATGTGTATCTAGCATGTGTGCTCAGCCCAGACCACTTCATGTATGGTACATCTAGTCCAGGGATGGGCAAGTTCGGTCCTGGAGGGCCACACCTGTGCACAGCAGGGATATAATCAAATCCAGGCTTGTGTGTGGCCCTCCAGGACCGAACTTGCCCACTCCTGATCTAGTTCATTGAATCTGTGTCAAGGTTGTGTTCAGCCCAGTCAACTTGGTGTATGGTATGTCCAGTCCATTGTATCTGTGTCCAGTGGTGTGCTCAGCCCAGTCCAATGTGTGTATGGTACATCTAGTCCATTGAGCCTGTGTCTAATGCGTGAACAAATGTAAAGGGGTGATTTTGTACCTCCTATAAAAATGGACTATGCTATAAAAAGTAGGGCATCTGGCAAAGACAACTTACTTAGGGCTAAATGATTTGGAAAGCAGATAGTTTAAAAACAATTATAACCAGTGTTGGAGCTGAGACCCACAACAGTCCTACGGCTACTGGCACCAACCTGGGGTAAAGGTGAACTCTTAAATTATTAAGGGAGAGGGGTAGACAATTATTGTGTCTGATCACTCTAGGGGATCTGAAAAACTATATATTTTGTTTGGATTTTAGTGGCACCTACTTTGTATAGAGAAGTTGCAAGGGGAGACCCCATATTGTTTTGCACCAGGGCCTACACTACACCCACCAATGACTACAACTACCTTGTTGTGGTCATCCCAAATCCAGAATAAATTCCATTTTATATTGAATATTGGAAACATCCTGATTAAACTGGGATTCCCCAACATACGGGCTTCCCGCTAGCCGTCTGAGTGTGTAGTCACTTTGGATTTTCTTTAGCCACTGGTGGGGTAATGTGAATCACATAGAAACATGGCCAGATGTACTAAAGGCTGAACTGTTGGGAACCTCTTGGAGATATAATGGAAATATCATGTCTTCCCGAGGGACATATGTAGTAAGATTTAACACGTTAAGCACGTTAAGCTTTTTATTGGTTTTATATAAATGTTATCTAAACATCTTATTATTAACAAGGGCATAAAATCTCTGTTTTTACTCACTGAAATGTTCCACATAGTCTCAAAACAAAGCTTATGTCCCCAGCAGCTCTATTGGTACTAGATGTACTTGACAATTACAGACTATTTCTCAATAGCATATTTTGAAATGCTGCTGAGAGACAGTCTGTGATTGGCTAGTACATCTAGCACTAGACAGACACTATGGGCCTGTGTTCACAGGAGCAGACCTGCTTTGGGACTATTTGGAAGGTGTCAGTGAGCTTATTAGTGCTTATTAATAAAATGATGTTTAGATGCAAACAAACACTTGGGTAGTTTATTGTGATAATAAAAACAGGGAAACCTCCAAATCCCTTTAATATCCATGATTGGCACATGACTCTCGCGTGTCAGAGGGATCTCCCACCATTGGTATCTTATGGCTCTGTCTATATGTCACGGGTGCAGTCCAATCACTGGCATTGGACATATCCATTGGTCAAAGTAACTGGAGCAACATTCATAGCAGGTCCTATACCAATCCGTATAGAATAAAAAATTATGTATCCACCTGAAGACAATGCGCATAGGTGAGGCAAATAAATACTTTTTGATTGGAAAATATTCCAAATTTTTACATTTAGTTTTGAAAATATGTAAAATCAAAATAATAGCTATGGATATAATATGTTGTTTGATTAGAGGGAATTATGGATGCCAATGTCTAGCTGTGTATTCACAAATGATCCAATATACCCACATTTTAATTGTTTTTTGTTTTGTTTTGTGAACTAAAAATCCCACAAAATTGCTGTTGAGTTTGCTCACAGTATATTGTATTGGTCGGGTCTGTTCAAAATCTTGTGAATTTTGTTAATTGAATATCAAGCAGTAATTAACCAATCTAACTTCTGAAGTCATCAATTATAAGAGTGAAAAGTTTATTTTGAACAATCTCTATGTGTTTGGAGATTTTACACAAGTGCTTAGTATGACGATCCCATGTTATTATGATATTGATACAATGTTACCTTTGATTACTGAACATTCCGATAGAAATTTCATTTAGGGTATGTTACAAACAAATAACTTTCAATTTTTGATGTTATTTGTCAACAAAATTAAACCAAAGCACTTCCCACACTATAAATAGATCAAAAGTGTCGATGAATCATCATTGTGGCATGTTGTATATAAGAATAGTACCCACTATGAAGCATCACAAACACACGTTCTCTGTCTTGTGAAAGATATGCATCTGGCCCACCTATTCAAATAGTCAAGCACCAAAATGCCAGGCATTTTTTTCTTCATTACCAAGATATACAAATGGTGGGCAGCAGTGGCAGAGCTAGTGAATGGAGGGCCTCTGTGTAAAATAATTTATGGCCACCCCTTTCAACTTCTCTGTACAACATAGATGTCTGTAGGGGTCATGAAACAGCCAAACATATATATTGATGATCATATTACCCCCAAGACCCATTTACTCCAGATTGCTGTTGCTGGTAGCATAGTGCCCCTACCAGCTGTGGGCCCTGGTGTGTTGCGTCTCCTACACCAGCAGTAGCTCCACCACTGGTGGGCAGCTTGGCTCTATGAGGTTCCTCCCATTATATGATTTCAGCATCACATGTGGTGAAGCAGAGAGAACCTGAACATACAAGATAGATGGAACAGAAAACCTGGACTGTTGGTGGACCAACATTGAAGGCAGTTGCCCACTACCACTCAATGGCTTTGTTGGTAAGGTCCAATTCGCTCGACACATGTAATTTCAGTATATAGGATAGGATTGATGTATTAGTGCTGGGAAAAAAAACTTTTAGGGGTTCATCTCCTATTTAAGAACTCTGATGATGGTTTTTCAGTTTATTTTATAACATAAATAGCTTGATACTGATAAACCCACCCATACCAATACAATAAAGTTTGAGTGGTCTAGTCATATAAACCCTACAATAAGTTTCAAACCAGTGCCCCCATGTCACAAACCAGTGTGTGAACACATAATAATAAAACAAGTCTTTTTTGGTGAAAATATTTTTCTGTGTAGTCACATGAAGGCTCAATAGCACAAATTACTGTACATAGATATGGACAGGTGCATTTATGTCATGGGGAGATAAGGCAACATTCTAAAACCACTAAGGGTTAATACAAGCATGTCAAATAAATCAAATAGAGCAACATTACCTCCTAGCTGCCCTTTCAATATTCCAACCATAGAACAATTTAATCAGGGCTGGATTTACATCTCAGGCACTCTTAGGCACAGCAGCTTCCTCCCTCTTGTAACTCTCTAGTTCCAGCCCCCGTAGTGGCAAATTTCTGAACTGCAGTATTTCCTTTTATGCTAAGGAACATTTTGAAGGTGGAATGAGGTGTCCTTCACAGGGAAATGCCCCTAGGCAGCTGCCTAGTTAGCCTAATGAAAAATCTGGCCATAGATTTAATGCTGATGAATAATGGAAACAATAGATGCCAATATACCGTGAGAATTTATGCGGGATATATGATGAGGAGCAATAAAATGATGTTAAAGTGCAGTATTTGATACATGTTTTATAATGATTTTAACCCCTAAAAGAACTTTCTGTTACCATTTTGAGAGCAGGAGTCTCCATATACAAAACTTACAAGTATATAAATTGTATTTAATTAGCCCTTTAATAAATTAATCCTCGCTTATTCATTGTCATGTAGAAGTATTATACACAAAGATTCGCTTGCAAGTTTATATTTTATGTTTGAATTTTTTAAGTGGCAGATGGATTACTCCCACAGAAGAGAAACTAATTGGCCATTCAATTCTATAATTACCGTCAATTTGTAAAAAATATGAGATCTGGTACAGGAAAAATGGGTTCTCAATATCAGGTTGTAAATGCACCACAATAAACATCAGTTTGGAGATTCTATTTATGTATACGTGTATTTAATTAAATTACAAGACAGCTTAATATAAGGAATTGTAATGTCTACAATTATATTAGAGTTTGCAAGTTTGGCCAGAGTATCTCGGTGCCAAATTATCTAGTGCCCAATTTGAGAAACCCGGGAATATTAAACATACAAATGACACAAGAGAATATTGTTACTGTAACATATTTGTTCACTTCTTCCATTAAACGTTTTATACTGAATTAGATGCCGCCCCTTATCGATCCTGAAAGTCGCACCTTACTACGGCACTAGGACTGAGAATGAATTACATGTTCACTCATTGGAAAATCATTGGCTTCCAGATACTATTTTAGTTCTATGTCGAAAAGAGCATGATAATATATTGTATATAGGCAGATTAGTGCCTTTGTTGCTTACACTGACCCAGCTTTTAAGAGAAAGAAGACTAAAATACACTTTTAAGCACTGCCATTAATCATATCTCAATTAGGGATAATTCAGGTTTGGCATAGGAAACAATTCATTGATAAAACTTAACTTTTAGTTATCCTATTATTAAATATATTAATTTAATATCAAATTATTAAATGTATTAATTAATACATTCATTATTTACCATATTATTTGATATATTGATTAATATATTAGTTAAGCAATATAATTTATTATTAATACATTCCGTTATATAAAGGTTTAACTTCTGCTTAATAGCTGACGCTTACACATACCCACAGTGCATCTACACTTAAACTCTTAAAAGAGAAGAACTCTATATCATATTTACTTAGAATGCATTCCCCCTGAATCAGATGTATATTGCATTTTCATTTAGCTTTTAAAGAATTTGATTTTATTAATGGTTTTAATAATAGGATAAATAAAAGTTAAGTTTTAGCAATAAATTGTCTCTTATACTGGACCAGTATTGTGCCTTATTGAGATATGATTAATTGTGTTTATTTTTATTTTATTTGTCATATTATTAAACATAATAATAAAATCTAAATATTTAAAAGCTAAATTAAAATAAAATATACATATGGTTCGGGGGAGAGAGAAAGGTAATGCATCAGGCATATATGACAGATTCATTACTATTAAGGGCTTAAGTGTGGGTTTACTGTGGATATAAGTAAGTATCAGCTATTAAACATATGTAATATTTTATATTAAGGAAAATATTAATATTTGTAATAATATTATAAATAAAAGTTAAGTTTTAGCAATGAATTGTCTCAATTCTACACCAGGCCTAAATGATCCCTAATCGAGGTATGATTAATGGTAGTGCTAAAAAGTGTATTTTTCTTTACTTTCTATTACTATGTTTTATATTTAAATTAGACATAAGCACACCCTCTAGGTCAGAAGTTGATATGACCTTTAAGGGGCACCATTTATTTATTTTTGTATTTATACCACATTATCCATTCTCTATATCTGACCTGAAGCAGCTGCAACATTTCAAAATCTGGGATCCCACTTATTTTAGGTGGTGTTAAAATGAAAGTGAACTAGAATCATCCAATCAGAAACTTCCATGGCACGCAATAATGATATGGCCTATTCTGATAACTTCCCAAGGTAAAGGCTTTGATGGCACTTGGATTTCTACTCGAATGTAATCCATAAACATCAGAACCTAAATAGTGATATGCTGTGTCAGGGAAACCAGGGGACTTATGGGTAAACATAGCCCTAAAATCTAATTTTTTGACACAGACGTAAAGGTTAAGAAAGTGATTATTAAAGATGGCTGCATTCATAAAAGTTGGTAAATTTAACGGCACGTCCATCCTGGGTCGGTAACGATGGTTCCAAGGAATAACCAGGGCAGACATTGAATTCCTCTAGAAGTTGGTCAACAGTGGAAGATATGTAATTGAATCCTATTTTCCTACTACTTGAATCCTGAAACAAATAACATAAAATAGAATCTGGACTCCTCGACGGAGAACATACAGAACATCCAACATGGCGGCTCAGAGAACTCATCATTAGTGTCTGCACCTATTAGGCTGTTCCACTGTTGAGCGTTGAGTGCATGGCGCACTTGTTGAGGCAAATAGAGAGGTTCCAGTGTAGATCATTCTGATTGGTTAGATATCACATCCCTAATTTCATATTGTTACACAGGTTTAATGTATTTTCCCACTTCAATGTTCGTAGTAACATAAGGTACGCTGCACACAACTGCAAAATCACCTTGGGAATTGATCATCATCAACCACTCCTTGGACTGAGGCTAAAAAGGACAAATAATTGAGAGTGGAAATGAGTGTTTTTTTTTATCTCATCTGAATGTTATTCATTGCTGACCGATCCTCTGTGTCCTTTTCTGTCCAGACAACCGTTCATCCTAACCTCATCCTCCATAGATTCCTGTATGTCATATTCTTCATCCAAAAAGTCTAGGGAGTTATTGCTGGGTAACCCCCTGATGGTGAATTTGTGGGACACCCTTGTCCACTTTTCCCTGTTGGTGGCGACCCTCTCGTAGAGTTCTGAGGAACGAGGGAATAAGTCCTTCAGCAACCTGGAGAAAAGAAAGGATAACTCAGAAGTTTGGTAACATTTGGTTCATTGAGAGTAATGTAGTAACAATAAAGAGTTTCTGGGGAACCTACGTACAATATGCCACGGGATAATCATTATTATTATTTTCAACCACATAATTTCCTTTATCTATCTAATGTACTAGTGGTACCTTGAAGCTATACTCAGCTCAGTCCTCTTATGTACATTACTTCCGCCGGTGCAGGCGGTGAAATGCACTGGGGCCATTTTGCAACTGTTCCGAAAATTATGAGGAAATGGATATACACACTGTACTTGTGTCATGGGCAGGTCCATCTCATAGAGCTAGTTTGTCTGTAGCTTAAAGGGACATCCAAGGTTCCTGGATTTTACTAGGTATATAATATCACAGTATTATTATCCACTTTGTTTTATTAAGAAGTGCTTATAAGCTCTATGTGTTACTGGGTGGGAGCATGCAAATGAGTCCACAATCCATTTTCAATCTTTAATCCAAATACCATTTTATACACGGCTCCTTATGCACAAGTTAGGAAACCTACCCACAGACAGCTGTTTCAAACTTAAATAGATCTCATCAGTATGGGGTTGGTACCCTAACTTAAGATTTTTTGAAATTCTCGGATTAGCTTCTAGACCAGTGATGACCAGAGTGCGTTTCCACCCCCCCAACTCACTTATAGATAGGCATAGCAATGTGCTCCATAAAACTGATCTGCAGCTCGGGGATGTACGCCTTCTCACGGTCCATCATCTCACTGGGTCTGTTACCCATGGCTTTCTCCTGCAAAGGAAGGTGGAAAACCATGAAATGACCATCAGGCTGGTCAAGCTCGGGACACAGGACAGGTGACCGATGGTCAGCTAGGAATCTGCTTCCTGTAGTTTAAGTACCTACCAGGTCTCCCTGAGAGAAGAACTCTTTGTAGATAAGTTCCTGAAATGAGAGAACATCATTGTATTAGAGAAATGATAAGACTAAAGGAAAACTATTACTATTCACTTTTTATATTTAAAGAACATGGAAAAAAATGGCTCTTTGTTGTGCTATCCATTTTTTTCTAAAGTGAATAAATCCTGGGAAATTCTATGTTGTTGTTGCTGTATTTATTACAGAAGCTCACGTATATTAATTAGCTGCTTTGATGAGCTAATTAGGATTACATTCTGCTGTAGTCTCTGTAGCAGCCAAACTAAAGATCCCTAAAGTTATCTGGCAGTTAGACGCCTCTTCCACCCTTATGAAGCGCTCTCACATGCACATTAGCATACTGAGATGCACATTAGCATACTGAGCCTCACATTAGCATACTGAGCCGCACATTAGTATACTGACACGCACATTAACATACTGAGACGCACATTAGCATACTGAGACGCACATTAGCATACTGAGCCGCACATTAGCATACTGAGCCGCACATTAGCATACAGGAGCCACACATTAGCATACTTAGCCTCATGTTAGCATACTGTGGCGCACATTATTATACTGAGCCACATATTAGCATACTGACACGCATGTTAGCATACTGAGCAGCACATTAGCATACAGAACCGCACATTAGCATACTGAGCAGCACATTAGCACACTGAGCCTCACATTAGCATACTTAGCCTCAAATTAGCATACTTAGCCTCACATTAGCATACTGTGCCAACATTATTATACAGGAGCCACACATTAGCATACTGAGCAGCACATTAGCATACAGGAGCCACACATTAGCATACTGAGCCACACATTATTCTAATGAGCTGCACATTAGCATACTGAGCCGCACGTTAGCATACTGACCTGCACGTTAGCATACTGGCATGCACGTTAGCATACTGAGCCGCACATTAGCATACTGCCACGCACATTATTATACTGAGCTGCACATTAGCATACTGAGTCGCGCATTATTATACTGAACCGCACATTAGCATACTGAACCGCACATTAGCATACTTAGCCTCACATTAGCATACTGAGCCACACCCATAGCACACAGAGCCGCACAGTAGCATACAGAGCCAGGCATTAGCATAATGAGCCGCACATTAGCGTGCTGAGCCACACATTAACAAACCAACTGGGCATGCTTCTCTTGTGTATGCACCCCATGAGGTTACAAGAGGAAATGCAAATATATAACAAACAATGAATTATTTTGTATGTATTTATATGGAATAAAAGTATTTTTATTCTCTTCTAATTAAAGATACAGAAATGTTACTCAGATATGGACGTGTCTGCAGTCAGCTACAAATAAGGCAGAATAAGCTGCGGAAAACAGGAACCCAAAGAAGGAACTAAATGTAACTGACAACAACAGCTTAATAACAAAGGTCACCCCAGGACATTGCGACTGGACTGATATTATAGTTATAGTCCTAGAGGTTTTTCCGAAAAATTATAGGCATACTGTACTAGTAGGTATTTTGAGATAGGATCTTCGCTGGAGAAGGGCAGCACTGCTTTATTTCAGAACAGTGCAAATAGTAGATATGTTCTCACTCAGAGATCTGGATCAAAATAGTGCTGATAGATCCTTTAAGTAGACCTTGCAACAGATGAGGAAGTGGAATGAAACAGGCAAAGACTGAAATTAATTATGGATAGAGGTGAGCAAATAAGCAGTAAAAAGGTTAGTTACATATTTAAAGGGACATGGAAGGTAGTGTGATGCACTGGTCAGCAGATATGATCCTAGACAGTTATTATACCATTTGCAGACTCACCGCTATCTTCCTTGTAGTTTTCCAGCCTTTGGTTTGGTCAGAGAGGTCACACGAGGTCATGAGGAGACACAGCAACAGACTGTGGTGGTGCTTGTTTTGGGGGTTATATCCATCTGCAAAATACATGACCTCATTATACAGCCGTTATGATTTATTTCATAATGTGTTAGTCAATGACCTCACAATAGGTATATACAAGCTGAGGATTTAGCTGATAATTCTAATTCTGCCTAACAGCCGTTTCGCCACTGGTCATTGCTAGTAATAAAAAAGTAATAGCTCCCTAATGGGTACCCACATTTTTAGCCTTTAGTGAGACATACTAGGAGATGTTATGGCCAACAATAAGCTGACCTTCTGTTTGTATCACTGGTTTTATTTGGAAGCTGATGGGTACTGTTCACTTCCATTGGGTAGCCATTACTCCCAATCATTTCCTTCTAAAACATATAATTGGAGATTATTGTCTGCCACATTCAGACTGATTACTAAGATTGGCAATTCATTTCTTGGTTTCAATCTGTTTTATTAGAGATTTTAGTCAGATTTGGGACATCACTTAGTGAGCCTTCTAGATAGGAGGCACCCCTCGAGGGTCACAGGCCTTTTTCTTCTCCTTTACCTTTTACCAACATCAGTGGACGGTCATTGTCTATTCCCACAATGCATGCAATTTTTGCTGATTGTCTATGATTTTGTGAGTACTTCACTTCCTGATATGATTATTTTTTGCCCAATTTTAACAATATGCGGGTTATTTAAATAAAGTATTTTGTTTCATATTTTAGTGCCATTTCAATATTTCCTACTCAACGTTTTTTTATTGGTATTTAATAAACACTTACCTTGATACACAGGAGTGAATATAGATTAGAGTGGAATTAAAAGTAGAACTTTACAATGTGAATGACATATATAAATATTATCTAAAGTATCTAAAATCTCAGATTCCACAAAGATAAAAATATTTCTATCTTTAAGATTCTCCGTGATCTCACCTCTCATACTTCTCATAGAAATATCTAATAATAGTGGAAACTGGGCTTCACTGACAGGATCAGATAAAGACTTTTATCAGAGAAAGGGGTCACTATTCACAAGACATAGATATAAAAGAGCAGAAGAGCATGACTATAATCAGTTATAATGAGCAACAAAAGGCATGACCAGTCATTCCATCATCAGCCACTAGATGGTGCACTGTCTACATGAAAGAAGTGATAGCAATATTGTATCTATATTATGGATACTACTGATGGGATGGACATCCAGTGACAAAGCCCCAGACAACTACAGGGAAGAAGCCCACTGGTACCACCAGGAGCAGTAAATTATTAATAGAAAGGGGCAGATAATTATTTTTAAAGATAGATGATCTGAACACCCTAAAGTAGTCAAGCCACCTACATATATTTCTTGAGTTTTTATTGACCCACAGATGCAGCTACCTTGTAGCTAAGGGTCCTTCAATTACTTTAAGGGAAGGGGAGATACTAGAACATATAAAGGAGTTAAGTGTTTGAAGGAACGGCCAACAGTCGCTATTTGGTGGGCCAGTGTTCAAATGTCTTCACGCTTTGGTAGAGAAGCTCAGTAAAATAATATAGGAATGTAAGACGTCTTGCTTTAATTAATATATTCCCATCCCGAGATATGAGATTAATACCAGATTAGCTCATCTGATAGCACCCTCCTTTCTCTCCTTACCATCTGCCATCTTCTGGAGATCTTTGAAGATGCGCAAGTGATGGGCGAGGTCAGTGGCCAGAATAATGTCTCGCATCAAATCCAGCATCCTTTGGTAATCCTAATGTAAAGACAGAGATTAGGATGGGAATGGACTAACTCTATGTGTGGAATGGGTTACCAGTCACCAAACCATCTTATAGTATAGATGTCTTGGTGAGATGACTCTTACCTTCCTTGAGAACTGTTCAAAAATGTTACATCCCTGGGAGTTGAGGATGGCGATGGCCTGAGCAAAGTGATGTCTCTGCAGGGGGCAAAATAAGAAAATGTCACATGAGTGTAACTAGAAATACAACTTAAAGTCTTCCTTCTTATACTATAGTATATTATATGTATGCAATAACATCAGACTCCTCTTCTGGTGATCTCTGCCAAGTATAAGGTCAATGGGGGAAAGAGGCATCCATAGGGACCCTCATGGTATAGGGGTTAATATTAGGTAGCATGCGATCCATAGGGGCCACCATTGCCATGGGGGGCCATAGGGATGTCTATCGTAACAGGTTATATTTCGGTGCCATGGGGGTCTCTCTCTCTCTCTAGATGTGTACATAAATATACACATCTACGGTGGACATTTCTACAAAGTGTATATTTAGACACAAGTCGCTGTATGATAAGACCCCCCTGTCCTCTCCTCCTTGTGGTCCCCCAGACGGGGAGGGTTCACACAATCATTTCAGTCCTTTTTTGTTTAAAAATGAATTCATTTTCTTCAGTGTTGAGATGGAGCGTCTCCCAGATAAGGGCAGGAGAAGGTCGGAAAAGAATAAGTAACAAGCAAAGGGAGAAATAATGGTGAGGGAGGGTCACAGGACCCAGAGCAAATGATCAGACTGAGATGGAAAGGTTGGTAACTATGTGTCACAATTACTGGTTTAAAGGGATGTGGATGTTACTAGGTATATAATATCCCTGCGTATCGTTTCACTTGTATGTACTTTATTTTATGAAGAAGTGATTATAAGATCTGTTTGTACTGCCTAAAATCATATAAATAGTCCCTGTATGGGTCTGCCCACTGCAGCATATAGATGTACCATTCAGTGTCCTAGCCTATCATGGACCATGTCTCAGCAGCATGTTGATGAGATGTCACTGATTGGTTAGTATGAGACACAGCACAGCAAGTACATGCTGTAGAGGGCATACCCATACAGGGACTATTTGTAAAGTAATTTGCCGCTCCTTGCAATTTCTCTATACAAGGTAGGTGACGGTATGGTCAATAAAAGAGTCCTAAATATATGTAGGTAGTCAGATCAGTCTTAGTGTTATAAGTT
This sequence comes from Discoglossus pictus, assembly GCA_027410445.1. Taxonomy (NCBI): domain Eukaryota; kingdom Metazoa; phylum Chordata; class Amphibia; order Anura; family Alytidae; genus Discoglossus; species Discoglossus pictus. Next base: position 468,534,958 of record CM050164.1, read on the forward strand.
GTACTTTCTATAAACAATAATCATCTGCCCCTCACCCCTAATAAATGAAGACTTCCCATTTGTTCCAGACAAGACCGAGGGCCTCTTTTCTGTTGTAAGCCCCAGTGCTTTGCACCTGCTGCACCATCTGTATCACCACTGATGTGGTTAGGTTACCTGACTCATGGATATCCAACTGTGTTATAACAGCAGGGCCTAGGCTACAGAAATTAGAAAATATGTAACATAATAAAATCAGATTGCACTGCCCCCCCCCCCAGTGGGGGGCCCCGGTGCATTACAGTGCCTGCCTTGGTGGTACCTCCACCCGTGTTTGTGAATATAACTGGTTTGCCCTTAGTGTTTCGGCGGGAGCTCCTAGCATCTTTTACAGACTGTACAGCACACTGTCCTACGCACTGCAGCTAAAGCTGTGCAATAATGAGGCAGCTGCTGGAGGATTTCCCAGTTTATACAATATGGGAGGGGCATTAGCCAAAAATGTTGGAAAACTAGCAATATTCATTATCCATTTTCTCACAAAATATATATTTTTGAATGAAAATTGGACCATTTCAAGCAAATATGAATCAACATTCATGGTCTGCACATACATATCATTTTGACAAATTGCCTCAGCTGCATGTATTACATTAAAGCCAGATCTTTACCTCCATCACTGACCCTTCAGAACTGTACAAAGCCGCCAATACTGATTTCTGCAAATAGAGAAAGACAATGTAAACTTAGATAAAAGGCTTAATCATATTAGGTTGACAAAATGAGCGGATTAGATGACCTAATGTTTCTATATTTCCTGGTATCCTCCTAAATATCGGCCAAGGGAGGCAGAGCTATATCTTATCTAAATGTTACACTAATATTTCTAGATTATTTATATATATTTTTAAAGGCAATGCAGAGTGAAATATTGCATTATCAGAATTTCTTTAGATAATATATACTATTAAAAATATGTATCTGGCCCTTTAAAGGATCGCCGTTGTACCTTAAATAGGAGCTCATTGTTTTATTCATGTGTTAGTCATTAATACAATTTCTATTCACTTCAACAATTTAGAATAAAAACAATATTCAGTATTATACTTACATTCAATCAAACTTGCAAACCTAAAGTTGAGCTGTTTGTTTCCGCTCCTTTTGAGATGGGAGCAACTCTGACTGGGAGGCAGTCCCAAGCTAATGTCTAGACAGGAATATATGCTCTTCATTGGCTGTTAAATTGCGTTAACGCCTAAACTTGTGTCTAACCATTTAAGACTGCCTTAGAATTGTTCCCTGCCCATGATGACCTTTTATGGGTGGAGACAAACAGCTCAGGTTTGCAAGTTTATGCTTATAAAATATCACTTATGAACAGGAAATTTATTAATGATAGGTCTCTAATTAAAACACATCATTTGTGTTGTTAAGGCACTACAGAGACATTACAAAGGCACCATTACTTAAATCGGCCTATGCATTTAAAGTGACAGTACATTTATATTTATTTACATTTTACACTTGCTTATTTGGACTTGCTTACCGAGGCCACCTGGAAAGAGTTATTTGTCCCTCTATGATCCAGGTCATGGCACATACACGACACAAACAAGGCAAATATCTCAATGTACCTGCAAGAAGAGAAAACAACTATTGTAATTAATTAATTAGTTAACATCATATTTGTAGACTTCATGGAAAATGTCTCAATTCACTCCAATAGACCATTGTAGGAAGCCTGCACAAAGGGTTAAAGGACCAGTGTAGATTGGCAACAAGTTTGCAATTATGCAACATAGTAACAACATCTGCAAGTGCTTAACTTAATTTTAGCAGACTCTGCTAGTGCATGGAAGCTGCCATGATGGTCATACTTCCTTTTCTAGCCACAAGGGGGTGGTATGCAAGTATTATTGCAAGTTACCTCTCCTGAGCCTCTAGGAGGGACGGAGAAGGTGTCTTGCTCATAAATCTTATCTGGATCCACCAATGAATCCACAAATCCCTCTCCCTCTTCCTCATTCCACTCCTTCATAGATAATAACTATTATGAGAATGCACTGATATGACGTCTTCCCCAATCTATAATAGTCCAATAAGATGTGCCCTTATACCTTATTGACTAGTACAAACCAGTACGTTTATCGGTGACCACAACTTACTCCAGGTAGTTGATTAGCTCCAGGTTCTTGTACAATAGATAGCAAAAGTGGGACACAGAAAAGGCGTGCATCCAGTTGTGATACGGAGGGTCTCTGTATCCCTTCTTCACCATAAGGCAAAACCTGTAGGGTACAAAAGTGCAACATTGCATAATATAATATACCTAGAATGTAACACCTATATGTACAGTAACTGTAAGCAGGCACGGTCATCTCATATGTATAAGGATTGGAGAGCGAGGCATTTGTGGGCACATTTGCATGTCCCAGCTCAGCTTCCCAGAATGCAGCGTTATAACTGTTTTTCAGAATTCTGAGCAGGAAGCAGTTTTTTTAACTTGCTTTAGACGTTCAAATGTGAACACAGATGTACTATTTATTTACTGTACTACTGTACGGTGGAGGCTTCTATCGCTCTTTTGCCCACCATATATTAAATGATTGTTGTGGTGAACTACCTACTCATAAAATCCACAACACAAGCTGAGATCCCACTCCATGCTGATGTTAGCTAGTAAGCTTGAAACAGTTGTACATGGATAGGATTCCCAGCTTGTGTATAATCCAGCCTTGGCTTTGCATTAAAGCTGTGTAATACAACAGGCATAAGCTTAAAGGAAGCCATGTTTGATAATGGCTATGGATTGAAGAGTGGGTCATTTGTGGGCACATTAGAATCCTCTATACAGACCAAACATGAACTTTACAACCACAAAATCCAATTTCTCTGATGTTGCAAGAAATGTCTTTGTGATATGAAGCCAGTAAAGATCAGGCCATTGTCTTATTTAAAGTTTTGCAACATCAAACGCAACCTTCCAAAACATCAAGGAGGGAGCGTTATCTTCCGTGATGATTCTTGGATGTGAAGCCAGATCTTTGTTCTCTCGGACTTTGTGGGTGACCAGTGTAATTTGCAGGTTGACCTGTTCTGTACTATTCATGGTGACCAAATCCCCCCCCCCCCCCCCCCCCCCCATCCACCAAAATCAAGGGTTTAGCAAACCTGGACAGCGTCGTCCGATCAATCTTGTAGTTGTTGACAAAGCCCATGTCTTCAAACATACTTAAGATGCCCTGTAAGGAGATGGAAAAGGTTGAAATGTCAGTATATACACTGGTTATCTGGAGAGAAGAAGGCGACTTATGTGACATCAAAAGGACACCAAAGTCTAGAAGGGACACACAGCCATTGGAGCCAATCAGAATGGCTGCTCGGCAAGCTGTCCCACTGCACATGTGTAATGTACTAGTGCCACAGCACTCTGTATGCGTATAACCCACTAGTGCCATAGCTATCTACCCAAATGTAACCCACGAGTGCCACAGCACTCTGCATGCACATAACGCACTAGTGCCACAGCTATCTGCCCACATGTAACACACTAGTGCAACAGCACTGTGCATGTATATAACCCACTAGTGCCACAGCTATCTGCCTACATGTAACCCACTAATGCCACAGCACTCTGCATGCATATAATGCACTAGTGCCACAGCTATCTGCCTACATGTAACCCACCAGTGCCACAGCACTCTGCATGCACATGACGCACTAGTGGCACAGCTATCTGCCCACATGTAACCCACTAGTGCCACAGCCCTCTGCATGTGTATAACCCACTAGTGCCACAGCTATCTGCTCACATGTAACTCACTAGTGCCACAGCTATCTGCCCACATGTAACCCACTAGTGCCACAGCCCTCTGCATGTGTATAACCCACTAGTGCCACAGCTATCTGCTCACATGTAACTCACTAGTGCCACAGCTATCTGCCCACATGTAACCCACTAGTGCCACAGCACTCTGCATGCACATGACGCACTAGTGCCACAGCTATCTGCCCACATGTAACACACTAGTGCAACAGCACTGTGCATGTGTATAACCCACTAGTGCCACAGCACTCTGCATGTGCATAACCCACTAGTGCCACAGCTATCTGCCCACATGTAACCCACTAATGCCACAGCTATCTGCACACATGTAACCCACTAGTGCCACAGTTATCTGCACACATGTAACCCACTAGTGCCACAGCTATCTGCCCACATGTAACCCACTAGTGACACAGTTATCTGCACACACGTAACCCACTAGTGCCACAGCTATCTGTCCACATGTAACCCACTAGTGCCACAACACTCTGCATGTGCTACTTTCGCTCTCAGTAATAGTTTTAAAACCTTTTGCGAGTGGTCTTTGGTACCCGTAATATTTTACGCCACTGCCCTGTTTTGCAGGTGATCCGTAAAGTCTTATTAGCATGGGGTTTTCGTGAAAAAGTCCAACGGAGTAACTCATAATCTTTTGGCAGTGCAAATATCTATGGAAAAGTTTGCCGTCATTTTTGGTTCTTGTTTGCCGCCGTCTCTTGTAGCAGATCTCTCGCAATGTTTCTGGGATGGACATAACATAGCTAGGGAGATTTACCTTGCTCTTAACATGGTGATATAGGGGATTAGCATAGGGGCCATAATCTGTTATCTCATTCTTATGGATGATTATTGTAAATAAAATGCATATTAACTGACGGGGGCTGGCTGTATTATTTTAAAATTGTATTATTTTAAAATGTAACTTTTTTTGCAATATTTAACAGTTAATCACCTTTTGCGATTCAGCAACAATTAATGTGTACAGATCCTAACAAGTACTAATACAGCTTATCTGTGTATATATTATTAATAAAATAGCTATTACTTTGTCCATATTGTAGAGCACACATGGCATGTATATTCAGTATACATTTATATGATTATCTGCTGCATGTTCCCTATATTTATATATTGCTGTATCATCTCATATATAACACAGAGCACTGAAGTGTCCCCAAGTGCCCGGCTCAGCAGTCTCCTGGGTGACAATGGCATCTGCCAACTTGTACATTACATCCCAGCTCAGCAGTCTCCTTTTGGCTCATTAGAAGCATTTAATTATAAATCAGAAAAGCACTATTGTACAGGCTGCTGTGTAATCTTGGTATGAATGGTCAGTGAGGAAATATCGCCCAAGGTCCACTGTATATGGAACATTGTCTGGGGGCGACATTGGTCCTTTATATACAAATCATTGCCTGGGGGCGACACTGGTCCTTTATATACAAATCATTGCCTGGGGGCGACACTGGTCCTCTATATACAATTCATTGCCAGGGGCGACACTGGTCCACTATATACAAATCATTGCCTGGGGGCGACACTGGTCCACTATATACAAATCATTGCCTGGGGGCGACACTGATCCTTTATATACAAATCATTGCCTGGGGGGACACTGATCCTCTATATACAAATCATTGCCTGGGGGCGACATTGGTCCACTATATACAAATCATTGCCTGGGGGTGACACTGGTCCACTATATACAAATCATTGCCTGGGGGCGACACTGATCCTCTATATACAAATCATTGCCTGGGGGCGACACTGATCCTTTATATACAAATCATTGCCTGGGGGGACACTGATCCTCTATATACAAATCATTGCCTGGGGGCGACACTGGTCCACTATATACAAATCATTGCCTGGGGGTGACACTGGTCCACTATATACAAATCATTGCCTGGGGGCGACACTGGTCCACTATATACAAATCATTGCCCAGGGGAATCCTACAGCTTTCTGTGAAATTGGTATAATTCATAAGGGAGGAGACTGCCCGTGGGGGGGGGGCAGATCCACTATATATATTAAAAGAGAGAGAGATAAGGTAGATGCCTATGGGTGTCTATAATAAGTAAAAAAAAAACATAAAAAAAAAAATATATATATATATATATATATATATATATATATATATATATATTATAAAAAAAACAATCAACCCCTCTTTCCTAATGAAGTGTCCCCTTTACCCGATGTTGACCCTACCCTGTAGTACCACTCACCATGGTTGTGTCATCTTCAGGGAGGGACCTGGGTGTGTAGGTAAAACTGGCAAAGTTAGGATCGATCAAGGACACTGACAGGATACCGTTAGATTGCAGCTTCTTGGTTTCATCTTCACAAACCTAAAAGATTAATTTTTGGAGAAAACACAAAATTATAATAATAAGAAGAAAAAGAACAACAACAACAACCTAATATCTATAGCTACTTTTGAATTAGTTCAAAACGTATATTATTATACAGATGTCTTTTCTGTGTCCTATTAAGGGAAGCATTCCAACAGAATTGTAGTATTTAGTTTTAGTCATTGTGTTCCATAACCTCCTAGACAAAGTTTGCTTCTGGCAATTAACTAGTAAATGCCATTTAGAATATAAGGAGACTAATTACCCAGGCTGTTTCTTATGGATGGGTCGTTAGAACATTGCAATGTGAATTAGTCATTGTGTGGATGCTGCTGCACTGATTGGTGAGTCATATTATTGCTATTCATTTGTAATTTCCCTGAAATTATATCCTAATAGTTTACTTCCAAGAATAAGCCTCAATAAAGTGCGATAAGCTCCACAGAGCCCCTCTCTATCAGATACAGGATATAATAAACTAGTTATAATGTAACGTATAATGCTTAAGATTATTGCAAAGTACTCTTAAAATTTTTATGAGTTTTCCACCCACCTACTCTATTCAATAATGACAAAAAGTGTGTGGGCGGGACAGAAGTCTGCTGAGTTCATTAACCAAACCTTTCTGTGAATATGATGAAGTTTACCTCTTGCCGATATTTATTTACTAAGTTCAAAACATGTTTGCTATTTGTGTCCCTTTAAAGGTTCATCCCAGCAGGAAACTGACTTCATCTAAAAACTATACATTGTACTAGCCATTTCCTCTACAGTAAATCTTTTATGAGTTATTTAGCATTGCAAATATGTCCAAATTATGGTAATGTGCAGCTACATATTCACAACTCTGAGTGCTAGATAAGGATGGTGGAAGGGATCTAACTGCATGATAATCTTGGGGGGCATTGGTTTGCCAACAGGGAGACAAGCAGACTGTAATCCTAGTTTAAACAGCAATGCATCTAGTTAGCTTTTGGTAGAAACTCATTTCCATAATAATACAACAGAAAAAAAAGATGCATTATCTCAGGAATGCTTCACTTTATAATCAAATGGCTAGAACAACATATAGATAGTTGTTTATGGTCTTTAAGAATAACTTGATTTTGGGGTGCCATAATTCTTATGGGTACACTTATTTTTCCCATTGTATATTTATTGTGTACTATATACCTATATTTGTTTTTTAATTTGGTGATTTTGTTAAATGTATGTGTATTAATACATACATATATATATATATATATATATATATATATATATATATATATATAATAGTACATTTGTGTTCATATTTGAATGTCTAAAATAAGTTAAAAACTTGTTTCCTGATCAGAATTCTGAGAAGTACAATTATTACACTGCATTCTGGGAAGCTGACACGGACATGCAAATGTGCCCACAAAGGCTTCGCTCTTGTATCCATTACTATTTTAAACATGGCTTCCTTTAAGCATATGCCCGCTGTATAACACAGCTTTGAGCAAAGCTAAGGTTGAATTTTACACAAGCTGGGAATCCCACCCACTTACAGCTGTGTTAAGGTTACTGCCTCTCATTAGTGTGCGGCCTGTTCCTAGTCTGTACAGTAGATTTTATGAGGAGGTAGTTTATATATATATATATATATATATATATATATATATACACACATACACATATACCATGACCAATATCTTAATGTCAATACTTTCATGGGAATATATTTAAGAAATTAGAGATACCTTCATATGATACATCATCATTTCATTGGCCAAGTGGCTTCTGAATTGAGCTTCTCGGACCTGCTTGTAAAGCAAAGACTGGAAGGAAACAAACAAATCACATTTATAATTAGTACAACATAAGGTCATATTGTCCCATATACATAATGAGGCTCAAATAACCAAATAAAGCAGCTAATAAACTACAAGACCAGGCTCAGTTGATATAGAGTAGCAAAATAATGAGCTTATAAAACGTAAAAGTCTCTGTGATTATTCTGTTTATGGATCTGGGCATGCTCTCATGTTTTATCACAATGGCCACCGAGTGAGATAATTAATCACATGAGATAAAGTCATTAGGGGACCGAGAGGAACTTGTCATGTAATTATGCTTAACAAGTTTAAGATGCTGGGAAAGGTTGAAGACACACAATGAAGGGGATGACAGGTGGAGATGGATAAATGAGGTAATTGAAACAATGAACATGCACTTGAGGGAGCTCGGAGGAGGAGTGGCTGACAGATGTGCCGGGTGTGCTGCTTTCCATAGAGTCACGGAGAGTCGAACACGACTGAATGACTAAACAAAATTATGACTCTTACGTGGGCGATGCTGATCCCACAATAGATGGAGAATGCCGTGGCCAGGTCTTCATCAAACTTGGTGAATCCGGGTCCATTGATCTTATTGACCAGTTCTGCAACACCGATGACCTCTGAGGAAGCGAGTGATAGATGCAACATGTTGTAAACACAAAGTAACCAGAAAGCCAGTACTGTCCAAACAAACATCAAGAGCTACATATTTTTATTAGGTGGTCTACAGGTCTACATATAGGGTCTTTCTGGAGTGTTGGCCACTTGAAATATATGATATATTATGCATTTAATTAACAACTGATACTCTAGACACTTTTTTAAAGGGTCACTAAACAATAGTTAGATGGGGCTTGATAAGAAAAAACCTTTATTAAACGCTTACTGTAACTTAATACCTATTACCACCTGAATGAAGTATTGTGGTGGGAGTGGAGTCACTCAGGGGAGAGGGTTATCTAAACTAGTTTATCACTACAGTATGCCATTGGGATGTGACTAGAGAGTGTGTGTGTACACGGCTGGCTGCTCCCACTACGATTTGGCACTTCCTTCTGGGCGGTTCCTCTCCTGCCACAATACTTCAATCAGGAGGTGGAGAGATCTGGAGCTTCTGAAGCCTTGGAGATCATTTAAAAATAGTAAGTAATTTATTATATACACAGTAATCGCTTAATAAAGGTTTTTTTATTTTCTTAAACCTGACCTAAATATTAACTAACTATTCTAATATGTTATCATATATGTCTAGCTTTGAGAATTTAAATAGTATAATACTGGAAAAACTATTAATTTAATATATGTCATATTAATGTCACACTTTTTGCAGTATTAAACCGCAACGTATATATTTTCTCCTTCAGTTAATTATTATTATTTAACTAATTATTTCTAATTTTTTTATTTTATTTTATTAATATATATATATATATATATATAATTTTTATGATAAAATAAAAATGTTATAAATAAAAAGTTTTTTTACATATAGTCATTGGGCCTAAAAGGAACTAGGGACTAATAAAGTTGTATTTTTCTCAATAGGAAAGTATATTGCAATGTTGTTTATCTTAAAAGGACAAAACAGCATTTATAAACTTAAACTCATTTAAAAGCTTCAATTAATTATTGTTGAAGGGACCACATTGTAATTTGTTTTCTAAATGGCTTTTTGGTAACTAATAGTGATATTGGGCAAAATCTATTTAGAAAACAAAAGTATAGTTTGTAACATTTATATATACTAGCGACGTACCCGTCAAAAATGACGGGGCAATAAAATTGTAAGGCAGGTAATTTACTTGGTGGTCTGACATCCTTCGGCGCTCATTGCGAGCCTCTTGGTTGTTGTATATTTTTTTATCAGTGGCGCTTTTGCTGTCATTGTAAGGTTGGCGCTGATCTGCTTTTTGAGCTTATTGCAAGGCTGCCCCCTGGTGTAGTTTGTGTGCTATGAGCAGCGTTGGCGCTCGTTATGAAGCGGTGAATGGCTTTTGCGTTTATTGAGATAGTATTATTTTTTGGTTATATGTATTTTTTGTATGCTAATTTTATAATTAATAAATTAATACATTAATATACATTACATATTTGTAAGTAATATTTGCAGGAAGCAATGTGCTGAAGAGCTGACAATCTGTTTTGATGTTCCTGCAGCATATAATGTAGGTTTGCACTGTTGTGGAGCGGAGGTGTAAGTGTCAGCAATGTGTGCAGTGTGTAGTGTAAATAGGCTGCGTGCACGAGGGAAAGCCGTATGTGTAGCTGTGTACTTCCGCATTGTGTAAGTTAGTGTTGTAAAATGACGCCGAATGTGTATGTGGTATGATGGTGTCAATGATGTAGCGTTCTAGCTAATGGTGTATGTTGTACCTCGTATGGCTTTTTGGAAAATCTGTATGTGTTTTGTGGTGTTTTGCGGCTTTAGGGGTTGTGTAGCCTCATTTTCTTTTTTTTCGGGGGCCATTTTTTCTCTCGCATAGGAGTTTCTCGTGTGTCTAAAGTTGGTAAATTGGACTTAAATTGAGGTGTAACTTCACTTGCAGAGATCCTGGGTGCCCCCCCTTGCTGTTGGTAAGTGTGACGAAGTGCCCTTCGCCACTTTGTCTTGGAGAGGACTGTTTGCCGGCCTCCTGCCTTTTGACTATGGACCGGCATTTAAATACTTTATTTTCCTATGCAGAAAGACTTTGGTTCCATGGCCATTGAACTGTATGTATGTGGTCTGAGCGCCATTCAGTAATAATGTGTGCTCAGACCTAAGCTATCTGCAGATATGTTCTGGGTTATAAAATTTTGTTATTATATCTGTAAAAATATTGTATTGTGTGGTATGCAGTCAAATATCTTTGGTCTCATACACTTGGTCAGGAGTTGCCCATCTGCCTATTAATAGTATCTGCTAAACCATACAAGAGATAGCAAAACAAAAGGGTTTTAGCAGACAAGATGGCACCATGAACAATGGGGGTAGGGACTCTTGAATAATGAAATGACCTGGGGTTTCCCCATACTCCCAGCAGGGGAATAAGTGAGCTTAGAGATATTACTCTCTCCACCACCAGAGGTAGAATGAGCAGTTAGCCACGCCTAGTGGGCGGCTCCTGGGGGAGGGGTCTCCTGGCTCCCACACCTTAACCCTGTCTGATTGGCCAGAGGTAATTAGGGGTTGACCAAAGGTAGTCACTGCCCCTACTGTGTATGTGAAGTGTTTAAAAATGTGTTTTGTAATTAATAAAGAAGAGAGTTCACTGCTTGACCCTCAAACACAGAGCTTATGTCTCGTTCTTGGGGGAATTCATGGTATGCTGTTGCAGACTGACTGCCAGGAGTGTAAGCATCTTGGGGTGCTTTTCCTGTTCAGCTGCTAGCAGCTATTCGTGAGGCTCCAGTTAAGCTACGGCGGTTTTGGAGTCTGTGGTGGTGGTGGTGTCCGGTGCGGTGCTTGTAGTCCTCGGCGCAAGCTAGGACGCGTCCATCAACGGAGGTACCCGGTCGGGGTGCCAGTAGATCCGTTACATTGGTGGCAGTGGTGGGATGGCGTCCTAGTAAGAGGAAAAGCAGCACGGAGACACCAGTAACGTTTGGAGTTACAAATTGAGGGCAACGCTAGTATCCGTACAGCGCCCCTGGCTACAGCAGGATGGAACCGGCTAGTTTTCGGACAGCGTTCCATGATGAGGAGGAGGAGGCGGCCGCGGACTACAGGGATGCAGACAGAAAGGAACTCTGGTATGATGCCCTGGAAGATGCCCAATGGCGGCGAGGTGAGAGTCTCCCCAGTGATGAGCAGCGGCTACAGAAGTGTGTGGTGATGCGGATGTATCTATTGGGAGAGCAGCCCCTGGATGAGTGGGTGACAAGACTAGAGACCCTGGTATGGCGAGAGATCTGGCTAGACAACGCATACCAGGCCCTCTGGTGGCATACCGTTCGACTTACCCCCTGGACGTCTGAACACGACTTACCGGAGGGGAATGATTATGATGGCCCGGGTTTATTATGGGATGCCTTGGAGGACGACATTGATCTTGGCAACACGGAGGGGTCTAGGTTTTGGGACATCTATGACTACCGGATGTGCATGTATGTCTGGGGTGACGAAGGCGAGGTGGGCAAAGACATGACCCACCTGGTAACGAGAGAGTGGGAGCTGGAGCAGGACTACCAACATCTGCTCAGCTTCGTGCAGCCCCAACCTACTCGACAAGCAGAACCAAACTTCATTGACTGGTCCTGGGATGCCCTCCAGATGGCAGGTAGAGATGGGACCGAGCTCTCTCTACCGGCCCTACAGGGAGCAGAAGGTGCCATCCTTCCTCCCCAGCGACAGTTTGTATCCCAGGGAGCAGAAGGTGTAGTCCTTCCCCCCCAGCGGCAGTGTGAACCCCAGGGGGCAGAAGGTGTCGTCCTTCCCCCCCAGCGGCAGTATGAACCCCAGGGGGCAGAAGGTGTCGTCCTTCCCCTCCAGCGGCAGTGTGAACCACAGGGGGCAGAAGGTGTCGTCCTTCCCCCCCAGCGGCAGTGTGAACCCCAGGGGGCAGAAGGTGTCGTCCTTCCCCCCAGCGGCAGTGTGAACCCCAGGGGGCAGAAGGTGTCGTCCTTCCCCCCCCAGCGGCAGTGTGAACCCTAGGGGGCAGAAGGTGTCGTCCTTCCCCCCCCAGTGGCAGTGTGAACCCCAGGGGGCAGAAGGTGTCGTCCTTCCCCCCCCAGCGGCAGTGTGAACCCCAGGGGGAAGAAGCTGTCGTCCTTCCCCCCCAGCGGCAGTGTGAACCACAGGGGGCAGAAGGTGTCGTCCTTCCTCCCCAGCGACAGTTTACTCTAACAAGGGGAGACACCAATCTCCCAGATGGTGCAGATGGGACCGTGGTCTCTGCGCCCACAGCCTGTCCAGATCCCCATCTACCCTCACTGGGACAACTGGAGGAGGGGGTAAGTACAAATTCCCCTCCCCAGCTAACTTCTAATGTGGCCCCAGGGTTAATAGAGGAAATGTTAACCCCCACTGACCCCCACGTTTCCCTGGCTACTGAGCCGGAATAAGTACCCCAGCAGAAGAGCTGACAGCGGGGCAGAGTGCAGTCGGCCTCTGCCCTCCCTTTGTCCCTTGTGCAGAGCAGGATGTCCTGCAGGTTATACCAGCAGAAGAGCTGGCATCAGGGCAGAGTGCCGCTGGCCTCTGCCCCTCAAGTCCCCTCAGCGTGTTGCCCCATCACCACAGCGAAATATCCAGGTGCCGTAACTGTTTGTTGTGGGTGGGTTGCTCTTGCACTTTGTTGTTGTGGGAGGGCTGCTCTAGCACTGGTTTATTGTGGGTTGGTGGATCGTCTAACGGAGGCACTGACCGGCAGAAGGTCAGGTGCCTGGTTAGACTTCCCCCCAAAGGGGAGATGTGTGACGAAGTGCCCTTCGCCACTTTGTCTTGGAGAGGACTGTTTGCCGGCCTCCTGCCTTTTGACTATGGACCGGCATTTAAATACTTTATTTTCCTATGCAGAAAGACTTTGGTTCCATGGCCATTGAACTGTATGTATGTGGTCTGAGCGCCATTCAGTAATAATGTGTGCTCAGACCTAAGCTATCTGCAGATATGTTCTGGGTTATAAAATGTTGTTATTATATCTGTAAAAATATTGTATTGTGTGGTATGCAGTCAAATATCTTTGGTCTCATACACTTGGTCAGGAGTTGCCCATCTGCCTCTTAATAGTATCTGCTAAACCACACAAGAGATAGCAGAACAAAAGGGTTTTAGCAGACAAGATGGCACCATGAACAATGGGGGTAGGGACTCTTGAATAATGAGATGACCTGGGGTTTCCCCATACTCCCAGCAGGGGAATAAGTGAGCTTAGATATGTTACTCTCTCCACCGCCAGAGGTAGAATGAGCAGTTAGCCACGCCTAGTGGGCGGCTCCTGGGGGAGGGGACTCCTGGCTCCCACACCTTAACCCTGTCTGATTGGCCAGAGGTAATTAGGGGTTGACCAAAGGTAGTCACTGCCCCTACTGTGTATGTAAAGTGTTATAAAAATGTGTTTTGTAATTAATAAAGAAGAGAGTTCACTTCTTGACCCTCAAACACAGAGCTTATGTCTCATTCTTGAGGGGATTCATGGTATCCTGTTGCAGACTGACTGCCAGGAGTGTAAGCATCTTGGGGTGCTTTTCCTGTTCAGCTACTAGCAGCTATTCGTGAGGCTCCAGTTAAGCTACGGCAGTTGTGGAGTCTGTGGTGGTGGTGGTGTCCGGTGCGGTGCTTGTAGGCCTCGACGCAAACTAGGACGCGTCCATCAACGGAGGTACCCAGTCGGGGTGCCAGTAGATCTGTTACAGTAAGCTTTGTCAGTTTTCTGCGTATTTATTGTTTTTTTAATGTTTGCAGCTGCGCAGGTTCTGCCGTTAAGGTCGTATTTTTGCGAGTTCATAATGTTTTTTTTTTCTAAGTCCTGCGCTTCGTATTTTTTTGTGTAAGTCCGTATTTAGTGATTGCGTGTTAGATTTTTTCAAAGTCAAATGTGTATCTGTATATGTATGGGTATGTGTATATGTATATGTATGTGTATCTGTATATGTATATGTATCTGTATGTGTATATGTATGTGTATATGTATCTGTATCTGTATATGTATATGTATGTGTATATGTATCTGTATATGTATATGTATATGTATGTGTATATGTATCTGTATCTGTATATGTATATGTATGTGTATATGTATATGTATGTGTATATGTATATGTATCTGTATGTGTATATGTATGTGTATATGTATCTGTATGTTTATCTGTATCTGCTGCTCTGCACAGAGCAAATCAACTGGAAATCCTCCCGATCAGCACCAGAGCAGTTTGTTGGTGTGCAGATTTCCCTGAACATTACAAGCTGACTGCAGAGCATCGCGTTCTGGGTGACTGCACCGACCTCACCTGCAGAGCGCAGCATATCCAGAAGTTCCCATTCCAGGTTTATTATACCCAGAAGTTACATTTTCATTCCTTAAAGGGATATAGAAGGTTCCTGGATGTTACTAGATATTTAATATCCCTGGGTATCTTTTTACTTTTCTGTACTTTATTCTATTAAGAAGTGCTTATGAGCTCTGTATTTACTGCCTAAAATCAAACAAATTGTCCCTGAATAGGTTTCCTTATAGAGTGCATGCAGATACAGACTCTGTAGGGCTGGATGTTCAGTGGAGTGTCCTAGCCTATCAGGGACCACATCTCAGTAGCACATTGCAGAATGTTGATGAAAGATGGCCCCCGATTGCTTTGTATGAGACACAGCAAGTTCAGCAGAGTCTATGACTTCATTAAATTCCAGAGGACACTCCCATCCAGGGGCTATTTATCTGATTTTAGGCAGTAAAACAGAGCTAATTAGCACTAAATAATAAAATAAAGTAGATACCCAGGGATATTATATACCTAGTAACATCCATAAACCTTCTTCATCCCTTGAATATCAACTCAATACAGTTATTGATCCCGATCTTTAGTGCAAATGTGATTAAATCTGGATCATTGCAGTGGCCCTTTAATAGTTGGTATGGTGAGAATGCAATTTTCGAAAAAAAATATTTCTGTAAGAATTGTCTATTTATTAAACAATAATATATTGTAACGTTACAGCTTAGTTGAGAACTCCCATAAACAAGAAGCGTGAGTAAGGTAATAGTAGGGGATATGCTCTAGTGGTACGAGGAAACATCAAAGAGCTTGTACCCATTTTGTCATCAATGTATGAGTCTGACTAAGTCAGCCCAGCATCAAAATGCCAAGCAGCTTTACTCCAACACAGGATAAATCTCAGACATATCAATAATGTTGTCAGTGATGTGTCTGGGTCTCTAGGGATTAAGTCCTCAGGAACACTCTGCTTTGAGAAAATGATGTGGATATCTGTCAAGATCTGCTCTACCTGCTGAAAGAGCTATGTCCTCTCTATCCTCCCCCTGATCACCATTCCATCACTTGAACAATCAACTGTACATCTTGATAACATCCTGCCTTATGGGATTATCTATTGGTGGACAAGAAAATTAAAATAACTATAAGTGTGTTGACTAGTTTAGAAGGGAACTTTGAATGTGTTTAAGTTTGTGATGTAATAATCAGCTCACTCTGTGATGGGATTTATGAGAAGACTACAATTTTAAAAAGAAGCTTATGGTAACCATTAAATGTTGTCTTGTTATAGTGTAAGACAACCCCAGCAGATTTTAAGTAACCCCCAAGATGAGTAGAAGTTGGTTAATCTGTGGTCCAATCCAAACAGTAATAACCATAAAAGGATATGTAAGTGAGCTGCAATATGAATGCACCTGATAGAGGAGAATTAATAGTGTATGAAAACATGTGTTATATAGAAAAGTTCAGCTTACTTACAAAGTTATTTGCACAAAAGTCAAATCCAGCTGTTCACACCCACAAAACACTTTCATAAGAGGGTACACACAGAAAATACAGCAGTGTACCCATAGGAAATACAACAAGATACATATGTTGACCTTTCTGGTACAGAGCACAGGAAGTAAGTGTTGCAGTTTGTGTACTGAACACATGACAGAAGCCACTGAGGTGATTAATGATACAATGTATTAGCATGATTCTGAATTTGAATGTTATACTAATTTAGGTGGAGATTTCTAGGGGTGTACAAGATAAAATGCAAATGCCAAAAAACATAGGAGATTTGACTAACTTCAAGTTAAGCTAATTAATGTTTATTTTGGGATATTTTCCAGCTATTTTTTTTTCATACACTTCTAATTCGCCTCTATCAGATGCATTCATAATCCTGCTCAGTTCTTACATATCCCTTTAATTATGAAACACATATTTTATACAAAAAGACACCTGAAATATATTTTGCCATATGATGAGCTGGTTGGTGTCGGCACTAGACTAGACTCACCATTACTCTCATTCTTGATTGGAAAGCACAGAATATTCCGAGTCCTGAATCCGGTGCTGTCATCCACACCCCGATAGAACAGCGGATGAGAATAAGCATCTTTGATGTTCAAGATCTGACCTGTGGTAGCCACATGTCCGGCTATGCCCTGATCAGCTGGAATTCTTATCTCATAACTCTGTCAAAAAAAAGTAAGTAGCAAAATTATCATAAAATGGGCAAAAGACATGAGATGGAACAGCACCACTCGTGACAAAGAAATCAATGAACAGCTTAGTTATTGTTCATATTTATGACAATGTTGCCTAAAATGAATAAAAACATGCTAGAATTAACATACCACAGAATTATATTTGTTTATTTCATAACTGATCTGCAACAGTATTATTTTTTGTAGGAAGATTCTTTTAAAACTTACAATTGAACTTTAGTGTTTAAGACTTGAATAGATGTGCCTCTCTATCCCTCTAACATGGCATATTCTGCATAAAATTCCAGTTCTATTGCACATTGCTCTTTTTATCTATTGAACATATTGCAGCATGCATGGTCTTTATCAGATGTGCTTCTTTCCACCCACATCAGGCATCCATGGGGTGGGAGAGTATCTGCCCAAGAGGTTGTCCTGGTAGAAGTCATTACCTGTCTCACTGCAGATAAAGACTTCTGTCAGGACAGGCTTCTGGTCTGATAAAATGAACACATCAGGAAAGCCGTTGTATCCTGTGACCTAATGTAGGGTGGAGAGAAGATCTACCTGGAGGTGGTATTGAATGAACATTATAATTTTTAATTGAATTGATTAGACTAATATTTTTTATTTGGCTATTCCGAGGAACATATGGTTTATATAAAGATAGTAAATCTCATGTGGTACATTTCTGTAAAAAAATTACAATTCTGTTGCACATTGCTCTCTTTCTCTGTCCAACATATTGTAGCATGCATGGCCGTTTTTAGATGTGCTTCTCTCCACCCATATCAGGAATCCATGGGGTGGGAGAGGATCTACCTAGGAGGTTGTCCTGGTGAGAGTCGTTAACTGCCTTACTGCCGATAAAGACTTCTGTCAGGACAGCCTCCTTGGCAGCTAAAATTAACATTTAAGGAAATCCCCTGTATCCCTGGAACCTAAAAGAGGGTAAGGAGAAGATCTACCTGGAAGTGGACCTATACCATTTTCAGCTTAATATCTTTTTTTATCTGGCTATTTTGAGGGACACATGATTTCTATAGAGATACATTGTAAACCTTACACAGCACATTTCTGTATAAAATTACAATTATTTAATTATAGTTGAATTCTCCAAAAATGAACCTGAAAATAAAGATATCACAACATAGGGTTTAACATCATTGTTGCCTTTTTGAATATATCTATATGAAATAATGTCTGTTGCACATTGCTCTTTCTCAGTCCAATATATTGCAGCATGCATGGCCTTTATCAAGGAAATTATTCATGACATATCTTTATCTTTTATGTTATATATTGTACTAAGTACTACATTCAGCCTTTGCCAGTTCCCCTTTACATGTTTCTATTTCTCAGTTAATCAAGGAAATTATTGGATAAAATGCATCCCAGGATATGACCTGTGAATGGCTGAGAAACCAAATAATCCATCTTGCTGTAATGGAGAACTAGCAGTGCATGGACTTTTTGCGAGGAAGCCTTAAATTAAATTTAAAGTCACTTGAAATGTGTTTATTTTGCTGAAAACACCATTTCAGATATTTTTTTCTAGACATGAGATTGTTACTTAAGATTCCATAACTCACATCTTCTTCCACGACTCCTCCATCGAACACTTTGGCTACCAGCTCGTGGCTGTATTTCTCCAGTAGGAAAACAGAACATCTTTAAGGAGAGAGAAGAGAGAAACCTTCAGAGATTGGCACATGTAAGATTTGGAGAAAATGCTAAGACTCAATGAGAACTTACTATAAGGCGCTAGGATATCTTACAAGATTAGAATTCTGTAGATTAGACTTTTATGTAAATTTTCTAGATTTACAGAGAATCTGGGCCTTATAAGCGTTTAAAAGCTCTGTTTTTACTGCCTAAAATAAAATAAAAAATATTACCTGCTTGGAACTGCCCTCTGCAGCTCCCAAGGCCACAGACTCTGCTTTGTTGTGTCTCATACAAAGCAATCAGTGCTGAGACATGGTCCCTAATAGGCTAGAACACTATAAGTCACATTCAGTACTACAAAGTCTGTGTCTGCATATGCTGCAGAGAGCAGACCCATACAGGGACTGTTTGTTTGATTTTAGGCAGTAAAACAGAGCTTATACGCACTTTTTAATAAAATAAAGTACATAAAAGTAAATAGATACCCTGAGATATTATATACCTAGTAACACCCAGGAACCTTATCCTTTAAGACTTTGGTTCCCCAACTGGGTAAAAAGTGTAAATGTATTATTGCAGGATGGATACTATATAAACAACATTTGTAATTTATGGTCCTATCAGGACCTGAGAGCTCAATAAATAGATAAATAGGAACTGGAGGATGGATGAGGAGAATCAACCCCCCAGTTACCCCTCACAATTATTTGGCTCTTATACCACGGAGGTACGTGAATAGTTTGAGTGCTGTAAAAGCTAACACTACATCAATGAAAAGATTTTCAAATAAATACATTTTTTTTACACATTTTCTACTTAATTTTGCCGGCTCTACATGATTATTCGGAACAATATTAATAAGCTTGGAGTCCCTTTAAAGGCACATGAGTTCAGTGATATTAATAACTGTACATACATTTCCGCATTGCTTAGGTTCCTGGCTTCCGTTATAATCTCCTGCAGCAGGACGGACACATCGTCTGAAAAGCACAAAATGCCAGAAATTCACATTCTGCCTCCAAGTTGCTGACACATCATCCAGGTACAGATAAGAATTCATGTTGTGTTTATCTAAATAATTAAACACAGCAACACTTTGATCAAAATAAATATATAAAGAGAGAGATACAATGTAACAATCCCTTTGATACAATTCTGCAGAGTCAGGTGAATGGAAGAAACTCTGGAAATTGTTACATTTATTTTCAAGAAGCATTTTTTATATCATAAAGTTAAAATATTCCTATTATTATGTTATTTTGTTTGTTTGATGCACTTGATTCTAATCTTTAACGGCCACGGCAGAGTTCCCAATTATGGCCCTCATTCAATTGTGATTTGGCCAATTGAATAGGGCTCAAAATAAGCACATAACATATATTTATAAGTTTTTAGTTAGTAAGCATCTATCCAAAAGCAAGGTTTTTACTAACTAAGAACTTCTTTAAAAATAATATGCTATGTGCTCATTTAGAGCCCTATTCAATTGGCCAAATCGCAATTGAATGAGGCCCTATGTTAGGATAGTGTCGTACCAATAAAATAAGAATTATTCATAATGTTATTTAGTAATATAAAAATAATATAAAAATAATATTGAATTTGCTGCATTTTGGCTCAACAGATCCTTTTATAAAACTACTTTTTATTATCAGGGCCTAATGACCTAATTATTGATGAATGGTTCTATGGACTAAAAGCTTCCTTTTGCATCCATAATAACAGCACTGGCAAAGTTACTGCCGGTGCAGCAGATGCAAAGCACCGGTGCCCACAACTGGTAGGGTCCTTCTGCTACCAACAATAGACATCTGGAATAAAGGGGTCTCTTAATTTATTATTGAAGAAGGTTACATACATAGTTACATAGTTACATAGTAATTAAGGTTGAAAAAAGACTTTCAGTCCATCAAGTTAAACCTGTTAAGATCTCCTCTGATCTGCAATATGCAGATTAGTTATTAATTAAATTATTGATTACATAATTATTAATAGTATAGTATTGGAGGATGAATAAAGAGTTAGTCCATCAAGTTCAACCTTTTTAGATCTTTATTGATCTTTTTAATGTGGACTATTTGTTATTATTGTTAATTGTTAATTGATCCAGAGGAAGGCAAACGGAAAAAAAAAACCATTGAAACTTTGCCAATTGTCTCATAAGGGGAAAAAAAAGCAAAATTCCTTCCTGACCCCAGAAACTGGATCAATATTCCTTGCTAGTTATCTAGGATAACCTTGAATGACCTCTTTATTCAAAAATATATCTAACCCCTTTTTGAAGTTGTCTATCGAATTCGCTGTCACCACCTCCTTTGGTAGAGAATTCCACAGTTTAACCACCCTAACTGTGAAGAACCCTTTTCTTTGTTTAAGGTGAAATCTTTTTTCCTCTAACCTCAAAGGATGTCCTCTTGTCATTTGAAAATCTCTTGGTACAAAAAGTTCACGTGACAAAGCCTTATATTGACCCTGGATGTATTTATATAAAGGTAATCATATCTCCTCTTAGACGCCTTTTTTCTAGCGAAAATAAGTTTAATTTTGTTAGTCTTTCTTAATAACTTAGCCCCTCCATTCCCCTTATTAGTTTTGTTGCCCTTCTCTGTACTTTTTCCAGCTCTAAAATGTCTTTTTTATGTAGTGGCGCCCAAAATTGTACTCCATATTCCAAATGAGGTCGTACTAGAGATTTGTATAGTGGCAGAATTATATTTGCTTCCCTGGCTTCTATACCCTTCCTAATACATGCTAATATTTTATTTGCCTTTGCAGCCGCTGCTTGGCTTTAAGCGCTGTTACCTAGGTGGTTGTCCACTAGTACTCCCAAATCCCTTTCAATATCTGATACCCCTAGATTTGCTCCATTAAGATTATAAATTGCTTGGCTATTGTTCCTTCCCAAATGCATAACCTTACATTCATTTGTATTAAATCTCATCTGCCATTTAGCCGCCCATTTCTCTAATTTATGCAAATCCCTTTGTAGGGAAAGTACATCATTATCTGATTTTATTACCTTGCACAACTTAGTGTCATCAGCAAAAATGGAGACACTACATTCGAGTCCTACCTCAACGTCATTAATAAATATGTTAAAAAGGACAGGACCTAATACTGAACCTTGAGGAACCCCACTTATCACATTAGACCAATCAGAGTATGTTCCATTCACAACAACCCTGTGCTTCCTGTCTTTTAGCCAGCTCTCGATCCATGAGCAGATATTTACTGCAATTCCTGTATCCCTTAGTTTGCTCACTAGTCTTCCATGTGGCACTGTATCAAATGCCTTTGAAAAATCTAAAAAGACTACATCCACTGAGTTGCCCTGATCCAAGTTCCTACTAACCTCCTCATAAAAACTAATTAGATTGGTCTGACACGACCTTTCCTTCATAAATCCATGTTGACTGTTACCTATGATCCTGTTCAAATAGACATATTCTTGTATTCTGTCCCTTAGTAACCCTTCTAAAAGCTTCCCAACTACAGAAGTGAGGCTCACTGGTCTATAATTTCCCGGATTTGCTCTAGATCCCTTCTTAAATATAGGTATCACCTCTGCTTTTCTCCAGTCATCTGGTAGAGACCCTGTAGTGGGTGAGTCTTGAAAGATTATATATAATGGTTTGGCTATTACAGAACCCAGTTCCCTTAGTACCCTTGGATGTATTCCATCAGGACCCGGGGCTTTATTAACATTTATTTTCTCCAACCTCTTTTGTATTTCTTCCTGCGTTAACCAATTATTTAGTAAAGGTAGTGTAGCCCCATTATGTTGCGGTGTCCCAACCACTGGTACCTCCCTTGTGTAAACCGACGAAAAGAACCTATTTAGCTCATCTGCCTTTTCCTGGTCACTAATTATCAGATGGCCTGTGTCACATTGTAATGTTCCTATAGCTTCCTTCCTGGCCTTCTTCCCATATTTAAAAAATATTTTAGGGTTAGTCTTACTTTCCATTGCAACTGTCTTCTCATTTTCTATTTTAGCCAGTCTAATAGCCCTTTTGCAAGCCTTGTTGATTTCCTTATAGTCACATAAAGATGCCTCTGTTCCCTCCTTCTTGTATAATTTAAATGCATATTTCTTTTTCCTCATCATGATCTTTAAGTCATTGTTAAGCCACATGGGATGTGATTTACTCCTATTCATTTTATTTCCACATGGTACATGCTGATGAGTATGTTTATTTAGTAAGGATTTGAATGTTGTCCATTTATTTTCAGTATTCTTCCCTGTAAGTTCTTTGTCCCAGACTATATGTTGTATTGCTGCCCGTAGCCCATTAAAGTTAGCCCTTTTAAAATGTATAGTTTTTGTTGGCCCCTTACAACTCTGTTTTTTGTATTCAATCTCAAATGAGACTGTGGTGTGATCACTGTTCCCCAAGGGTTCCCCTATTTTTACATTTGATATTATATCAATATTACTTGTGATGACTAAATCCAAGATGGCCCCATTTCTAGTAGGTTCTTGTATTACCTGGGCCAGATAATGATCCCTGAGTGTACTCAAGAACCTGCTCCCCTTAGCTGAGCTGCTGGTCTCGTTTATCCAGTTTATATCAGGGTAATTAAAGTCTCCCATTATTAGAACTTGCCCATGCTTAGCTGCATTTCCAATCTGTAACAATAATTGTATTTCCTTACTTTCAGCTATATTTGGGGGTTTATAGCATGCTCCCACCAATATGCGTTTCGAATTAGCTCCTCCACTATTTAGCTCAACCCACATTGATTCAATGATGCCGTTAGTGCCAGCATAAATATCTTCTCTGACTATAGGCTTAAATTCAGGCTTAACATAAAGACAGATCCCTCCTCCTCTTTTACCATTTCCCCTATCTTTCCTAAATAGGTTATAACCATCCAGATTAACAGTCCAGTCATGAGATTCATCCCACCATGTTTCCGTAATGCCTATTAAGCCCCATTTTTCTTGTACTGCTAATATTTCTAGCTCATCCATTTTCCCTGGCAAACTTCTTGCGTTAGCAAGCATACACTTTATGTTGCTATGGCTCTGCTGTTGTGAAGCGCCTGCCACTGTATTTGAGGCCCCTATTAATACCTCCCTACTTTCTATTGTAACCCTCCCCCTTCTCCTCCCCTTTCCCTCTCTACCCTATTTACCCCCAATACTTCTATATAGTCCCTCCACCCACCTACAAGTTTAAAAACTCCCCCAGCCATTCTACCATCCTATCCCCTAGCACAAAAGCGCCCTCATCATTAAGGTGCAATCCATCCCTGCTATAGAGATTGTACCCAAGTGAGAAGTCAGCCCAGTGCTCTAAAAACCCAAAACCCTCTGCACTGCACCACTTTTTTAGCCACGCATTAACCTCCCTAAGCTCCTTCTGCCTCCCTGGGCTAGCACGTGGCACTGGTAGTATCTCAGAAAATACTACCTTGGAGGTCCTTGCTTTAAGCTTATTCCCTAATTCTCTAAAATCATTCTTTAGGACGCTCCATCTTCCACTAACTTTGTCATTGGTACCAATGTGTACCAAGACCGCCGGTTCTTTACCAGCCCCTCCCAAAAATTTATCCACCCGATCCACAACATGCCGAACCCGAGCACCCGGGAGACAGCAAACTGTTCGATTGCTGGGATCTGGGTGACAAATTACCCTGTCTACCTTCCTAATAATAGAGTCCCCTACCACCAAAACATGTCTGTTGCTCTGCCTATTCTACCCTCCCTCTCCTCCAGTAGAACTGTTCTCCTGGCTGTTAGAGGGAACAGCTCTATCTGGCATTGCCATTCCTGAATAGACATCCCCAACAGTTTCACTCAATCTGGCAAATCTGTTGGTGTTTGCCAACTCAGAACTGGCCTGCCTCCTCCTGTTCCCCCTGATTCCCCTTCTAACTGTAACTAAGCTACCTCCCTGGCCATCCTCACTAGCCCCAGCTCCTCCCTCCATACTAGGCCCAGCTAAACTGTGCTCCGTGAGCACCAACTCCCTTTCCAGTGCAGCAGTATCACTAAGTGCTGCAATTCTCCTCTCCAGATCTTCAATTTGAGCTTCCAAAGAGGCAACATGCTCACACCTGTCACAGAGGTATGGACCCTGGATCATCTGTTCCAGTAGTGCATACATTTGGCAGGATGTACACTGAGTGAGGTTTCCACTGGACTGACTCATGATTATCAGTTACAAAAATACAGTGAGAAAACAGAAAACAACAAAATACACACAGATATAACTTACACAGGCCAAGCCACACCCACTCTCACCTGTACTCTGATTAATGCAACAGTCAGAAAACTGTGCACTGACTTAGAGCAGATTCAAACCAGACCTCACACAAATGCACCCAGATATAACTACACAGACCAAGACACACCCACTCTCACCTGTACACTGATTAATGCAACAGACAGAAAACTGTGCACTGACTTAGAGCAGATTCAAACCAGACCTCACACAAATGTACCCAGATATAACTACACAGACCAAGCCACACCCACTCTCACCTGTACTCTGACTAATGCAACAGACAGAAAACTGTGCACTGACTAACAGAGCGGATTCAAACCAGACCTCACACAATGCACCCAGATATAACTTACACAGGCCAAGCCACACCCACTCTCACCTGTACACTGATTAATGCAACAGACAGAAAACTGTGCACTGACTTAGAGCGGATTCAAACCAGACCTCACACAAATGCACCCAGATATAACTACACAGACCAAGCCACACCCACTCTCACCTTTACTCTGATTAATGCAACAGACAGAAAACTGTGCACTGACTTAGAGCAGATTCAAACCAGACCTCATACAAATGCACCCAGATATAACTACACAGACCAAGCCACACCCACTCTCACCTGTACACTGATTAATGCAACAGACAGAAAACTGTGCTCTGACTTAGAGCAGATTCAAAAAAAGAGAGCAGATTAAAAAAAAGTGATCTAGGGGTAATATGATCACCAATATACATTTCAGCTGTTTATTGACCCCTACAGGCATCTATCTTGTATAGAGAAGCTGGAAGGGGCCCTCCAAATATTTTGCACAGGGCCCCCTTATTTACCAACTCTGCCACTGCTTCTGAGGTGTCAATCTGGGAAAAGTCAAACTCCACTGACAGCTCAAAATGAAGCCATTAATCTAGTCGTTAGGTACTCATAGGACCAACAGTCTGATAGTGGGATCTCCAGCTGAATGACAGACAAAATGTAGTAAAATCAAAATAGTTTTTCTCTCACTAAATGATATTTGTATAACTTCCAAATGCAATTATTTCTATTTACTGGTATTTTACTATCCTACCATAACTGTGACTTCTGTTCTGGCCCCTTTAATTTAATATTTGGTAATTTTCTTTAATTCTGAAGATTTGGTGGGAAAAAAAGAATAAAAGGAAACTGAAAGGATATGAGAGGTGTTTTTTTTTATTAAAAATGTAAAGGAGCACAGAAAAGGTTCCAAATATAGTATATTTTAAAACCATAATTAATAACAAGTATTGTATCAGAGGAATCACGAGCAGAGGTCCCACCAGTGCAGATAGTGCTGTGCACTGGGGCCCTCCTCTGGGGGGCTGGTGCAGTATATATATATATATATATATATATATATATATATATATATATAATTTTTTTTTTATTAATTTATTTGTTTTTTTGTGTAGCCCCCCACCAGGCATGGAATATTATACCCATCCCCTGGGCAAGGAACCCTGAATGACTTCACATTTATTATATTATTATATTATAAGTAATATATAAGTTGGCACTGGAGAAGGGTGTGGGAGGAAAGAGGAAAATAAATGGAGGGGGAGGTGCAATATTTTATTTCCCGGGCCCTCTATTCATTAGCTTGTTACTGAATGTAATGTTATAAAAATAATGCAATATCTTACAGAACATTTGTACTGAATTTGTCATTTTAACTGGATTCACTCACCAAGCATAATGGCATATAGGATGTGTGATTATTGTCTCTAATTGCTAACTAGCCAGATTGCACTATATTCAGTCTAAAGACGGATCAAAAACATGTATTGATTAGGTTAATTACCCCCTGGGGTCTACACAAGTTGCTTAATACAATTATATACATTCTTTAGCACCTAAAAGGGTCTTAAAGGACCACTGTAACACCCCAGCAATAGGAAATAGTTGTTTTGATTATACACTTTTCAGTAATAAAATTCATATTCAGTGATTTATAAAAGTAATATTAAATACTAACATTAAATTCACTTCCAAATATTATACTTTAAATTGACCTGACTAATAGTATACTATAGTTTCAGAAAAAGTTCACATTTGTGCATGTACTAAATTCTAATATTAGCAGCTGTCTAAGATATGAGAATAAAAGCATTTTGAGACAAAAGCAGAGTTTCTATATAAGTGAGCCAGATAGATGTCAATCAAAAAAAGGCAACATATCTTCCAACTGCAATAATACAACTAATTGTACTACATGTAATTAGAAATGGATTTGTATCTGATTCATTTTGAATATTAATGATGGGAAAGATGTATTTTTGGGAGATTTGCTATTGTGTTTTATTTTAACTCTTCTATTCAATTTAGTTTTAACAGCAATAGAGCAATATTGTGTTGTTCATAATAGGGTTAGACATCTGGGATGAACCATCGATTCAGTTTGGTTGAAAGACAGACAATTTGAATATTGGCTTGATGATAGAACTAGCTGGGTAAATCACCCCCAGATTACATGAATAGGGAACACAAAAATAGCTAAATTAAACTTAGTCATGCATTACCAGATTTGGCTACTGAAAGATCCATTACCAGTCATGCATTAGCAGATTGCCACATGAAAGACACATCATTTAAACATATATATATATATATATATATATATATATATATATATATATATATATATATGTATGTTTATGGATATATATATAATTGGAGGGCAGGGGCATTGAGAATGGAAACAAAGACATTTAAAAAAAAAAGTTTTTTAGGAGCACTGCAGCAATGAGTCCCCAGAGCAAGCCCTTGTGCATTGCACTGGGTACACTGGCCGTAGATCCATAGAGTTGAATTACCCCCCAATATTTTTTGGTGGGGCTGCAACACCTATGCCCTCGGACTACAGGCAGAGTGTGTATGCAGATAGATTAGAATGACATATCTATTGAAAAACTGCCACACAACAATATAACTAAATAATAAAGAAACTTCTAGTGGGATACGCATCCCCCTCAGACTACATGTCAACTAGTAGTCCAAGATGGAAATGGTAATTACAACCGCATTTAAGATTTTCTCTAAAATACTTGTATGCTTATGGTTTATAAACCTGCTAATGTGTGTTACAGTGCTTCTCCTAAATTAAATTAATCTGTTTCTTTTGTCAGGTGATTCTGTCTGTCAATTTCTCAGGAGGGTGTGTTCTTGGTAAACAAATTAGTTTTTATTACTGTTACTGATAGTTTGGGTAGTTTTTGATGCCACTTTGATGCGAACGAACAGAAACTTCATGTGCAAATCCTCATCTTATCTCATAAAGGTGATCCGCAGGAACAAAAATCATCACATCATTTAGTTTCATTCCTGGAGGCACAAACTGGCACCTCCATGAAATAAAATGTATTGTGTGTTTAAATGATATATTAGAGAGCGATCCCACGGGCACCGGACCAGAAGACAGCAATAATACAGCAGAGCCGCATGTTCATATCCTTCCTACCGCGCGGTGCTGACATCTGCCCGAGTATTATTACTACAACTTACATATGGGCTCGGAGTATATTACTCATGGGACTGAAACACAAGGAAAAGTCAAATCCTGCTTGAAATTAGACTTCTCCTATAATATGAGTTACCCAGAAGGCACTACTGAGAAATACCTGCCTAAAGGAAAGTCATGTCTGACAAGTGATTCATATAAAAACACGTCAGAGTCAGAGCTCTTATAATAATAGATGTCAAAATGAAATCATGCTGTATGGTATGAGATGTAATATATATATTTATATATAGTAAATAAAAAGTATATTTTTGTCACTATCTGGAGTCCTTACCACATAACAAAACTGTAACATCGTAGGCCTTAATCTTATTTAGGTGGGGGCTGATGTAAATAGCCTGCAGAATAGCTAATATGTTATGCATAGCATAAACCGAGATACATATAGTATAACAGTGTAATCATAAGCAATAAAAAATACATAACTTTAACCATAAACAGGATAACTTATTCCCAGTCCAGGCCCAAGCCATAGCCCAAAACAGTCCAGTCAGGCCCTGGGCATGACACCATGCACTGTCTCTCCCTCTCTCTGACGCCTCTCTCACTTTCTCACTAATTCTCAGGATATCGATAGTTAATCTTGTCATCCGATGTGTGACCAAATTCAGTTTGCCTTGATTCATACTTTGGCCCAACCACTGGTGCTACTCGTACTCGCCCTCTGCTCTTCCTCAGTAATGTGGTAGGCACCTTCTGACCTGAGGGGCTCATATACTGATGCCATATCATTATGTCTCCGGTTGTGCTTGTTCATAAGGTTTTCATGGCAGAAATACTGGAGTGGGTTGCCAGTTCCATCTCCAGTGGACTGGGAATTGTCTGACCTGCTCATCTTGGGTGACCCTACATGGTATTGCTCACAGCTTCATTGAAGTAAACAAGCTTCACCAACACAAGTTTTAAGCTTCATTAAAACTAATAGGGAGTGTACAGCGCATATGCGCGTCTAGATTTCACTGCGGTTTGCAGGGGGTTACACAGAGGGTAATAAGAAATGTTTAGGAATGAATTATATTTTATTTATTGCCATGAATTATAATGTAATAATTCTAAAGGGTAGGAAATGTCATGGGATAATGTTATGACAGATTGAATTTAAGGCACTGATAAAAGAAATGTGACTTTCGAGCCGGTACCAGGCACCTGGCTAATAACTTGTGATCGGCGGAATCTGTCACCTTTCAGGCGTCTAAATTAGTCATTATAATGGATTCTCACAAAGCTAGCGCCGCGGCGCATGTCGCACGATGTTACTGATTATTAGTTTTAATTAATTTCATATATCACAAAGTAATGAGCAGAACATGAAAGGAGCCAGGCTGACCTGAGACGAAGACCTTTACCAGCAGAAATGATAAGAAATAATAGTCATGGGGTCTTTGGTTTAATGGAGGAAGAAACATGTAAACGTGTCTTGTGGAATAATAAGGGATATGGAAGGCAAGCTGGTACCCATCACCCACCCCAGGGAATCATGAGCCGTCTCGCCCCATCTCTATGTCTATATTAGCTACTGAATTAAACACTGTATTTTTTTTTCTTCGTTTTTTAAATTATCATTTAATCCATTAACTCGTCTTATTCTTCAAAACCTCATGTTGCATTTATAGGATTTAATTCCTGTGTTAAAGCTTTTTACCGTTGTTTTTTCCTTTAAAAGGTTTTTTCTTCCTTACAAAGTGCTTGTTACCTGTGAAAATGATCGGTTGTGATCCGAACACAAATGGAACATAATAAAAGTGATATTTGATAAAGTAGATTTTTAACTCTGGCCAAATATGGTTACCATGGAAACTCATCCGGCACATCTACCCATCACTTACATATAAATATAGACGCTATTATTATATGTACAATGTGCCATGAAAACAAAGCACTTAGTAATAATAAGCAGGTAAGTGATCAGGGAAAGTAGCATTGATTTATAGTACAAAACACAATAGTTATATGTTATATATAAATAATAAGCTCAGGCTTAATTAAAACATTTGCCTAACATTTTTGATGAACTAGACTAGAAAATGAGTAACATGGTATTAAAAAAGTTGAAAACACAAAATGTCCGTATTTAATTGATAATTAATAATTATTTGCAAATAATATTGTTACAGTTACTGGACACAGCTTACACTGTATGTTTTATCTCCTTCCATGTCTATGTCCCTCTTACCCCACAGTCATGCCTATGTCCCTCTTACCCCACAGTCGTGGCTATGTCCCTCTTACCCCACCGTCATGGCTATGTCCCTCTTACCCCACAGTCATGCCTATGTCCCTCTTACCCCACAGTCGTGTCTATGTCCCTCTTACCCCACAGTCGTGGCTATGTCCCTCTTACCCCACAGTCGTGGCTATGTCCCTCTTACTCCACAGTCGTGGCTATGTCCCTCTTACCCCACAGTCGTGGCTATGTCCCTCTTACCCCACAGTCGTGTCTATGTCCCTCTTACCCCACAGTCGTGGCTATGTCCCTCTTACTCCACAGTTGTGGCTATGTCCCTCTTACCCCACAGTTGTGGCTATGTCCCTCTTACCCCACAGTCGTGTCTATGTCCCTCTTACCCCACAGTTGTGGCTATGTCCCTCTTACACCACAGTAGTGGCTATGTCCCTCTTACCCCCCAGTCGTGGCTATGTCCCTCTTACCCCACAGTCATGTCTATGTCCCTCTTACCCCACAGTCGTGGCTATGTCCCTCTTACCCCACAGTCGTGTCTATGTCCCTCTTACCCCACAGTCGTGTCTATGTCCCTCTTACCCCACAGTCGTGGCTATGTCCCTCTTACCCCACAGTCGTGTCTATGTCCCTCTTACTCCACAGTCATGGCTATGTCCCTCTTACCCCACAGTCGTGGCTATGTCCCTCTTACCCCACAGTCGTGTCTATGTCCCTCTTACCCCACAGTCGTGGCTATGTCCCTCTTACCCCACAGTCGTGGCTATGTCCCTCTTACCCCACAGTCGTGGCTATGTCCCTCTTACCCTACAGTCGTGTCTATGTCCCTCTTACCCCACAGTCGTGGCTATGTCCCTCTTACACCACAGTGGTGTCTATGTCCCTCTTACCCCACAGTCGTGTCTATGTCCCTCTTACCCCACAGTCGTGTCTATGTCCCACTTACCCCACAGTCGTGTCTATGTCCCACTTACCCCACAGTCGTGGCTATGTCCCTCTTACCCCACAGTCGTGTCTATGTCCCTCTTACCCCACAGTCGTGTCTATGTCCCTCTTACCCCACAGTCGTGTCTATGTCCCTCTTACCCCACAGTCGTGTCTATGTCCCTCTTACCCTACAGTCGTGGCTGTCACCTTCTTCTCCTTCATGTCTCTCTTTTCTCTTACTTGCCTCTGTCTGTGGTCTTGCTTGTGTCTCTTCTCTCTTGCTGAATTCCATCTCTTGTCCCATTTGTCTCTCTCTCTCTTCTTTTTCTTGCCTCCCTCCCTAGACCTACCTGTCTCTCTTTCTCTTGCTTGCCACCTTCTTCTCCTTCATGTCTCTCTTTTCTCTTACTTGCCTCTGTCTCTGGTCTTGCTTGTCTCTCTTCTCTCTTGCCTAATTTCATCTCTTGTCCTATTTGTCTCTCTCTCTTCTCTTTCTCGCCTCTCTCCCTAGACCTACCTGTCTCTCTTCTCTCTTGCATAATTCCATCTCTTGTCCTATTTGTCTCTCTCTCTTCTCTTTCTCGCCTCTCTCCCTAGACCTACCTGTCTCTCTTCTCTCTTGCATAATTCCATCTCTTGTCCTATTTGTCTCTCTCTCTTCTCTTTCTCGCCTCTCTCCCTAGACCTACCTGTCTCTCTTCTCTCTTGCATAATTCCATCTCTTGTCCTATTTGTCTCTCTCTCTTTTCTTACTTGCCTCCCTCCCTAGACCTACCTGTCTCTCTTTCTCTTGCTTGCCACCTTCTTCTCCTTCATGTCTCTCTTTTCTCTTACTTGCCTCTGTCTCTGGTCTTGCTTGTGTCTCTTCTCTCTTGCTGACAGCTTCATTGAAGTAAACAAGCTTCACCAACACAAGTTTTAAGCTTCATTAAAACTAATAGGGAGTGTACAGCGCATATGCGCGTCTAGATTTCACTGCGGTTTGCAGGGGGTTACACAGAGGGTAATAAGAAATGTTTAGGAATGAATTATATTTTATTTATTGCCATAAATTATAATGTAATAATTCTAAAGGGTAGGAAATGTCATGGGATAATGTTATGACAGATTGAATTTAAGGCACTGATAAAAGAAATGTGACTTTTGAGCCGGTACCAGGCACCTGTCTAATAACTTGTGATCGGCGGAATCTGTCACCTTTCAGGCGTCTAAATTAGTCATTATAATGGATTCTCACAAAGCTAGCGTCGCGGCGCATGTCGCACGATGTTACTGATTATTAGTTTTAATTAATTTCATATATCACAAAGTAATGAGCAGAACATGAAAGGAGCCAGGCTGACCTGAGACGAAGACCTTTACCAGCAGAAATGATAAGAAATAATAGTCATGGGGTCTTTGGTTTAATGGAGGAAGAAACATGTAAACGTGTCTTGTGGAATAATAAGGGATATGGGAGGCAAGCTGGTACCCATCACCCACCCCAGGGAATCGTGAGCCGTCTCGCCCCATCTCTATGTCTATATTAGCTACTGAATTAAATACTGTATTTTTTTTTCTTAGTTTTTAAATGATCATTTAATCCATTAACTCGTCTTATTCTTCAAAACCTCATGTTGCATTTATAGGATTTAATTCCTGTGTTAAAGCTTTTTACCGTTGTTTTTTCCTTTAAAAGGTTTTTTTTTTCCTTACAAAGTGCTTGTTACCTGTGAAAATGATCGGTTGTGATCCGAACACAAATGGAACATAATAAAAGTGATATTTGATAAAGTAAATTTTTAACTCTGGCCAAATATGGTTACCATGGAAACTCATCCGGCACATCTACCCATCACTTACATATAAATATAGACGCTATTATTATATGTACAATGTGCCATGAAAACAAAGCACTTAGTAATAATAAGCAGGTAAGTGATCAGGGAAAGTAGCATTGATTTATAGTACAAAACACAATAGTTATATGTTATATATAAATAATAAGCTCAGGCTTAATTAAAACATTCGCCTAACATTTTTGATGAACTAGACTAGAAAATGAGTAACATGGTATTAAAAAGTTGAAAACACAAAATGTCCGTATTTAATTGATAATTAATAATTATAATTTGCAAATAATATTGTTACAGTTACTGGACACAGTTTACACTGTATGTTTTATCTCCTTCCATGTCTATGTCCCTCTTACCCCAAAGTCATGCCTATGTCCCTTTTACCCTACAGTCGTGTCTATGTCCCTCTTACCCCACAGTCATGGCTCTGTCCCTCGTACCCCACAGTTGTGTCTATGTCCCTCGTACCCCACAGTCGTGCCTATGTCCCTCTTGCCCCACAGTTGAGTCTATGACCCTCGTACCCCACAGTCGTGTCTATGTCCCTCTTACCCCACAGTCATGGCTCTGTCCCTCGTACCCCACAGTTGTGTCTATGTCCCTCGTACCCCACAGTCATGCCTATGTCCCTCTTACCCCACAGTTGTGTCTATGTCCCTCGTACCCCACAGTCGTGTCTATGTCCCTCTTACCCCACAGTTGTGTCTATGTCCCTCTTACCCCACAGTCGTGTCTATGACCCTCGTACCCCACAGTCGTGTCTATGTCCCTCTTACTCCACAGTTGTGGCTATGTCCCTCTTACCCCACAGTCGTGTCTATGTCCCTCTTACCCCACAGTCGTGGCTATGTCCCTCTTACACCACAGTCGTGCCTATGTCCCTCTTACCCCACAGTCGTGGCTATGTCCCTCTTACCCCACAGTCGTGTCTATGTCCCTCGTACCCCACAGTCGTGGCTATTTCCCTCCTACCCCACAGTCGTGGCTATGTCCCTCGTACCCCACAATTGTGGCTATGTCCCTCTTACCCCACAGTCGTGTCTATGTCCCTCTTACCCCACAGTCGTGTCTATGTCCCTCTGACCCCACAGTCGTGTCTATGTCCCTCGTACCCCACAGTCGTGGCTATTTCCCTCCTACCCCACAGTCGTGGCTATGTACCTCGTACCCCACAGTTGTGGCTATGTCCCTCGTACCCCACAGTCGTGTCTATGTCCCTCGTACCCCACAGTCGTGTCTATGTCCCTCTTACACCACAGTTGTGGCTATGTCCCTCTTACCCCACAGTCGTGGCTATGTCCCTCGTACCCCACAGTCGTGCCTATGTTCCTCTTACCCCACAGTCGTGGCTATGTCCCTCTTACCCCACAGTCGTGCCTATGTCCCTCGTACCCCACAGTCGTGGCTATGTCCCTTGTACCCCACAGTCGTGTCTATGTCCCTCTTACCCCACAGTTGTGGCTATGTCCCTCGTACCCCACAGTCGTGTCTATGTCCCTCGTACCCCCCAGTCGTGGCTATGTCCCTCGTACCCCCAGTCGTGGTTATGTCCCTCGTACCCCACAGTCGTGGCTATGTCCCTCTTACCCCACAGTCGTGGCTATGTCCCTCGTACTCCCCAGTCGTGGCTATGTCCCTCGTACCCCACAGTCGTGGCTATGTCCCTCTTACCCCACAGTTGTGGCTATGTCCCTCTTACCCCACAGTCTCTTTCTTTCTTTTCCCACCTACGTCAGTTTGTCCTTTACCATATTTATCTATTTCTGTTTCATGCTTTCTTTCCCTTGCTCCCTCTCTCCTTCTCTCTCTTTACCAAAACGTTCTCCATGTCTCCACTGTTCATGACGGTATCCATATGTTCCTCTCCTTTGCCCTCTTTTTCTTTATTCCTTGAACTGTCTGTCTCTCTTCTCTTGCCCCCCACCTCATGTTCTGATTATCTCTCTTCTGTCTTGCTTGCCTCCTTCTCTTCTCCTATGTGTTTTCCTTACCTCTTGTTTACTTCCCTACCTTGTCCTGTTTATCTCCCTCACTTGCATCCCTCTCTTATCCTGCTGCCTCACTTTCTCTTGTTACTCTTCCTGTCTTGTCCTTTTTTGTCTCTCTTTCTTTTGCTTGCCTCAGTCTGTGGTCCTGCTTGTCCTGTTGGTCTCTCTTTCTCGTGCTTGCTGCCTCTCTTGTCCTAGTTATCTCTCTCCCTTCTCTATCTTGCCTCCCTCTCTTGTCCTGTTTCTCTCTTTCTCTCTCACTCATTCTCTCACTTGCCTCTTTCTCTTGTCCTGCTTGTTTCTCTTTTTCTCTGGCTTACTTCCCTCTACTGTCCTGATCATTGTTTCTATTGCTTGCCTCCCTCTTGTTCTACCTGTCTCTCTTTCTCTTGCTTGCCACCTTCTTCTCCTTCATGTCTCTCTTTTCTCTTGCTTGCCTCAGTCTCTGGTCTTGCTTGTCTCTCTTCTCTCTTGCTGACTTCCATCTCTTGTCCTATTTGTCTCTCTCTTCTCTTTCTCGCCTCCCTCCCTAGACCTGTCTCTCTTTATCTTGCTTGCCACCTTCTTCTCCTTCATGTCTCTCTTTTCTCTTCTTTGCCTCCATCGCTGGTCCTGCTTGTTTCTCTTCTCTCTTGCTGAATTCCATATCTTGTCCTATTTGTCTCTCTTCTCTTTTTCGTCTCCCTCCCTAGACCTACCTGTCTGTCTTTCTTTCTCTTGCTTGTCATCTTCTTCTCCTTCATGTCTCTCTTTTCTCTTACTTGCCTCAGTCTCTGGTCTTGCTTGTCTCTCTTCTCTCTTGCTGATTCCATCTCTTGTCCCATTTGTCTCTCCCTCTCTTCTCTTTCTCACCTCCCACCCTAGACCTACCTGTCCCTCTTTCTATTGCTTGCCACCTTCTTCTCATTCATGTCTCTCTTTTCTCTTACTTGCCTCTGTCTCTGGTCTTGCTTGTGTCTCTTCCCTCTTGCTGAATTCCATCTCTTGTCCTATTTGTCTCTCTCTCTTCTCTTTCTCGCCTCCCTCCCTAGACCTACCTGTCTCTCTTTCTCTTGCTTGCCTCCTTCTTCTCATTCAGGTCTCCCTTTTATCTCACATGCTTCTCACATGCCTCTCATATTTCACACTTATCCTACTAGTCTCTTTCTCTCCTTTGTCCCTCTTTTCTTGCTCTGTAAACCATTTTTTTTCCGGAGATGACTCCCCAACTTGTGCTTGATGCTTCTTGTTATAGTCTCTCTATTATCCTCAAGCTACCAAATGCTCATTACTACCCCCCCCCCCAAAAGAGACAACTAAGCACTTGTATATACATATGTACAATGGTCCCATAAATACGTATTTATGTGAACTACCTCTAGTTTGTAATGAAGCATTTTTATGAAAAAGGACCATTACCCTAACTACCCACTTGGCATTTCCATTATCTGGAAAAAAAATCTCCATTTATATGGACAACTACTAATGCACCAACCATCAAGCATCCAATAAGCCATCTTTCATGATCAAACATATCCCCCTTAAAACATTTTAATCATCATCTCTTTTGGGATAAGTACTCCCATAAACAGTCAGGAGTATCATGCAGTCACATCCACATCATTTTCTGCCATTTACCCCAGTTCTTGAGCGTGAGTCTAAAACAAAGGTGGGCGCCGGTCTAATAAATAACCAATATTCACTCGCTTTCCTTGTGCTTGACACGTACAAATGGAAGTCAACCATTTAATAAAAACTTTCTTAAATCCAGCTGTGAAAACAAGGCAGTATAGATATATTTAGTGCTGCGTGGCTAAAACTACGAGTGAGTGCTAGCCGTGCGCCACAAAATGCGCCAGACCGCTAGTATCAGCACTAGGATTGGACGTTACAAAGTTACATAGTAATTAGGGTTGAAAAAAAGACTTTTAGTTCATCAAGTTCAACCTTTTTAGATTTCATCTGACCCTTGTGATATGTAGATTATGTGACGGCACTGTTTGGACACATGTCAGTGATCCCCGTACCCTAGCACTTACACACAAATTTCCACATTAATTAAATTCCCACCAACCACACTTTATAGACAAATATATTAAACATACTGTATATTCACACTCACAAGGTCTTCCCATATATAGACAGGCATATATACATCTCCCTAATATAAATAATTTGATCAGCCAACCTTCCATATAGATAAGCATCTCTACCAAACACAATCTCACAAACCGCTTCTTATCATGGCTGGCAGACAAACAGTGGGCCTCATTCAAATGCGATTTTTCCAATTGAATAGCACAAAGCATATTATTTTTACAGAACTTTTTAGTTAGTGAAGACCTTGCTTTAGAAAAGAAGATCACTAACTAAAAAATTCTGTAAAACAATATGCTATGTGCTTATATAGAGCCCTATTCAATTGGCCAAATTGCAATTGAATGAGGCCCATTGTCGTGGTTAGTCATTACGTTGAGTCTGACTCTCTGGGACACTTAAGGTTTTCTCGGCAAATGTACTGGAGTGGGTTGCTGTGATTTGTCTGACCTATGACCTGCTCATCTTGGGTGGTCCGACAGCTTCAAGGAGATGTACAAGCCCCTTTACATGACAAGATAGTGACCGAGAAGGGGAGACAAACATTAAAGATGTATAAATAAAAACATGAAACTTACCCAAATGTGTGAAGAGGTTTTTGGCCACTTGTAGGAGAGCCTGAGAAAGAGAGGTGCATTTTATTGGCTTTTTGTTTAGCTATATATTATATATGAACAATAACAGCAAGTAATCGGTATAAATACTCAGTATAAATACTCATAATAGCACAATCCATACACACAGACTCACCCAAATGGGTTGGATACAACTATCCTTACAAGCCCATTAGAGATACCGAGCAGGGACGTCAGCTACGGGTTGTATTTTTTATGTCCTAGAAACATTCTCCCTATTTTGAAGTGAGTTCCTCAAAAGAATACATTGTCCAGTAATGCAGATACAGACGTCAATGCTATAAAGGTGCAGATTGGCCAGGACATGAGTGTATTGCTGATACTGACCACACCACCTACGTCCATTACTTCACCGACGGCACTACCTTATTGGAGCAAGGAGTTACAACCAATACATTTGTCTGTCAGCTTTAGGTAAATGTTATTATTTTAATAAAGTTTATTTTCTTATAGTATTTATTGACAATAATTACCATCTGGAGCTCTGACTCCGTTGTCTTCAGTGTAACCCTGGGGTCTGAGCATGCCCTGTCTTTTGTTTTAGATACAACATACACTGAAGACAATGATTTAAGAGCCTCGGGGTTAATTAGAAATTATTGATAATGCTTATTAATTTATTGATATGAGTCTTTTTGGGTGGCTCAGAAAGGCTACCTGACAAAAAATACACACTTATATGTTAGTTTAATGTAGACAAATGCCAATTTCTTTCAGGGGAATCTATCACCACAACAGGATGCTGATTGTATTCTAAAGAGCATTAACAATTAGCTATACATTGTACTAGCAGTTTTTCTGTACAGTAAATCATTTCTGAAATATTTAGAATTGAATTTGCATCTCCTGTATGTGTGGCTTGGTATGCTAATGGGTATCTCAGAGTGCTTGATAAGGGTGGGAGAGGGGTCTAGCTGCCTGATAACATTAAGAGGCCTTTATTTCTGCCAAGATAGAGACAGGCAAACAGAATGTAATCATAATTAGCACATGAAAATATGCATCAGCCACTAATTGGCATATACTGTAATTACAATAACGGCAACATGGAATTTCCCAGGAATAATTTATTTTAGAATAACCTTAAAAAAACTACTTTTTTGGATGACAGTCTATTTAGTGGCTTTCAATTGGAAGGTACTTGTTATTACCGATAATTTTCGATACTCCCATGTTTATAATTTTTATGGCCCTCATTCAATTGCGATTTTGCAAATTGAATACGGCTCTAAATAAGCACATAATATATTTTTTTTAAAGAAGTTTTTAGTTAGTGAAAACCGTGCTTTTGGATAGATGATTAATAACTAAAAACTTCTTTAAAAAATATATGTGATGTGCTTATTTAGACCCCTATTCAATTTGCAACATTGCAATTGAATGAGGGCCTATGTGACTTTATTCCCGGATATATTTTATGTCTCACAATGTCGCCACTAGGGGTAGCTGGATGTCCGGGTTTGGTGGCCGGATCACACATTCCTCCGCAGGGCTTGTAACCACCTGCAGTATCTGAGCCTGCAATCTGTCACATTCATACAGAGAGACCCCGAGGCTTTGGCTGCAGGGACAGCTTGACCGGCCATGCAGGAGCAGCAGGCGGCTTTAGGATGGAGTTATGGGATGGAACGTATTGTATCGCCGTGCGGGAACTAATGTGCAAACTTGTTACAATTGTATCACATATCAAATCTTACACTTGCAATTCATAGCACTGCTATAATTCAGTAATAGCCATGTTTGTCAGGAAATATTACATTTAGGAGACTGCTGATAGCATGACTATTTCCATCTTGGACTGCAAGCAGTGGTGGAGCTACTGTTGGTGCAGCAGGTGCAAAGCACCGGGGCCCACAACAGGGTAAGATCCATCTGCTACTGCCAATAAAGGAGGAATATTAATTTATTAGATGACGATAGCAGATAATTACTTTATAGAAAGACGATCTGATTACCATAGGTGTGATTTGACCAGTTTCATATATTTTATTGACCACTACCATACATTATTTTGCACCAGGGCCCTTCACTGACGGCTAGGTACCATTTGGCCGGAGGGGGAGGGTTATCCTAACCTGAGCTGTTCTCTTATGTGTTTATATTGTTGTTTGATTTTTACAGTGGCAGTCTTTCAATATAACGGAATAGAGATGATATCTGAATTCACAGCTTTGTTCAGATTAGAGGCAAAATTAAAGCAAAATTGAATATAATAGATTAAAGCTAAAGGTTGTATTTATTTATTTTATTTTTGCACATTACCAAATCAGGGTCTTTAGGAGCATACTATACATATGACACTCTAGTTGTTCATTAGTTTACATGACATCTAAATGTGGAGTGGTCAAAATTACAGTTTTCTGTTGCATTTGCATTAATTGTATGGAACAGTTAATAAGCCAAAGGCTGTATTTATTATTTCCCAAAACATTGTTTCACTATCAATAATATTTAAACAACAATTGTAAATCTTATTTAGTTATAAAGCACTAAGACGCTACAATTCTATGGAAGAGGGAAGCAAGGGGATAAATGCAGATTGTTATTCAATGACCCTCATATAAAATTCATAGTACAGGCAGGATAAATAGGATTAGAGGAACGCAAAAATACTCTAACCTGATGGAATCAGCAAAGACATGGAATAAAAATTCAGGAAGCAATGTACTACTCACAGTAACAAAGGTCACATTTAATGCAGAAATTAATAATATAAACATAAATACTATATATATACATATATATATATATATATATATATATATATATATATATATATATATATATATATATATGCAGTGACACAGCAAAGGTTACAATTAATGTAGAAATTTATGATATAAATAAAAATTATATATATATATATATATATATATATATATATATATATATATATATAATTGCAATTGATTGTTATTGTGATTGATGATCCAGGGGTAGCGGCTATTACTGCCCAGGGCCAACTGCTATAGACTACAGGGTAACTACCCACAAGGACCGTTTGGGTTCTTGGAAATCTCGGTACCAGCACCCTGATATCAATCAGGGTCTCGCCATCAGGAATCAGTACTTCCAGGAGTCTCTGTAACCTTCCTGTGGTAGTGACCAGGACAAGTTACTTGCAGGGTGGATATAGGATTAGTAATTCAACCACCAGGAGCAAAATGAGAGAACACGTCATTTCTATATGTCTCAGCAGTGAACTGATTTATTTTTGGAAAGTCAAACAATACTTTTAGGAGATAGATACAGAGGGGGTATATACAGCACAAAATGACAGGGAGTGGCAGACAAACACAGGAGATTGACTCCACGTGGGGTCTACTAGTCTGGCATCCTGGCATCCCGCCAACCTCCAATACACACATGTCGTCTCTAGCTGTCTAGCACATCAGAGATGTAATGAGCTTATCTGGCAACTAATGGGACAAAACAGATTATAATACAATCACTGATTCCTGTCTGTCTACAATGTCTTATTGTAGACCTAGCCTGTTTAACTATTTCATGACCACTTAGTTACAGTGTAAACGTAACACAGAATTCAGTAATATAGTATAAATAGTATAATATCATATGGTATACAGGATAAGGCAGAGACATATGCCAAAAGACCATATGGAGCATGGCTGTACACTATGGCCCTATGTTTTTTGTTCACCCCCAGCCCACATTTCCCATGAAGCAATATAATTCCCTTACCCATTTTGCAATGGGGTGGTATGTCCTCTATGGTGGCTCAATGCACCAGGATCCAGGCCCTGAAAAGGGGTCTGTGACAGTTATTTTAATTTTTTTTAGTGTGTTAGGTAACTGACTTTAAACGTTAGGGATGTAAGCATAAATTACCTGAAACGTTCTACAATGTCCTCTATTGTTTGTGATTAGGCCTCGTGGTGGGGGTGGTAAGCATTTGGTATAAGAATAATGACAAAGACTTTACAATTTAAATGTCTCTGTGATTGAGTTGCATAAACCATCTTTATTCATTAAGTAATTCATGTTTTCATGTAATTTATACTTAAATATCCAACTTTGAATTTTAATTATCCTACAATTCCAGTGAAAATTTTAAGAATAGCCAATTGCAATTATAATTTTTTTGCTGTGTGCTTTCCTTTGCCGTGTCACTTTAGGGAGATGGCATAATTGCATTTGTATTTTGAGGGAAAGTGTTTGGCCCATTTTCCAAACTTGTCAAAATTAAGGAACTGTTGAGCCCCTTTTGAATACTTTGCTAGTCATTCAGTCACGTTCGACTCTCCGTGCCCTATGAACCATAGCCCATCATGCACATC
This sequence comes from Discoglossus pictus, assembly GCA_027410445.1. Lineage (NCBI taxonomy): Eukaryota > Metazoa > Chordata > Amphibia > Anura > Alytidae > Discoglossus > Discoglossus pictus. The sequence goes on from CM050164.1 coordinate 468,577,407, forward strand.
TGAGCTCCATCAAGCTCATTGCTTCAATTACCTCATCTATCCATCTCCTCCTTTGCTGCACCTTCTATATGTGCCTCAGACTTCTTTATGGTCCAGCTCTCACATCTGTATATTACTACAGGGAATAACATAGTTATAACTATTCAAACCTTGGTTGCTATTGTAATATTTCTACTTTTTAGTAACTTGTCCAGACTTGCCATAGCTTTCCTCCCCAGAAGCAAGTGTCTTTTAATTTCATGGCTGCAGAGATCTTGGATCCAAGGGGGAAAAAAATCTGTCACTGCCTCCACTTCTTCCTTGGGTATTTAAATACTATGCAGCACTAACTCCTATTTAAAACCTTGAAGATACAAAAGTACATCTTCTTGGTACCATACAAATCTTTGGAATGTCAATTGGTTGCATTTGTTCCAATGTTTACTGTATATAGTTTTTTATGTTCCCATTTTAACCAATATCAGAGAATCGCGATATATTCGAGAAACGGCTGTTCTAAATTCTGGTAAACTGCTTCCCTGTAGTTCTTATTGTTGAATGTCCCACAGATGCAGGAACAAACGGCTCCTCGCTGTCATGTCTTTATTACAGTGCATCCTGCTGCTGCATCCAGAGTGCTGCATTTACCACAGGCTGCGGCCATTGTGTTGTGAGTCCTGCAGGGCGGGTGCGGGTGGGAATGGGAGTGGTGGTCTCCAGCATACAGTACATATTATCTATGTATATGAACGTGACATTAACCATAATATTACTTATTATATTGAATATTAAAGCATTAGGTGTGCTTTTGGAACAGGATTCAGAGCATATTTTTTCTACAATTCCGTAAATTATAACCCTTTCGTTATATTTGCGTCTTGCACTTTTTACCCATTCACCTGCCAAATTCGTAACCCTTGTGATATATTCAGGTGGCACTATATCCGAGTATCTCCAGTACATAATCTTTGCCTGAGCATGAGTTATTGCTCAAATTAACCCTTTGTAGGCTCATGCATGGTTTCAATAGCTCCACACTAACTAGATATTTTTCATTCTATGGAGAGAAAATGAGGAATACAGATCCATGTTTTATATTTTGAAAGCAAGATGTGCGCCTTTGCCTAATTCCATGTGATCCTCGCCATCTTTTGGTCCAACACATACAGAACTCTCGAAAAGGCAGCACAGTGTTATATGACTGGACACAGATAGAAACGGTCTTCATCAGGTTCACTGACCAACTAGTACTGCAGAAGGGGTGTAGAGAAAAAAAATGTTCTGTTATGTTATGGAGTAACAAATCATCCATTCTATACTTCTACTATGAATATAGGTCTGTACTTGCCATGGCCGGATCTATGACTAGGCAACTTAGGCAGTCGCCTACATGCACTCCTCAGTGAGGGTGTATGTGTATATAACTCTGTATGTGTATGTACCTATGCGTTTGTGTGTAACTGTGTATGTGTGTATGTCTATGTGTCTGTATCTCTATGTGTGTGTGTGCACGCAGTCGCAGGGGCTCGTCCACTTCACTGCCTAGGGGCTCCAAAAAGGAAGTTCCGGCACTGGTACTTGCGTATAATCTAATGACTAATGTACTTGACACTTTTAGCAGATGAAGGCGGCCTCTTGTTTCTTTTCTCATGTTTCTTTTGATAAACAGTAGCTGCATTCAAAAACATATAACGTAATAATATTCAACTTTTCTACTAATTTGCCTTTGTATTTATGTTTAAGAATAACATTTCCCAACCTCCCGCACAAGGCTAATGTGCAATGTGATAAGAGCAGACCACTACTTATGATCTGTGTTGTGCTCTCCAAGCTTGTATTAATAGAAACCTGATTGGTGCAGGAGATGCACTCACGAGTTCTTATAAGGACATATAAAGCAAACTGCATAGTAAAATTTAATATCCCTCAATGTGTTTTTTTTTTATGGGTAACTGGCGCTGCAATGTACAAAACATCCCTCACCCTTGTTTTAAAATCAAAAAGTAGAAAAATAATTTGCAGGAAGCATAGTGTTAGCTCTTTCTATGCCTCCTGTTCCAGCTGCAAAAATGCATATGTAGTGAGGAAAGTAGGTAACACTGTCACTATGCTTACTTTAATGACGACAAATATAATGTATTAACTATAAAACATAGTCTCACTATTAAAATATAAAGTGATCTTAAATTCTGTCTATAAATATGCTTTACTGAGGAAGTTGTGTATTGTTTGTACTACAAAGTATACACAGCCTAAGCATGCAAACAAAACAATTGACTTTCTTTAGAAGGATTTCCATATGCTATACTGGGTAATGCATTTTTCTTCGATTTTAGGTATTTGTATTGTGCACAAAATCATTATATTTTTGGATTCAGAAACACTCATCCATGGAGAGATTCTTGTAATTTGGAGTGAGCCCAATAATGTTCCCATTCTGCTAAATGTCAGTGGAGGAAAATAAACTCTACAGAAAATTCTTGGCACTACATAATCCAATTTTCTTCCCTTCTTTCCTTTGCCAAATGTTCTTCTGCACCATTTTTAGCTAACTTCTATTCTCAGCTACATCAGTCGCTCCTGTAGCACACATGGCTCTGGGTCCTAGCGTTTGGCATAATTAGGCTTAATACCCAAATAGCTTAGAGCATTTCACAAAAAAAAAACATGGTGGACGCCTAGTTTGTCAGGGATTTAAAGGGCACCAGCAAAAGGCTCCATCTCTCCTTTTCATCAAAACTTTTTTTAGACCTTATCATCTGTTCCACGTGTCTATTGCCTTGTTTACTTCTGCACCTTTCCCCACCTCTCTCCATCCTCTTTCACTATCTCCACTTTATCATTTTTATGCCCAGACTCTTCTTGTCCGTACAATCAGTCATACCACGTACATGCTCTCCCATCCCTGTTTAATCTTATCTCCACATTTCCACACCTTCACCGTCTTCATCGTCTCTTTATCTCTCTTTATTATTATTATAGTTCATTTATAACGCGCCAACATATTCCGTAGCGCTGAACATAAGTTAAGTTCAGACAAAGATAAATACAAATTAACATATAGCAAAGCAAGGAGGGCCCTATCTTTGAGCTAGGAATCCAATGTCCATGGTGCATTCCCAAAGTACTTAAGATAGAAACTCCCAGACTTACAATCTAAGGTATAGTGAGTGGTAAAAGAGGGAGAGAGAGGTGATAAGCGTGTTAGGGTGGAAGGTGATACGCTTCTTTAAAGAGAGTCGGTTTAAGTGAGGTTTTAAATGTTTTGAGGTAAGAGGATATTTATCTCTTGTTCCCTACTTCTTCATGTAATATCTCCCTTAGTATTTATTTTACAATGCCTTGGGGTGAATCTGAAAGTAGCCAGAGATGTATTTCAGCTTAATGGTAAATGGTCTATCAATGAATACCTTCAATCCAAGTGCTGTACCCAAACCAACCCTCAACACGAGAGCTACAATCAAATCTATGATCATAAAAAGTTAATTACGAATATCTGCATTCAACAAGTGATTAACTAAAGTACCAGTGACCCACTGCAAGTGATTGATCCAACGCAGTCACTAAGACAATCAACTTGCTGCACTGAGTAATCAATCCAATTAATCTTCAACTACACTGAACCAATCAACAACTCTAATCAATCTTCTGAAGAGTTTGATCCAAATGTATCCCCAACACAGATGTACCCAGACCCCATGAGATCAACCCAATCACATATAATAGTTGTCAAACTACGAATCGTCGTCACGCTTTGCGAGCTTGTGAAGCGAGCTTGGAAGAACTGCGTCCCTCGCAAAGCGAGGGACGCAGTTTTGTCCACAAATGCGGCCCCTTGTAAAGCAAGGGCCGCATTTGCGGAAGGCGGAGTCTCCAACGTCAGCTGCAATGAGCCGAAGGCGCATTTGCGGAGGTGGAGGCTCTACGGCGGTTACAAACACACACACAAGCAAAATATGTCTAATACGCAATCACTAAATCCGGACTTTAATTTTTCAAGATTCACTCAACACAGGGTCTCTACCAGATGACTGGAGAAAAGCTGATGTGATACCTATATTTAAAAAGGAAGCAAGAGCAAATCCAGGGAATTATTGACCAGTGAGTCTCACTTCTGTAGTGGGGAAGCTTTTAGAAGGGTTAATAAGGGATAATATACAATAATATGTCTATTTGAACAGGATTATAAGTAGAAGTCAACATGGATTTATGAGGGATAGGTCATGTCAAACAAATCCAATTAGTTTCTATGAGGAGGTAAATAGGAACCTGTATTAAGGCAACTCAGTGGATGTAGTATTTTTGGATTTTGCAAAGGCTTTTGATACAGTGCCACATGGGAGACTATTGTGCAAACTAAGAGATACAGGAGTTGCAGTAAATATCTGATCATGGATTGAGAGCTGGCTAAAAGACAGGATGCAAAGGGTTGTTGTAAATGGAACATACTCTGATTGGACTAATGTGGTAAGTGGGGTTCCTCAGGATTCAGTATAAGGTCCTCTCCTTTTTAACATATTTATTAATGACTTAGAGATAGGATTGGAGTGTGGTGTCTCCATTTTCACTGATGACACGAAGTTGTGCAAGGTAATTAAATCAGATAGTGATGTGCTTTCCCTCCAAAGGGATTTACACAAAATTGAGGAATGGGCAACTAAATGGTAGTTGAGATTTAATACGAATAAATGTAAAGTTATGCATCTGGGAAGGAAAAATAGCCGTGCAATTTATAATCTTAATGGAGCAAATCTAGGTGTATCAGATATTGAAGAGGGATTTGGGAGTACTAGTGGACAACCACCTAGGTAACAGTTCTCAATGCCAAGCAGCAGCTGCAAAGGCAAATAAAATATTAGCATGTATTAAGAAGGGTATAGAAGCCAGGAAAGCAAATATAATTCTTCCACTATACAAATCTCTAGTAGGCCCTCATTTGGAATATGGAGGACAATTTTGGGCACCACTTCATAAAAAGGACATTTTAGAGCTGGAAAAGGTACAGAGGAGGGCAACAAAACTAATAAGGGGAATGGAGGCGCTAAATTATGAAGAAAGACTAACCAAATTAAACGTATTTTCTCTCGAAAAAAGGCGTCTAAGAGGAGATATGATTACCTTATATAAATATATCCAGTATAAAGATTTGTCAAGGGAGCTTTTTGTGCCAAGAGGTTTTCAACTGACAAGAGGACATCCCTTGAGGTCAGAAGTAAAAAGATTCCACCTTAAAGAAAGAAAAGGGTTCTTCACAGTAAGAGTGGTTAATCTGTGGAATTCTCTACCAGAGGAGGTGGTGACAGCGGATTCGATAACTTTAAAAGGGGACTGGATTTATTTCTAATGAAAAGGGAATTCAGGGTTATCATGGATAATTAGAGAGGCAGTATTGATCCAGGGAGAAGTCACCGGTGTCTGCGATCAGGAGGGAATATTTTTATTTTATTATACAACTAATTAATTAATAGTTAATCCGCATATTGCAAATCAGAGGAGATCTTAAAAGGTTGAACTTGATGGGCTGAAAGTCTTTTTTCAACCTTAAATACTATGGGCCTCATTCTATTATCGGACGTAGGAGATGCGGGGCCGCAAGGACCGGCCGCAAGCTATTTGCCTATTCTATTCCCTTCCGGCCGGGGACTCCGGCAGGCTTGCGGCCGGCGCCTTGTTATCCCGCAAGAGTTTCGGCCACAAGAAAATCCCGGTTGCTATTCAATTGCTCCGGGAACCCTCTCTGCAAGGCTAAAACCGAGCCGCAGCTTACTTGCAGCAAAAAGGTCCTGCAGGCACACATTTAAGCACATTATAAAGCCATAATAAAGCCATCCTGCCCTCTGAGGAGACTATAAAGTGATTGTAGGTGTTAGCATTCATAGCACAACATTCCCCTACACTCAAATCCGTAAATACATTTTATTTGAATTTATATCAAATATCCATGGAAAAAGTCTAGAGGGCTTTGAGCACCTCAGACCCGCCCACGCTGCGGCCGGAAAATAAACAGTTAACGGATTTGGGCTGATGTGCAAGCTTGAGAGGGGGTTGCTATTAATCCTCATGTCCCCCAATATGATCCCTAGCATTTACAGAGCTTTACAGTGCCGTCTTGAATTTATTTTTGCTTTTAAAGATTTCTGAGCTTACGGCCGGTTGCAAGATATACGGCCGGCCGTAAGAGGAGATCCTTGCGGCGCCGTCTATTTGAATTGCGAGGTAACAGAACCCCCGCAAGGAATCGCAGCTTTGCGGCCGATTTACGGCCGATAATAGAATGAGGGCCTATGTAACTATGTAATTATGTAACTTACACAAAAACATACGAGCCGCTGGACTTAGAAAAGAAACGATTACAAACTCACAAAATTACGACCTTAACGGCCAAACCGAGTGCACCTGAAAACATTAAAAACACAATAAATACACACAAAAAAGACATACAAAAGCTTACCCACAGCAAGGGGGGCACCCAGGACCTCTGCAAGTGAAGTTACATTTCGATATAAGTCCAAATTCCCGAATTTAGACACACGAAAATCCCCTAAACAAGAGAAAAAATGGCCGCCGAAAAAAAACAAAAATGAGCCTACACGACCCTAAAGCCTCAAAACACCAACAAGCACAGACGGATTTTCCAAAAAGCCGTACAATGTAAAGATACACTTTTAGCAAGGACGCAAAATCAGCCACACACGCGTACCACCATTTTACAACACTAACTTACAGAATGCGGAAGTACACAGCTACACTAACGGCTTCCCCTCGCGCACGCAGCCTATTTACACTGCACGCATTGCTGACACTTACACCTCAGCTCCACAACGGTGCAAATCTACATTGTATGCTGCAGGAACATCGAAACAGATTGTCAGCTCTTCAGCACAATGCTTCCTGCATATATTACTTACAAATAGGTAAAGTATATTAATTTATTAATTTCAAAATTATTTAATTGCCATACAAAAATACATATACACCAAAAAAAAACGTATCGCAATAAACACAAAAGACATTCACTGTGCACCTCACAATGAGCGCCAACCCTGCTCATAGCACACAAACTACACCAAGGGACAGCCTTGCAATAAGCGCAAAAAGCAGATCAGCGCCGACCGTACAATGACAGCAAAAGCGCCTCAAATACAAAAAAAAACAACATCCAACAGCCTTGCAATGAGCGCCGAAGGTCCTCAGGGTAAAAAACGATTTACATTATGTCTCAAACAGCATTCCCTGGCTTACAATTTCATGCCCGTCATTTTTTGATGGGCAATTCGCTAGTCCTAATATAATAGTTACAACTCTAAAAAGTCTTACCAACTTTATCCTTTTCCATTTTTATTCCATTTTCATCAATAAAGACACTCATATTTATACTATTTCAAGTTACAACAATGTACAAGTCAGTTAGTTGATGTAGTTAATGTAAAAAACTTTAACATAACGTATAATGCTGGGACTCATACCTGATCTGAGCAAGTAACATTATAATGCCTTAATTCATTTTTTTCCACCATTTTCCAATAGCTATCACAGGACTGTTTTTTTACCAAGGGCTCTTCACTCACCGGGGAGCCTGCCCGCCAGGTCATATGATAGAGCTTTGTAATAAATTCTTCTGTTATTTATAATATGTCATTTAATAAAGGGGTGCACAGTAGGGTTCAGACATCATCTAATGCTTGCGGGTACACCCCTGCAGCCAAGCACAAGTATGAAGGATGGGCTTCTGGGAAACCACATAGCTACGGGCTTGGCTATTACATTTATATTTTTGATCCCAAGAACTATCAATCTGATTATTTACCGGATCAATATCATACCTGTTATGTATTAATTATCAAAAAAACAGGATTCCATGTTTATATAAAAATGTATCCAACTTCTAATAAATATGTATAAAATAGCACTTTTTCAACTTGTATTATTTTTATTATTATAGTATAATATTATTTTAATATTTAAATTATATTTTGCATCACTGTATAAAATAATATGTAGTATTTTCCATGTATAAACAAATATTTCTGTTGGGTTAAAAATGCCTATTAGATTGTTACCAGCGTGCCAGTTTGTATGCCAGGCTGAAGCTGGCACATTGTTTTGACACTGTTTCAAGAATTTTGTTGCAATTTCTCCAATTAGTTTGCTGTTACTCTTTAACATGATGTGTTTTATTATTGGCCAGAAATAAATCATAATAGCCAGGTAAACAGATATTACAAATTGAACACTCGTCCATCCTGCCAGCGGCAGGATAATCATTGGCATATAACCCTGGATACTGGGCCCTGACATACTTTGGCATGGTATGTTTTGCTACATCTGTTAGTTATTTGCTCCAAATTTCTGTTAAATTATATTACAATATTCAACCAACAGTATAATTGTTACAGAATGATCATAGGAACATTCAGGGGTAATGCAGTATTTACTTTTAAATGTATTATCTGTCCACAGAAATATAAAAATATAATTGGACATGAGGGGCATATGTAGGACATGTTTACTTATGAGCAGGTCACTCACTATTTATATATAATATATATATATATATATATATATATATATATATATATATATATTAAAAAACAATCCTAACATCATCATCAAACCAGCAGACAAAGGAGGTGCAGTTGTTATCATGAATACTCAGGACTACATAAATGAAGCCAACAGACAACTGTCAGACAACACTTACTACAAAGAAACTGAACCAGGACCCTACAGAAATATATACTCTTCAACTTAAGAAACTCCTCAAAACATTCCCTAAAAATATACATCAGGAATTAGAACAATTCTTTCCTGCCAATCCTACAACTGGGACTTTCTACCTACTGACAAAAATCCACAAACAATGGCAACCCAGGGAGACCAATTGTTACAGGTATGGACACACTGACCGAACAGATATCTGCATTTGTTGACAACATCCTTAAACCACTAGTCAGTAACACCAGTAGCTATATACAAGACACCACTGTCTTTCTCAACAAAATCAGTCGGATTAAAGACCTACCTACTAACACACTACTTGTTACCATGGATGTAGAGTCTCTTTACAGTAATATCCCACACAAAGATGGCACTGAGGCATGCTTTAGGTTTCTTTCAACAAACATGCAAAACAATAAATATGGCCCTGATATTATTGTTAAACTAATAGAATATATCCTTACCCACAACTATTTTACTTTTAACCAAGATACCTACCTACAGATGATGGGGACTGCCATGGGTACCAAAATGGCTCCACAATATGCAAATCTATTTATGGCCAATCTAGAAGAAACATTCTTATCTGTATCCATTTACAAACCATACAAATACTACCGTTACATAGATGATCTGTTCATCATCTGGACAGAAGGAGAAAGCAAACTCAGAGACTTTCATAATTCATTCAACATCTTCCATTCATCTATAAAACTTAAAATGGATTTCTCCACAGAACAGGTAAACTTTCTAGACACTACTATATCCATCACCAATGGCACTCTCCACTCATCTATATATAGGAAACCTACAGACAGATGTAATTACCTACACAGCTCTAGTTTCCATCCCTCCCACACCAAACAAGCCATCATCCATAATCAAGCTATTAGAGACCATCGGATTTGCTCAAACATTGTCTGAATGTTTCAAACAAAAGGGATTCAAACCCCATATTATTACCCAAAAAATATCAACTGCTATCAAAATACCTCGAAAACACCTATCAAACTACAAAACAAAAGAAACTACTTCACGTATACCTCTAGTGACCACATACCATCCAATTTTAGAGAAAATTCAGAAAATAATCAAAGATTTACAACCATTACTAATTGAAGATACTGAATTAAAAAAGATATATTCCCAAAACCTCCCATCCTTGCATTTAAACAATCACCAAACCTGAAATAAAAACTTGTCAGCAGAAAATTGGCCAATGAACAACTGAATACAAAAAATGGAACTAAACCTTGTAACAAACGTGCCTGTAAATTATGTAATGATGATACAGCCACACATAACAGCAAAACCTATAACATCAAATGATCATATTCATGTACATCGTCAAATGTGGTTTATATGATACAATGTACTTTATGCGACACAGACTGTTACATTGGAGAAACCGTCCAAAAAATGCATTTAAGGATGAATTTACACAGGCATTCAATAAGAAAACATAATGAAGACAGTTATTGTAGCCCAGTAGGACACAATTTTAGCCAGAATGATCACTCCATCCAAAACTTAAAAGTCAAAATACTCAGAGGAAAATTTAAAAGCATCCAAGAGAGAAAAGCATTTGAAATAAAGATGATCACATTCTTCAACACTAAAAACACAGGACTTAATATAGACTTGGGCTTTCTAACACATTATCAGAATTTCATATGATTTTTTTTTTTTTTGAGACTTGATAAAGGGAGGTTAAGCCTCTCGAAAGCTCGTCATTATAAATATAACGTTTGTCCATTACAAAAGGTATCAAATTATATTGCAATACTCATTATTAATCTATCTATATATATATATATATATATATATATATATATATATATATATATATATATATATATATATATATATATTGATTACTAATTACTAAATTACTATATATATACAGTATATATATGTTTAAAAAAAAAAAGAAAGAAAAAATTAGCACTGGGTCCCCTCAGAGGAGGGCCCTGGTAGCTCCACCGCAGGTTATGATGTCAAATAATCTGTAATGCCCTAACAACATCAACTTGTTATTTTAAATAGGTACTGATCATGAAAAAAATTATATTAAATTATTTAAAAAGGCAATATGAATTATTAATCTTACTTTCAATATTTAGTCTCTGCTGGAATCCACTCACTATAAGGTCAATAAGAAGAGGTGGCTTTATCTAGCAGAAAGATGCCAAGTGTCCCCCCATTGGCTGTGTTAGTTAAGTTTCCCATCACAACAATGTTTTGCTGTGTGGGCATCCTAGGTATCATTGTTTATTCTCTTACCAAATCTAATTGTTCTTAATGACCCTTAGATTTGTCTTCAAGTCAACCCTGGATAACCTTATTAGGGTGGATACAAACACTTACCTAGAGTCTGATACCCTAATGTTGAAAATGTATTTAATATTGAATATTGATAGTATACATTTTTAAATAGTAATTACAGTGGTCATTTAAAGGTGATGTAAACGGTCGTCACTGACTAAATAAAACAGTCGAAACATAGACACAGATTTCACAGCAGAACCAAAAAGGTCCATTTATTCTGTCTATTCTATCTACGTAAAGAATGGCTTAATTCGGCCCTAGAATGGACTTGGGCTCACTGGTGGTCCAGTGGTTAGGATTTGTTGTTTTCGCCACTGCGATCTAGGTTCAATTACACTCAGGGAACTAAGAGGTCATGACCAGGCCCAACCCTGAAGCCAAGCAGGGTTGGGCCTGGTCAGTACTTGGATGGGAGACCACCTAGGAATACCAGGAGGTGAACTGGCAACCCACTCTTGTACCTCTGCCATGAAAACCAAGTGAATCAGTAAATATATGCATGGTGTGTTAGGATTGATTAAGTCACAGAGAGTCGGACATGACTGAACAACAAAAACAAACAACCAGAAAGGCCTTATACTTAAAATAAATTTTCCACAGATTAGGTCCAGCAGTGCAAACTGGAACTAATCTAACTACACGGAGAGTAATAACTTGAATTATTGCTTCCATACTTGTGGCAAAAGAGCCATATGTTAATATATTCTAAGCAATATTTGACTCTAGAGCCATAGGTTGTTGAGGTAGGTTCTCAAGTGTTGGTAAAGGGTCAGGATTTTCCTGCAGTGCACAAGTGTGTCACACACTGCCTCAGTCCTTCTTCTTCTCATATCTGTGCCCAGGGCCGGATTTACATCTCTGGCATCCCTAGGCACAATGGCTTCCTCCCTCTTGTAACTCTCTGTCCACCTAGCATTTGAACTGCAGTATTTCCATTTTTTATGCCAATGAATATTTTGAAGTGTGAATTGAGGGGCCCTTCACAGGAAAGTGACCCTAGGCAGCTGCTTAGTTTGCCTAATGAGAAATCTGGACATGCCTGTGCCCAGCAGAGAAATCCTGAAATAATAACCCCTAAGAGACCCATTCTAATATATTATTACATACATAATAAATAAACCATTCAAAAGACAGTATCTATATTGGTGTACAATCTAAAAGAAATAACTTAAATGGAAAGATTTCTTGTGTTTAGCTTAGAAGAGAGAAGCGAGAGGGGATATATAATTGAAATCTTCAAATATGTCAAAGAGTTTAATAATGCTAGACAAAGATTGTATTTCTTAAGATGACCCTAATACCACTCACTGCTTCTCAAGGATTTGCTGGTAAAGTACAGGATTTAAGCTCTGTAATGATCCATAAAGTATTCTACTTATTCTTGGATCAATAAAACAACTTGATCTTCTTTTCTTTTACTGACATTTCTCGGCTTTAACCCAAGTGGATTGTTAGTTTTCCAGACAAATAGTTAATAGTCAACATAAACTAATATACGGCTTAAGCAGGGGTGTAGGAGCCAGAATAATACTGGGGCAGGTGATAAAGCTCATGGTATACACAGGCCGTAAAATAGCATATATATATATATATATATATATATATATATATATATATATACACATAGAAAAATCTGGGGGGTTTGTCCTCCTATACCCAGTTCCTACAATTAATTGGGTCACCATACAAGATGTTGTAATCTAAACAAACAGCCTTGCAATATTTTGTTGTTGTTTAGTCGTTCAGTCATGTCCCACTCTGTCAACCTATGTACTGCAGCATGCCAGGGATATGTGTCAGCCACTGCCCCTCTGAGCTCCATTATGCTCATGTTCATTGCTTCCCCTTCTTTTTGTGCCTTTAATCTTTCCCAGCATCATAGTCTTCTCTAGGAAATCCTGTCTTCTCATGATATGGACACAATATTTGAGCTTTAACCTCATGATCAAACCTTCTAGTGAACAGTTTGTCTTCATTTCCTGAAGTATTGATTGACGGGATCTTTTTGAAGTCCAAGGAACTCAAAGCAGTCTTCTCCAACACCACAAGTCAAAGGTGTCAAATCTATGGTGCTCAAGTCAAAAGTTATGGATCTAATGTCAAGTGGGATTCAATCTTTAATGGATAGTCTACCTATTGCTTGAATGGGAGGGTTATCCTAATGAAGCTTATACTTCTATTGAGTTCTGTTGAGTCATTATATAAAGTGTAAATCTTTCAACAGAACTGAATAGCGATCTAACCTGAATCCAAGTTTCCTATTCCTTCCAGCGGATAAGGCAATATCTACTGCCATGAAAGTGACATAAGGACGTTGTTATCAAGTAAAGATTTATAAAGACTTTCTAGAAACATTTTGTACATTATTAAGTCAGGTTCCTCATAAATATGACACTTCAGTGTTTCCTTAATTGATTTTTATGGTGCCATCCTCCATCATCAAAAGATCTTTCAAATAATCTCACATGAAGTTGTTCTTTTTGCGTGACACACATGTGACTGCCTTCCTGCTAGAGTAATCCTCAGCTTCACCAGTTTAATTAGTTTTCCGTTAATACCTTCATTATAAATTCATTTCTGCATCTTCATGTTGCACCTTGAGCTTGGAAATAACACCTCATCGAGCTTGATCAAGAGGATAAAACGGAGGTTTCTGGGGGATAATTACAAACATGATCTCATAATGAGTTGTGGAGTAGCAGATGGCCCTCGTAGTCCATACATTGTGTGGGTGACTCAGAAAGGCTAATTGGAACATTTATTGTGCACAGAGAATCTCCTTCCTCAATCTTCATCCTAATTGTTTGGGCTAATTTACTTATTTCATTTACGTAATGGCACAATCCCATTTAGCATACAAGACAATAGTCATTTTTATTTTTTTTTATTTCAGTTGGATCCAACTCTCCATCACCCTATGGACCACAGCATGCCAAGCACATCTTCAGTCACTGCCTTTGTGAGCTATCTCAAGCTCATGTTAATTGCTTCAATTACCTCATCTTTCCATCTTCCCCTTCTTCGTGTGACTTCAATCTTTCCCAATGGCCACTCACATCAAAGTAAACATTTTACATTGTACCCCCCCCCCCCCCCCCCCCCGCCTTGCTGCTCTAGTGCCCACATACACCCCAAGCTTCTGTAACTTTATTTTGTGGCCACTACATTGGCTCTTTAATGGATCAATGTAGTCCCACAATATCCTCTTTTGAAGAACTGCCCTAGATTTTGTCGAACATGTTTTAGAATGTAAAAAAAATACAGCTTTTAAATTGTTAACTATTATATGCACTTATTTGGAAGATGGAGCTGCCATTTTTGTTTCTGTTTATGTGTTTTATTCATTACTATTTGCTTACAATCTTTACGTTTTATTTAGGAGGCAGGCTCTGGATTTTTCTTATATTGATACAAACAGGTAGAAGAGACTAAAATCTGTTGTTTATGTTTATTTATAAAAATGATTTTTTTAAATACAATGTGATAAAAGATAATTTTATTTAATTGTTATATATTGTGAGAGAGTCATACAAGAAGAGTGAGATTTGCCTGCTCTGTAGAGCTCTGATCCCTTAGGAAGGAGTTAACCTCTCTTCTCAATGAATTAGGTGCACCTGCGCAGACCTGATTTATGACTGCTCCTGGAGTATGGAAGGGCTGCTTATGGACTAGGTGTTTGCAGTTTGACTGACTTGGAGAAAAAGACACACAGAGTGAGACAGCAGCCTGTAGCTTATGAGCACTTGGAGTGGAGACCTGGAAGACATTTACAGGCTGGTGACTTTACAAACTATTGGACTGTGTTTTGCTACACCCAGGTTTAGCTGGATGAGAGCTGGTTAGTGAGGGAACTGTATTTGAGTTAAGGTGCTTGGGATCTTATTTTGTTTGATTTGTTTTGTTTATTATTTTATTTATTTTATTTTATTTACGTATCACTGGATCTATTTTTAGTAAAACAAGGGAAAGTCTATCCAGCCTCTTGTAGTAGGTCCACGTAGTTAGAACTATGGTATGCCCAGTAGTAACATACAGATGTGCGAGCTGGACCATAAAGAAGTCTGTGAGCTGCACAATTAACAACTTTGAATTGTGGTGTTGGAGGAAACTGCTTAGAGTTCCTTGGACTGCAAGAAGATCCAATAAATCAATACTTCAGGAAAAGAAGCCAAACTGGTCAATGGAAGGTTTGATCATGAGGCTGAAGCTCAAATATTTTAGCCATATCATGAGAAGACAGGATTCCCTAGAGAAGACTCTGATGCTGGGAAAGATTGAAGGCACACAAAGAAGGGGTGGCAGAGGTGAGATGGATAGATGTGATCATTGAAGCAATGAAGATGAGCTTGGTGGAGTTCAGAGGGGCAGTGGCTGAGATATGTGGCCGGCGTGCTGCGGTCCATAGGGTCATTGAGAGTCAAACATGACTGAATGACTAAATAACAATGGCCCCTTCATTATAGTGAATATAACTTATACTCTTTTAAAGGGCCATAGCTTGTTTTACCACTATTGTGCTTCTTAACTACCCACAAAGCATCAGCTTAATCCTTTCCTATCCTTGATATCCTGCAGGCTGAAAATAGATGAACGCTTGCGGCAAATACAAGGAAGGTAACAGGTCTGTGCCAGATTGCTGTGTATCATTATTATTTTTCTATATTTAAGGATCCTTGTGCACTCCTCTCTATGGGTGATTATTATATATTATATTTTTTAACCTTTCCTGAATGACAGCTGATACAATTAGCTCCCTCATCACCTGACCATATGTATGAGACCCCCGGGGGTTCTTTATCTCCCGGATGGCTAGAAATAATTAATTTTCTGCTTAGCTATTAATTTCCAAAATGGAAAAAACTACCAGTCCCTTAACACACTGAATATACAATATATTAATAGAAAAAATGCTGACTTACGCAGAATCAAGATGTGTCTGCAGAATGATCACAGCTTCAAGGTTACATGAGTACTGAGTACCACCAGCATGTAGTTATTATACAGATGAATCTGCTCATATATGCTAAATTATTTAAAGAAACAAGAAGCTGATTACATTTTACAGAACATTAAAAACTGGCTCAGAGTCCTTGATAAGGGTGGGAGAGGGGTCTAACTGCCAGATAACATTACAGGCCTTTATTTTGGCAACTTCAGATACAGACAAGCAGACTGTAATAGTATTTAGCGCTAATTAATAATCGTGAGCTGCTCATTTGCATGTAAATACAGTAAAAACAACATGGGATTTTTCAGGATTTATTTACTTTTGAAAAAAATAAATGAACAGAACATATAGGCAGTCTCCACATAATGACCTAACTTTGCAATTGACTGCATTCAGAGCCTGTTTCTCTCTATTGATAGAAACATGGATTTGACAAAGAGATTCATATGATCTGCCCATTTTATTTATCTAAAATCTTGAGTTAATACATGCTTAGGATAGTCTCAGGTTTATTCCAAACATTTTTAAATGAATTAAACTTATATGTCCCTAGCACATCCACTGGGAGGCTATGTGGCAGAGTTATCCAAGGGATTTATGCGAGCCACAGACTCTGCAAAGCTCTCTTTCCCCAGTAGTAACATACAGATGTGAAAGCTGGACCATAAAGAAGTCTGAGCGCTGTAGAATGGATGCCTTTGAATTGTGGTGTTGGCGAAAACTACAATAAATCAGTACTTCAGGAAATCAAAACAAACTGTTCTCTGGAAGGTTTGATCATAAGGCTGAAGCATAAATATTTTGTCCATATCATGAGAAGACAGGATTACCTAGAGAAGACCCTGATGCTGAGAAAGATTGATGGTACACGAAGGCAGAGATGGATAGATGAGGTCATATAAGCAATGAACATGAGCTTGAAGGAACTCAGAGGAGCAGTGACTGACAGATGTGCCTGGCATTCTGTGGTTCATAAGGTCATTGAAAGTTAGACACGACTGGAATCCAAGTATTATTAAGGGCTTTTTAAAGCACCCTTGGGATCTCACAGACTATCTACCTATTTCACAGCTTCAAATGCTCCCATATGCCAATCATGTATAGGATAATCTACAGCCTAATGACCACATCCCACATGTCATACAGCCTAATAACCACATCCCACACGTCATAAGCCTAATAACCATATCCCACACCATACAGCCTAACAACCATATCCCACA
The DNA here is from genome assembly GCA_027410445.1 of Discoglossus pictus. Lineage (NCBI taxonomy): Eukaryota > Metazoa > Chordata > Amphibia > Anura > Alytidae > Discoglossus > Discoglossus pictus. The sequence continues at coordinate 468,594,603 of CM050164.1, forward strand.
CACCATACAGCCTAACAACCATATCCCACACACCATACAGCCTAATAACCACATCCCACACACCATACAGCCTAATAACCACAACCCACACACCACACAGCCTAATAACCACACACCACACAGCCTAATAACCACATCCCACACACCATACAGCCTAATAACCATATCCCACACACCATACAGCCTAATAACCATATCCCACACCATACAGCCTAATAACCATATCCCACACCATACAGCCTAAAAACCATATCCCACACACCATACAGCCTAATAACCACATCCCACACACCACACAGCCTAATAACCATATCCCACACCATACAGCCTAATAACCATATCACACACCATACAGCCTAAAAACCATATCCCACACACCATACAGCCTAATAAACATATCCCACACCATACAGCCTAATAACCACATCCCACACACCATACAGCCTAATAACCACATCCCACATCCCACACACCATACAGCCTAATAACCACATCCCGCACACCATACAGCCCAATAAACATAGCCACATACCATACAGCCTACTAATTACAGCCCACACATCACACAGCCTAATAACCACATCCCACCCACACACCACACAGCCTAATAACCACATCTCACCCACACACCACACAGCCTAATAACCACATCCCACACGTCATAAGCCTAATAACCATATCCCACACCATACAGCCTAATAACCATATCCCACACCATACAGCCTAAAAACCATATCCTACACACCATACAGCCTAATAAACATATCCCACACCATACAGCCTAATAACCACATCCCACACACCATACAGCCTAATAACCACAGCCCACACACCACACAGCCTAATAACCACATCCCACACACCACACAGCCTAATAACCATATCCCACACACCATACAGCCTAATAACCACATCCCTAACACCACATAGCCGAATAACCACATCCCACACACCATACAGCCTAATAACCACATCCCACACACCATATAGTCTAATAGCCACATCACACAACCATACAGACTAATAACCACATTCAACACACCATACAGTCTAATATCCACATCCCACACACCATACCGCCTAATAACATAAACCTAAACACCATACAGCCTAATAACTACAGCCTACACATCCTAATAACCACATCCCACACCATACAGCCTAATAACCACATCTCACACCATACAGCCTAATATCCACATCCTAAACACCATACAGCCTAATAACCACATCCTAAACACCATACAGCCTAATAACCACATCCTAAACAATATACAGCCTAATAACCACATCCCACACCATACAGCCTAATAACCACATCCCACACCATACAGCCTAATAACCACATCCTAAACTACATACAGCCTAATAACCAAAGCCCACACACCATACAGCCTAATAACCACATCCCACATCCCACACACCATACAGCCTAATAACCACATCCCACATCCCGCACAACATACAGCCCAATAAACATAGCCACATACCATACAGCCTACTAATTACAGCCCACACATCACACAGCCTAATAACCACATCCCACCCACACACCACACAGCCTAATAACCACATCCCACCCACACACCACACAGCCTAATAACCACATCTCACCCACATACCACACAGCCTAATAACCACATCCCACACGTCATAAGCCTAATAACCATATCCCACACCATACAGCCTAATAACCATATCCCACACCATACAGCCTAATAACCATATCCCACACACCATACAGCCTAATAAACACTTCCCACACCATACAGCCTAATAACCACATCCCACACACCATACAGCCTAATAACCACAGCCCACACACCACACAGCCTAATAACCACATCCCACACACCACACAGCCTAATAACCATATCCCACACCATACAGCCTAATAACCATATCCCACACACCATACAGCCTAATAACCACAGCCCACACACCACACAGCCTAATAACCACATCCCACACACCACACAGCCTAATAACCATATCCCACACCATACAGCCTAATAACCATATCCCACACCATACAGCCTAAAAACCATATCCCACACACCATACAGCCTAATAACCATATCCCACACCATACAGCCTAATAACTACATCCCACACACCATACAGCCTAATAACCACAGCCCACACACCACACAGCCTAATAACCACATCCCACACACCACACAGCCTAATAACCATATCCCACACACCATACAGCCTAATAACCACATCCCACACACCATACAGCCTAATATCCACATCACACACACCATACAGACTAATAACCACATCCAAAACACCATACAGTCTAATATCCACATCCCACACACCATACAGCCTAATAACCACATCATAAACACCATACAGCCTAATAACTACAGCCCACACATCCTAATAACCACATCCCACACCATACAGCCTAATTACCATATCACACACCATACAGAATAATAACCACATCCTAAACACCATACAGCCTAATAACTACATCCTAAACACCATACAGCCTAATAACCATATCACACACCATACAGCCTAATAACCACATCCTAAACACCATACAGCCTAATAACCACATCCTAAACACCATACAGCCTAATAACTACAGCCCACACATCCTAATAACCACATCCCACACCATACAGCCTAATAACCACATCCCACACCATACAGCCTAATAACCACATCCTAAACACCATACAGCCTAATAACCACATCCTAAACACCATACAGCCTAATAACCACATCCTAAACACCATACAGCCTAATAACCAAAGCCCACACACCATACAGCCTAATAACCAAAGCCCACACACCATACAGCCTAATAACCACATCCCACATCCCACACACCATACAGCCTAATAACCACATCCCACATCCCACACACCATACAGCCTAATAACCATAGCCACATACCATACAGCCGACTAATTACAGCCCACACATCACACAGCCTAATAACCACATCCCACCCACACACCACACAGCCTAATAACCACATCCCACACACCACACAGCCTAATAACCACATCTCACCCACACACCACACAGCCTAATAACCACATCCCACACGTCATAAGCCTAATAACCATATCCCACACCATACAGCCTAATAACCATATCCCACACAATACAGCCTAATAACCATATCCCACACACCATACAGCCTAATAACCATATCCCACACCATACAGCCTAATAACCACATCCCACACACCATACAGCCTAATAACCACAGCCCACACACCACACAGCCTAATAACCACATCCCACACACCACACAGCCTAATAACCATATCCCACACACCATACAGCCTAATAACCACATCCCTAACACCACATAGCCGAATAACCACATCCCACACACCATACAGCCTAATAACCACATCCCACACACCATATAGTCTAATAGCCCCATCACACAACCATACAGACTAATAACCACATTCAACACACCATACAGTCTAATATCCACATCCCACACACCATACCGCCTAATAACATAAACCTAAACACCATACAGCCTAATAACTACAGCCTACACATCCTAATAACCACATCCCACACCATACAGCCTAATAACCACATCTCACACCATACCATACAGCCTAATAACCACATCCTAAACACCATACAGCCTAATATCCACATCTAAACACCATACAGCCTAATAACCACATCCTAAACACCATACAGCCTAATAACCACATCCTAAACAATATACAGCCTAATAACCACATCCCACACCATACAGCCTAATAACCACATCCCACACCATACAGCCTAATAACCACATCCTAAACTACATACAGCCTAATAACCAAAGCCCACACACCATACAGCCTAATAACCACATCCCACATCCCACACACCATACAGCCTAATAACCACATCCCACATCCCGCACACCATACAGCCCAATAAACATAGCCACATACCATACAGCCTACTAATTACAGCCCACACATCACACAGCCTAATAACCACATCCCACCCACACACCACACAGCCTAATAACCACATCCCACCCACACACCACACAGCCTAATAACCACATCTCACCCACATACCACACAGCCTAATAACCACATCCCACACGTCATAAGCCTAATAACCATATCCCACACCATACAGCCTAATAACCATATCCCACACACCATACAGCCTAATAACCACAGCCCACACACCACACAGCCTAATAACCACATCCCACACACCACACAGCCTAATAACCATATCCCACACCATACAGCCTAATAACCATATCCCACACCATACAGCCTAAAAACCATATCCCACACACCATACAGCCTAATAACCATATCCCACACCATACAGCCTAATAACTACATCCCACACACCATACAGCCTAATAACCACAGCCCACACACCACACAGCCTAATAACCACATCCCACACACCACACAGCCTAATAACCATATCCCACACACCATACAGCCTAATAACCACATCCCACACACCATACAGCCTAATATCCACATCACACACACCATACAGACTAATAACCACATCCAAAACACCATACAGTCTAATATCCACATCCCACACACCATACAGCCTAATAACCACATCATAAACACCATACAGCCTAATAACTACAGCCCACACATCCTAATAACCACATCCCACACCATACAGCCTAATTACCATATCACACACCATACAGAATAATAACCACATCCTAAACACCATACAGCCTAATAACTACATCCTAAACACCATACAGCCTAATAACCATATCACACACCATACAGCCTAATAACCACATCCTAAACACCATACAGCCTAATAACCACATCCTAAACACCATACAGCCTAATAACTACAGCCCACACATCCTAATAACCACATCCCACACCATACAGCCTAATAACCACATCCCACACCATACAGCCTAATAACCACATCCTAAACACCATACATCCTAATAACCACATCCTAAACACCATACAGCCTAATAAACACATCCTAAACACCATACAGCCTAATAACCAAAGCCCACACACCATACAGCCTAATAACCAAAGCCCACACACCATACAGCCTAATAACCACATCCCACATCCCACACACCATACAGCCTAATAACCACATCCCACATCCCACACACCATACAGCCTAATAACCATAGCCACATACCATACAGCCTACTAATTACAGCCCACACATCACACAGCCTAATAACCACATCCCACCCACACACCACACAGCCTAATAACCACATCCCACACACCACACAGCCTAATAACCACATCTCACCCACACACCACACAGCCTAATAACCACATCCCACACGTCATAAGCCTAATAACCATATCCCACACCATACAGCCTAATAACCATATCCCACACAATACAGCCTAATAACCATATCCCACACACCATACAGCCTAATAACCATATCCCACACCATACAGCCTAATAACCACATCCCACACACCATACAGCCTAATAACCATATCCCACACCATACAGCCTAATAACCACATCCCACACACCATACAGCCTAATAACCACAGCCCACACACCACACAGCCTAATAACCACATCCCACACACCACACAGCCTAATAACCATATCCCACACACCATACAGCCTAATAACCATATCCCACACCATACAGCCTAATAACCATATCCCACACACCATACAGCCTAATAACCACAGCCCACACACCACACAGCCTAATAACCATATCCCACACACCATACAGCCTAATAACCATATTCCACACCATACAGCCTAATAACCATATCCCACACCATACAGCCTAAAAACCATATCCCACACACCATACAGCCTAATAACCACATCCCACACACCATACAGCGTAATAACCACACCCCTAACACCACACAGCCTAATAACCACATCCCACACACCATACAGCCTAATAACCACATCCCACACACCATACAGCCTAATAGCCACATCACACACACCATACAGACTAATAACCACATCCAAAACACCATACAGTCTAATATCCACATCCCACACACCATACAGCCTAATAACCACATCATAAACACCATACAGCCTAATAACCATATCACACACCATACAGCCTAATAACCACATCCTAAACACCATACAGCCTAATAACCACATCCTAAACACCATACAGCCTAATAACTACAGCCCACACATCCTAATAACCACATCCCATCACCATACAGCCTAATAACCACATCCTAAACACCATACAGCCTAATAACCACATCCTAAACACCATACAGCCTAATAACCACATCCTAAACACCATACAGCCTAATAACCAAAGCCCACACACCATACAGCCTAATAACCACATCCCACACACCATACAGCCTAATAACCATAGCCACATACCATACAGCCTACTAATTACAGCCCACACATGACACAGCCTAATAACCCCATCCTAAACACCATACAGCCTAATAACCAAAGCCCACACACCATACAGCCTAATAACCAAAGCCCACACACCATACAGCCTAATAACCAAAGCCCACACACCATACAGCCTAATAACCAAAGCCCACACACCATACAGCCTAATAACCACATCCCACATCCCACACACCATACAGCCTAATAACCACATCCTAAACACCATACAGCCTAATAACCACATCCTAAACACCATACAGCCTAATAACCAAAGCCCACACACCATACAGCCTAATAACCACATCCCACATCCCATACACCATACAGCCTAATAACCATAGCCACATACCATACAGCCTACTAATTACAGCCCACACATGACACAGCCTAATAACCACATCCTAAACACCATACAGCCTAATAACCAAAGCCCACACACCATACAGCCTAATAACCAAAGCCCAAACACCATACAGCCTAATAACCAAAGCCCACACACCATACAGCCTAATAACCACATCCCACATCCCACACACCATACAGCCTAATAACCACATCCCACATCCCACACACCATACAGCCTAATAACCATAGCCACATACCATACAGCCTACTAATTACAGCCCACACATCACACAGACTAATAACCACATCCCACCCACACACCACACAGCCTAATAACCACATCCCACACACCACACAGCCTAATAACCACATCTCACCCACACACCACACAGCCTAATAACCACATCCCACACGTCATAAGCCTAATAACCATATCCCACACCATACAGCCTAATAACCATATCCCACACACCACACAGCCTAATAACCACATCCCACACGTCATAAGCCTAATAACCATATCCCACACCATACAGCCTAATAACCATATCCCACACAATACAGCCTAATAACCATATCCCACACACCATACAGCCTAATAACCATATCCCACACACCATACAGCCTAATAACCATATCCCACACACCATACAGCCTAATAACCATATCCCACACACCACACAGCCTAATAACCACAGCCCACACACCACACAGCCTAATAACCATATCCCACACACCACACAGCCTAATAACCATTTCCCACACACCACACAGCCTAATAACCATATCCCACACACCACACAGCCTAATAACCATTTCCCACACACCATACAGCCTAATAACCATATCCCACACCATACAGCCTAATAACCACATCCCAAACCATACAGCCTAATAACCCCATCCCACACACCATACAGCCTAATAACCACAGCCCACACACCATACAGCCTAATAACCATATCCCACACAATACAGCCTAATAACCATATCCCACACACCATACAGCCTAATAACCACATCCCACACACCATACAGCCTAATAACCACAGCCCACACACCACACAGCCTAATAACCATATCCCACACACCACACAGCCTAATAACCATATCCCACACACCATACAGCCTAATAACCATATCCCACACCATACAGCCTAATAACCATATCCCACACACCATACAGCCTAATAACCACAGCCCACACACCACACAGCCTAATAACCACATCCCACACACCACACAGCCTAATAACCATATTCCACACCATACAGCCTAATAACCATATCCCACACCATACAGCCTAAAAACCATATCCCACACACCATACAGCCTAATAACCATATCCCACACACCATACAGCCTAATAACCACATCCCACACACCATACAGCGTAATAACCATATCCCACACCATACAGCCTAATAACCACATCCCACACACCATACAGCGTAATAACCACACCCCTAACACCACACAGCCTAATAACCACATCCCACACACCACACAGCCTAATAACCACATCCCACACACCATACAGCCTAATAGCCACATCCCACACACCATACAGCCTAATAACCACATCCCACACACCATACAGCCTAATAACCACATCCCACACACCATACAGCCTAATAACCACATCCCACACACCATACAGCCTAATAGCCACATCACACACACCATACAGACTAATAACCACATCCAAAACACCATACAGTCTAATATCCACATCCCACACACCATACAGCCTAATAACCACATCATAAACACCATACAGCCTAATAACTACAGCCCACACATCCTAATAACCACATCCCACACCATACAGCCTAATAACCATATCACACACCATACAGCCTAATAACCACATCCTAAACACCATACAGCCTAATAACCACATCCTAAACACCATACAGCCTAATAACTACAGCCCACACATCCTAATAACCACATCCCACACCATACAGCCTAATAACCACATCCTAAACACCATACAGCCTAATAACCACATCCTAAACACCATACAGCCTAATAACCACATCCTAAACACCATACAGCCTAATAACCAAAGCCCACACACCATACAGCCTAATAACCACATCCCACATCCCACACACCATACAGCCTAATAACCATAGCCACATACCATACAGCCTACTAATTACAGCCCACACATCACACAGCCTAATAACCACATCCCACCCACACACCACACAGCCTAATAACCAAAGCCCACACACCATACAGCCTAATAACCATATCCTATATCCCACACACCATACAGCCCAATAACCACATCCCACACACCATACAGCCTAATAACCATATCCACATACCATAGAGCCTACTAATTACAGCCCACACATCACACAGACTAATAACCACATCCCACCCACACACCACACAGCCTAATAACCACATCCCACCCACACACCACACAGCCTAATAACCACATCCCACCCACACACAACACAGCCTAATAACCACATCCCACAGACCATACAGCCTAATAACCACATCCACACACCACACAGCCTAATAACCACATCCCACAGGCCATACAGCCTAATAACCACATCCACACACCACACAGCCTAATAACCACATCCCACAGACCATAGAGCCTAATAACCACATCCCACACACCACACAGCCTAATAACCACATCACACAGATCATACAGCCTAATAACCACATCCCTCACACCACAGCCTAATAACCACATCCCACACACCATACAGACTAATAACCACATCCCACACACCATACAGCCTAATAACCACATCCCAACCACACACAACACAGCCTAATAACCACATCCCACCCACAACACAGCCTAATAACCACATCCCACAGACCATACAGCCTAAAAACCACATCCCACACACCACACAGCCTAATAACCACATCACACAGATCATACAGCCTAATAACCACATCCCACAGACCATACAGCCTAATGTATTATGTTTTATATGTGATGCAATCTACCATTTTAGTTTCTGCAGATCAACTTACTGAGTCCAGAAACATAAAAATGGACCACGTTAAAGAAGAACTGTGAGAAGGAGTTACGGTGAGCTTGGAACATCTTCAGAGCATGTGTTTGTGCTTTATTACATTGATCTTACTGCCTGTAATCTGACTGATATTCCCTGAGTAGTTTCACATGGGCTGTGGCAGTGACAGGCTCTCATGAAACTGCAGCTTTGCATCAGGGGATTCAATTTGCTGTGTAGGCAAAAAGCTAAAGTGCCCCCTGAATACAAATAGCTGCATCCAGCCCATCAGCCTCAATAAATTGCAATTCGGCCAATTGAATAGTGCTCTATAAAAGCACAAAGCATATTTTTTTAACAGAAGTTTTTAGTTAGTGAAAACCTTGCTTTTGGATAGAAGATGACTAACTAAAAACTTCTTTAAAAAATATGTTATGTGCTTATTTTGAGCCCTATTCAATTGGCCAAATCACAATTGAATGAGACCCTAAGTCACTGATTGAACTTTGTAAGATCATAGGGATAAAACTTCAGTAAAAAAAAAAATGTATGCTATGTGCTTAAATAGAGCCCTATTCAATTGGCTGAATTGCAATTTAACGAGGCTGTAGGTTTCTAGATGATGAGTACTAATTAAAGGACCAAGAAAAAAAGAAAAAAAATACTAGTTTGAAAACTTTGAGAGCATAATTAAGCTGGATTGAGAACTTGGCGGCGCTAGCGGCAATCACTATAATTTGTGCTTCTCTATGACTCGATGCACATAGGATACTGTAGTCATATGGTGCACACTTAGGCCCTCATTCAATTGCGATTTGGCCAATTGAATAGGGCTCTAAATAAGCACATAGCATATTTTTTTTAAAGAAGTTTTAAGTTAGTGAAAACCTTGCTTTTGTATAGATGGTCACTAACTAAAAACTTCTGTAAAAAAATATGCTATGTGCTTATATAGAGCCCTATTCAATTGGCCGAATAGCAATTGAATGAGGCCCCAGATCTGTGTATTCAGAGCCTCTATGCATGGACCTCTTCATCACCAGCTCATTAGCTTGTGGTTAATTAATTATTAAGGCTCCTAAGTGTTTCTTAATGGTCATAATTTTATTATAAAGTTATTGTAGTCTTGACCCAAAAGTGTAATTCATTCTGATAAATATTTTACATTTTTAATCAATTTATCACCAAAGGGGCATTTCAATTAGCCGTGCTATGTGTTAACTACATTCAATATTTAATATATGATACAATCAGTTTTTGTGTAATGGGCCTAAACATACAGTCACTTTCTATGTATATTTACACATTTCAGTTACATGTAAATAATCTAATTATTGGGGACGTTCCATTAAATGTCTGAATATGTAATATTTACGCTGCTCAGCTGTTGCGCCCTTGAGAGGCCCGTGTAATGAGTGATGTACTGACACAGAAAAAGCATTCTGCATACTAAGAACTGGGCTAATTACATGAAAATGAGATGCGTTTATTATCAGATGCAAGGCAGGAGCTGGCAGTACCATATATTAGTGTGTGTGTGTGTGTGGGGGGGGGGGGGGCTGAGCCTCTGAGGCTGACAAAATTAAGGCTAATGAAAGACTCAATATTTCACTAATAATCAGAATACAGCATCTCAAATGATAAAACAAATCTCCAGCAAAAGATATATATATGTTGCTCAGTCATGTCTGACTCTCCGTGACCTCTAGGACTGCACACAACATGCTGATCCACTTGGTAATCATGGCAAATATACTGAAGTGGACTGCCAGTTCCTTCTCTAGTGTGCCACAGCATACAGCTCCTGGTATTCCTAATTGGTCACCCAAGTACTGACCAGGCCCAACCCTGCTCGGCTTCAGGGCGGTTTGACCTCCAGGTTCCCTGACTGGAATCGAACCCAGGTCACAGCAGTGAAAGTACAGTATCCTAACTAATGGACCACCAGGGAGCATGTGTATGTATGTATGTATAAATGTATGTACAGTAGCTATATATATATATATATATATATATATATATATATATATATATATATATACATAGTACATTTGTGTTCACATTTGAATGTTAAAAAAAAATCTGCGCAGAATTACAAGAAATATAGCTATAACATTGCATTCTGGGAAGCTGAACAGGGACATGCAAATATGCCCACAAATGCCTCACTCTTCAATCCATAAACCATTTTTAACATGGCTTCCTTTTAGCATATGCATATATATACAGTATATATATATATATATATATATATATATATTTACACACTAAAAAAGTAGTAGTAGTAGTAGTAGTAGTAGTAAAATACTTAGAAAGTAATTGACGTAATTAAAAGTACTCTGTACCATAATGTAGCGCAGTTAAAATGAAACAGAAATTGTGTAAAAAGAACAATTTTCCCTATTATAATGCTGTGCTAATAACTTTCCTGATGAAATGTCGAAATGTGCGTCGGGTTGACGGCACGTAACGTGACGCACGCTCATGACGTCATCTCTAGATGCCTAAGTGCAGCGCCACTCATGAAGTGCGCTCTATACCCCGAACTCCAATACTGCAATCCCATCTCTAGATATACTCTATAGAGTCACATTACAGTGCAATAAACTAGATATAACAGAGGGTCTGAGCATTGTGTAATACAGAGATGCAAAAGATGGAGCAGAACTATAAATAAGTTGGTGTATGGAATTTCTTGTTAAATACTTGATTAATATTTAAGAAGGTTTAATCTCTGCGATTTATCTGACCACCTGTAACTATTAGCACAGCACAATATTAGCACTTTATGAGTATACCCCTCTCTTTTCTGCGTGAGTCCCTTTTATTATAATTACTAGAATATTGCCCGTCAAAAAATGACGGCAATGAAATTGTAAGTGAGCTAATGCTATTTGGTGTATAATAATAAAATAAATAATAGATTAATAAATTAATATACTTTACCTATTGTGAAGTAATATACGCAGGAAGCATTGTGTTGAAGAGCTGACAATCTGTTTTGATGTTGCTGCAGCATTAGTGGTGTGGAGCTGCTGTGTAAGCGTGATGAACGTGTGCAGTGTAATAGTGTGCGTGCGCGAGACAAAACTGTTAAGGTAGCTGTGTACTTCCGGATTGTATACGTTATTGTTCTTAAATGGCGCCTAATGTGTGGTATGCGTCTGTGGCTGATTTAGCGGCTTTCATTTTGGATGTCGTCCGACTTTTTCGGAATATCCGTAGGTGTTTGGTGGTGTTTTGCGTGTTTAGGGTCCTTTAGCCTCGTTTTCGTTTTGTTCGGCGGCCATTTTTTCTCTCGCTTAGGTGATTTTCGGATGTTTAAACTCCGAGATTTGTACTTAAATCGAGGTGTAACTTTACTTGCAGAGGTCCTAGGTGCACCATCTTGCTGTGGGTAAGCTTTTTATATATTTGTTGTGTGTATTTGTTGTGTTTGTAATGTTTTTGGGTTCGTGTGGGTTGCGTCCTTGTTTTCGAATCTTGTATGTCTTTTTCGGAAAATCCGTAAGTGTTTGGTGGTGTTTTGCGTCTTTAGACTGCTGTAGCCTCGTTTTCATTTTTTTTCGGCGGCCATTTTTTCTCTCGCTTAGAGGATTCTTGAGTGTCTAAACTCTTTTATTTGGAGTTAAATTGAGCTGTAACTTCATTTTTCGAGGTCCTGGGTGCCCCCCCCCCCCCCTTGCTGTAGGTAAGCTTTTTATGTATTTGTTGTGTGTATTTATTGTGTTTTTCATGTTTTCATGTGCGCAGGTTTTGGACAATTTTAGCGAGGTTGTATTTTCCTTTCGTAACTACGTAAATGTTGCACGAGTCCGCAAGCATTAGCAACGGCCCGCATGCTCACAACTATATATGTGTTGCACTTTATTGACTAAGTAGTGTCATCTTCTACTCTAGCAATTAGCACTTTTTTAGGTACACAGGCAGAATCAATTAATCTCAGTTATCCCAACTAATCATTTATCTATTACTATTATTTATGACCAACTTTTCATTTGTGGAGTTTAATGGTTTTTAATTGTCAATTTGAGTCACAATAAGATCAGGCATTGAGTGTGCTCCAACTACACGGGTGCTTTCTCTCTATTTTTTCTGGTATATTTTGAAAATTCTGATCCTTGGGAAGCTCCTAAATTATTGTTGTACCTAATATAAAATTTACTTTGAGCAACCACTTTTTTTCTGTTTTTTACTGCAATAATAAATAGATTTTTGCTTCCCCTTGAATTAAAATATCTAAAGACCCCAAATTATTATGCAGACATTTTTTGTTAGCAGTAACAAGTCTTATTGCCATTTGCAGGGTGTTTGTGATTTTTCATGTGGAGCTTGAGAATTGGGTTGGATGATCTTGGGCAGATATTGCAGTCCTTGGGTGCCATATGTATACAGTGATTATTGAGGGAGAGGACAAGGTTATTAGAGTTTGGGGGTATAATAGATATCATTGCTGCGATCATCATGGCCCCATGTGATTGGTTGTAGGGCCACTTCCTGTCCGTGCAACATCTTGCCATATAACAGGCCGTGATGGATGTGCCTAAGTGGAAATGTCCTGGCCCTACATCATTTATTAATTGCATTACTCATTTAATAATTGTATTGTCCAAATTAAGACCAAGGTGGACAATATGTATAATACTTAGGAGCCATCTAGATATTCTAGGGTCCAAACTGGTCTTTTAGGAGCAAGGAAGATAAAATAAATGTTTAGGGCCCAGAAGTAAAAAGCTTAGAGCTTCCATGATTTTTCTACTCCTGTTGTAATCCTTTTTGTTTTCTGTTCAGTCATGTCCGACTTTCTGTGACCTTAAATACACAAGGTTTTCTTGGCCAAGATACTTGAATGGGTTTCCAGTTCATTCTCCAGTGGACCAAGGCTGCTCTGCTATGACCTGCCCATCTTAGGTAACCCTATGTGGTATATCTCACGGCTTCATTGAATACACAAACCAATTCACCACGACAAGGTAGCAATCCAGAAGGTGGTTGTAATCATACCCTTGGTATATTTAGATGTAACATTCCTAAAATCATTTCAGTTTGGTTGGGACGTGGAAATATTTTTTCTTTGTAACATCTGAGACATTGTATCTGATAATGTTAATTTTATTTTCTCAAATGGAGATCTCAGAGCAGACAAATGTGATTCATGTGTCTGTGTCAACTGAGTGATAATATACAATTTTTTGGGTCATGCTTGTCTGCCAATGAGATGTACATACATGCAAATGAGTCTACAATGCATTTTCACTCTTTAATCCAATGGCTCCTCATAGTAGATGCCTGCTGTATAACACAGCTTTCAAGCATAACATAGGATAGATTATGATTATGTATGAGTTATGAGACCTACCTATATAGTGTTACTATTTCAGTCTCATCAGTGTCGGGCTGATAACAGAAGAGCTCTTATCATTCATCATGAAAGTTTAATCTCTAAATTATTTCAATTATATTTATTTGGAATAATATGAAAAAATAAACCTCAAGCTGTACTGTGAAGATACTGCCTGGTGTTTTGTACTTTTCTTAAATGGGGAAAGTAAACAACTTTTTTTTTCATTTTCATTCAAGGCAATGGATGTGTGATATATAGATCTATATATCTATTAATCCACCAAAACAGAAGTACCACGGATATGTGCCATCAGCTTACCTGACACTCGCACTTCAACTTCTGCTCTTTCTGAAAAGCCAACGTGCTGGTGAGGACAGTGGAGGTATAACAGAAGCAGTGCTGGATCTTGTGCTCATCCACCTCAGTGTACCTATGGAAAGATACATATTGTTTATTCAAATAACCCTTGGGGTTTAGTCTCCAGATAAGGGGCTCCAGACATGGACTCCTTGCTCTCTGTGCCTTATGTAGTTCAGATACACCCTACTGACGAGGCCAATTTAAGGCTGAAATGTACGTCTGGGGTTTGCTGTTTATCCTATTCAGGGTATAATTGACTGGTATTTTGGGGCTGGGTCACTCTACTGAGTGAGACCAGACTCAAATACTACAGAATATTTCTCCATGTGAAAGAGCTATGACTAAAGATCAAGTGACTTAATGAGGCTGCTATCATGTCCATAGAACCAACCTTATTGAGCATTTCTGGCTTTGTTGTTTTGTTTACCTGTATATTCAACCCACCCACCAATACTGATAACTAGTTGTTGCTTATAGTAAGTATAAATCATGTGTATCAAACCTTGGATTACTGGATTAGAACTAGATTACTAGATTAGAATAACTGATTACAAAGGTTCTGTGACAAGTCCCAAGGCACTTTGATAGACACCATACAAGAGCCTGGAGATTATTTTCCAAATCCTACTAAAATGTAGTCAGTGAAAAGATTAATAACAAAATAAAACATATCAAAGAAAATAATAGGCCTAGCTTCCACTGAAGCACTACCCAAATGTGTATCCAGTTCCTCCTATCAGATTTCACCCAGCTAATCCTGGGTGGAGAATAATCAAAATAATTCAAATGTCCCTATATTTACAGGTCCGTGTATTTCTACTAGACTTTCAGATGTTCAGCTGTTGCTCCAAATAGCCATAGGCTGCAATCTCTATCTGTCTCTATCTCACTATGTCTCACTCATAGGTCTGGAACAACTGAATCTAATCCAACCCCTAAACTGTCCCTCCCTAACTCCAGGAGCTGTCTTAAATTGAGATTACACAGGTACAGCTAATTAACTTCACATACAGTGAGGGGAAAAAGTATTTGATCTCCTGCTGATTTTGAACTGACATCAGTCTATCATTTTAATGGTAGGTGTGTTTTAACAGTGAGAGACAGAATAACAAAAAATAAATAAATTCATCGATTTCCAGGTCATTGAGTGAAATAAGTATTTGATCCCCTATCAATCAGCAAGATTTCTGTCTCCCAGGTGTATTTTATACAGGTAAAAGCTTAGCTTGTTACCTGTATAAAAGTCACCTGTCCACAAAAGCAATCAATCAATCAGATTCCAAACTCTCCACCATGGCCAAGACCAAAGAGCTGTCCAAGGATGTCAGGGATAAGATTGTAGACCTACACAAGGTTGAAATGGGCTACAAGACCATCGCCAAGCAGCTTGGTGAGAAGGTAACAACAGTTGGTGTGATTATTCGCAAATAAAAGAAACACAAAATATCTGCCAGTCTCCTTCGGACTGATGCTCCATGCAAGATCTCACCTCATGGAGTTTCAATGATCATGAGAACGGTGAGAAATCAGTCCAGAACTACACGGGAGGATCTTGTTAATGATCTCAAGGCAGCTGGGACCAGAGTCACCAAGAAAACAATTGGTAACACACTATAACGCGAAGGACTGCAATCCTGCCGCGCCCGCAAGGTCCCCCTACTCAAGAAAGCACGTGTACAGGCCATCTGAAGGCTGGCAATGAACATCTGAATGATTCAGAGGAGGACTGGGTGAAAGTGTTGTAGTCAGATGGGACCAAAATCGAGCTCTTTGGCATCAACTCAACTCGCCGTGTTTGGAGGAGGAGGAGGAATGCTGCCTATAACCCCAAGAACACCATCCCCACCGTCAAACAAGGAGGTGGAAACATTATGCTTTGGGGGTGTTTTTCTGCTAAGGGGACAGGACAACTGCACTGCATCAAAGGAATGATGATCTGGGCCATGTACCCTCAAATCTTGGGTAAGAACCTCCTTCCCTAAACTAGGGCATTGAAAATGGGTCATGGATGGATATTCCAGCATGACAATGACCCAAAATACACAGCCAAGGCAACAAAGGAGTGGCTCAAGAAGAAGCACATTAAGGTCCCTGAGTGGCCTATCGAGTCTCCAGTCCTTAATCCCATAGAAAATCTGTGAAGGGAGCTGATGGTTCGAGTTGCCAAACATCAGCCTCAAAACCTTGATGACTTGGAGAGGATCTGCCAAGAGGAGTGGGACAAAATCCCTCCTGAGATGTGTGCAAACCTGGTGGCCAACTACAAGAAACGTCTGACCTCTGTGATCGCCAACAAGGGTTTTGCTACCAAATACTAAGACGAAGGGGCTAACTCCTTCAGTCCTCCCAAGGGAACAGTGATTTACATATTCTGTGACTCACATAAACATCATGTATAGCTATGTCATAGTTCCCGTCAGAGTATTATAAACACAAAGTACAAACCAAAAGAAATATCCAATCGGGAACAATTTTGAGGAAGATGGTAAATCAGAAGTGATCCCTTCTGACAAGACAAGGAAGCCACAAGGTACAAGGTTGGAGGAGGCTGGATAAGAGTGTTATTTTTGGATTTTTGAACACAGAAGCATAGATTTTGTGGATCTCTGCCAGTGCCAGGAAGTCTCCTAAAATGGGACATTTCACCAAGGACTTACCATCTCACTGTATAATGTGATATCCACACATAAATCAGGACTGTCTGTTGAGTGGCCATTTTTATACTCTATAGCAGCGGTCACCAAACTCGGTCCTGGAGAGCCGCACCCAGACCTGGATTTGTGGATATCCTTGCTGCAAACAGGTGAGACTAATGCTCCTTCAGTTATCTTGATTGACTCACCTGTGCATAGAAAGGAAATCCTCAAATCCAGGCCTGGGTGCGGCCTTCCAGGACTGAGCTTGTCGACCCCTGCTCTATAGTGAAACTTTTATGCAGTGAGAGGCCGTACAGGCAGGACCATCTGGCTCCCTTCTGAGATTTCCATGGATAAGCCTCAGTGCTAGTTCAACATGCACATATAATTAAATATTATCTCCTGCAATGCTGGTATCTTGTTGCTTCCATATCTCAGTCTGTGCCAGGCCTTTCATTAACACTTTGTTCCAGTAAGATCAAATAAACATGTTCTATGCAGGCTCGGTCCAAGGATCTTTAACACAATCATAAATTACAATAATTATTCAATAGGAATTAAGTCCTTAATCTGCAGAGAGGGTTGGAGCACGGTTGGTTACAAACTTCTCTGGCTTGAAAGGCTTTTGCTAGATGATACAATAAATTAATCTTTGTGTCTAAATATGAATTTATGACAGTGAAATACTGAACTTTTAAATGTACAAACTTTTCATAAGAACTTCATTTCACAAGTGCATAATTGTGGTACCTTAACCTTTTTGGAAAGCTAATGTGATTAACTTAAGGAACCTTGACTTGAATACTCTCTTAGATTTAAATGTAATGTGTCTTCTCCCCATTAATTAAATAAGTACTCTTGAATTAATAAATATTATCACTGAATGAATGCACTGTATCTAGAATTAAGACAATATATAAAAACGACCTAGCCTCTAAAGTTGGGGTGAGCAACGCTGTCACCAGTCACCACATGTGGCGAATGGTGTGAGAAGGTGAGGAGAATTTGAGTGTAGTTTGGATGTAGAGAAGAGCATAAAGTGCCAGTCGGGTCTATAAACAAGGGACTTACCAAAGTAGTGGTAGGAGGGAGAAGACTATGGAGGCCCAATGGAGGCCCAGGGGGGCCAAGGGCGGCATAAAGGGTTGGCCGGGGTGAGGAAGCCCCTACACTACAGAAAAAAATGCATAAACAAAATAAACAGTAATGCACCACCTGGACCACTGGCAGATCCGCCCCTGCACCTTAGTGTCTCACAAACCTATAGCCCCACAGACTGCCTCTCGTCTGCCTCTACACCCACTCACCTTTGATTTTTGTTACTTTATAGTGCAGGTTTCTGCACTATCACCTCCATTTTTCAAAGTGGCTTCACCTACAGACTCAATCACTACTTAATCCTATACTCTCTTTTCAATTATTGCCAAGCCCTTGTTTCTCCCTTTTAATTACTTCACCTTTTGTTATATTCGTGCTTTAGTCTTTAAACTTGTGAGCTCTCAATCTTGCAAAGCACTTTGTATAAATGAGTATGATTGTTACCTCAAGGGCAGCTCCTTTTGTATCAGTCTATCAAATTATATATTGACATACCAATATTATACTGTACCCCAGAGCTACGGAATGTGTTGGTGTTATATAAATGAGAGATAATAATAATGTGTAATAAATTGGCGACTCTACCGTATACCCACCTGATGTCCTGTTTAGGGTGAATGGAAGGATAATTAAGCAACCATATATTCTTTTGAAGACCTTATGTTGATATTGGGAATGTTTTAAGAAAATAAAAAATATAGTTGTCTTTTAATGTATTAGTTGTTAAATTATTCTGTACTATGCACTACCAGGCATGGGCCCCTCACCAGAAGACTGAGTGACTGACCTCAAAGTCATACCCATGTACTGTAATTCTAAGAGCCGTAGATCTTTTCAGCATAATTTATATTACTAATATTAAATCAAGACTACACCTTAAAGGAATCTTGGATACAGTTAAAGGGACAGTTAATTCAGTAAAACGTGCACCACACCACTGTAAACTTCTCATAAAACCATGTTGAAATACTTTTTGAATTTTTAAATATGTTCTTTTTTAACAGAGAAATATATAAATTAAATGTCTGTTGACTCTGACAAGCCCCCAGATGAAACCCACAACAGCAGCTCTGTGCAGAGAGCATATGTAGAAAGAGAATCACCCCTTTACAAATTCATCTATGCAGGGAAAGGACTGCCGGAATCAACTAAAAATATCAGTTGAGGGGTAACTAGTTACATTCCTGAAGTTCAGGGAGAAACTATAAATCTTTGTCTACACAGAGCCTTCACTGCTCGGTGTCGGCAGATGTTGTTAATCATGGAACAATCAGCAGTGTGTTTTTTAGCTGTTATTAGTGTAATAAAAAGCAATAGATAATTTTAACATAGAATCTCATGCTCTTTCACACCATGAAGAGCACTTATAGTGAGGTAAATGGCCCTTTAAGATTTCAATTCACTTCTGCGGGTGGAGCTGACATAATGATGGGAAACTTACATTGGATTAAATAAATCTAGGTAATGAAACAGCGAAGCAAATAGAGCAATGGCAGCCCCCAAACAGAAAAGCAGAATAAATAAAACAGAAAACATGGAAATACATCTTTTACACTTTCAGCCAACTGTAAAACTGCAAAATAGTATTTATTATATTGAACTTTATATTTATTCAACATAAATTAAGGTTTTATAATTATATCAATACAAATTTGTAAATCCTCCGAAATAGACTCTTATGTCTGATTATTGCTCATTAAAACTTAGCATTTCACTGCAACCTGTCTGCTAAATCCCTTAATCACATGAACATATGAGGAAAAAAGCCATCTCTTCAAAGGTCTCTTAATCCCACGGGATTAAGGACATAATTAGAACAGTTAGGGTTGTGTTCTCTGTGAAAAGTCAGTCAAATAGCCGTGCTTAAAGGGACCTGTCTCCCAATTATACATTGCACAAGCCATTTATTCTACAGCAAAGCCTTCCATAGATATTCAGCATTGTTTGGGGTGATTTATTAGTACTAATTAGCTGCTTTTATGTATTTCCTCATTAGTACCACAGTCTACCTGTTTGTTTCTGTGGCAGCAAAGCAATGGTTCCTAAAACTATCGCACATTTACGTCACCCGACGCCCAAACCAAGCAACCATGGCTATTAATTAGAATAATGAGCAACACATTAGCAATACTCCATATTTCAGAAATAATTTACTGTTAAGAAAAACAGCCAGTGAAATGTATGGGCTGTTTTTAATGCTTTTTACGATTAAACAATCTTGTTTTGGGTAATAGAATACATTTAATTTTTGGGGAACTGCATAACGCCTGCCATAATACGTAGTGAATACTGATTCCTTATTCCAGAAAATAAATCTCACTTTCACTGGACTCTTTGCTAGACCTTACACTGGCTACACATATCCAGTTCTCAGGATGCAATGTAACAAACACAAAATGGATTCCTGTACTTATAAACACCAGTATTAAAAAAAAATGATTTTCCCCATGGCTTATACAGGTGCTAATATTGTTAGTTGGGGCCATACTTAAAAATAATCGTCCTTTCCGTGAACTTCAGTGGTCCTTTAAGGTCGGGCTTTGTTAATGCAGTGCCATAGGTTGCCATTTTAATGGGCAATAGTTATGTATTATTTTAGTTTCTAATGGAAGTATAACTGAGGTGATAGGGAAAGTTTAAAGGACATATATAATAAATATAGAGAATATAGATAGATTTGGAAATAAATAAATATAGATTTGGAAGCTAGGATGTATGCACTTAAGACTGCTGTCTTGGATAAAATATCCTACAGACTCTTTTCCATGTATTAACCTCTTGACTACTGGCTTATGTGTTACCCTGGATGTTGGCTAATGACACGTTCATAAAAATAAAAATATACTATGTTTTAATTCCACATATGTGCCTATTTGAATGTTTTTTTTATTTATTTTTTATTCATTTGTTGTTGTTTTTTTTGCATACAGTACAGAAAAAATAAAACATTACAATATATTACAATAAAACATAACAATACAAGTCTCAATTACCGAATTATTTCCACAATCAATATTCAACTTTATCAGTAATATCTTAAAGGGGACAAGATAATACATAGAACATAATGAACAAGATTTAACATAGCTCTATTTCTTTAAGTTTTTGTCTATGATTGATTCCTTCCGGGAGAATATGAAATAACACAATGTCAGGAGTCAAATCGAGGTGATATTCTATCATTTTAAATATATGTAAGAGACAATTTGCCCAAAATCCTCTAATGTGGTGACATGACCACCACATATGTTCCTGTGTATCAATTTGTTCATTACATCCCCAACAGAAGTAGAAATTGTATGCTTAACTTTAGGATTATTTCAGTTTTTTTTTTTCAAAATTTGTTAATTTTCTAACTTAACAATATAAATAACTTTAATGGGATATTTTAATCCGGAAATAGTGCCGCTTAAAAGTTATAAAAATTGGTGCACAATATAGAATAAATAAATACTATATGATATAAGAATGAGGATAGATCAGTATTATCACCAATATAGAGATCTGGTCATGAGAGGTACCCTAAATAAAGGGTTAACGTATTCAAAAATAATAGAAGAATGAAGTATTGAATCCTCATATACCAGAATAAACTGATATACCTGAAAAAGTCAGGATATACTGATAATCATCAGATTATTCTATATATAAATAACTATAAAGAAAAAACTAATGTTAAAAACTAAATATAGAGTAAAACAGAGATCATAAATAAACTGGAGGTATCAATATATATGTAAATATCAATATCAAAGATATTAGGGACACTGTGACTTGATAATAGAAGCTGCAGATAACATATAACAGTATAACAATATAGTGTATTGGCAAAACGTTGCCACACTTAGTATACTTGCTGTTCAGTTGCTATGCTTCATGTGTAACAACGTGGCTTGTCCCATCAATTCACTATGTTAAATTGGTCCTCCAGTGGTCTCTGTCCTCTATGACTACTGATAAAAGTGCCAACAGGCCGTTTCGTCCATCCTCGTGGACTTTCTCTAAGGCTGTCAATCAATTTTCTTTCTTCCTTTTTATCATATTCAGAAATGCCAATTGAACAGTATACCAAATGGTAAAAAAAGCCATTTCTCGTTCGGAAGGTTTTCAACTTACAGTTTTGATATAAATCTCCTAAAGATCTTAAGCCCCATTCACTCCAGTTTATATAAAAAAATGGTGTTAATTCAATTGATATTTTGTGTATCGTTATTACTGGGGAAGCAAACTTTATCAATTAAGCTGATTTATTAAATTTAAACCACTATTTTACTAGAGTTCTGGGTACAAATGGTAAATTGTTAATTATGTTCTTATCTGGAATATTCCCCCAATGAGCAAACTCCAAATTTAAATCTTTCGATTTTTAGATGTTTAGGAATATTATTTTTTAAGGTAAATGTTAAAAGATGGGTTCAATGTATTGCTTTAGAAAACTCCAATATATCTGGATCACCTAAGCCTCCTTTCAAATAAGCTCTAGTAACAATCTCTTTTTTTATACAAGGTTTTTTGCCTCTGTAAATAAATTGACATAATGCTACATTCTTCAACTATTTGATGTAATTTAGTTAACGATTTTACAGGGTTCGTTATGGTCACAATTAAATAATCTGCAAAAATAGTAGTTTTATTGACCATAGAGCCAGTTGTTATACCCTTGATCTCTTTACAGTTCCTTATTTTTTGTAAAAGGGGTTCTATTATTAATGCAAATATTAATGGAGACAAGGGACACCCCTGTCTAGTACAGTTACATATTTTAAAAGTTCCAGAACATAGGCATTTACCTCTGTATATCATACATTAATAGCATGGGATCCAAATTTACCAAATCCTTATTTGTCTAACGACAATTGTATAAACTGCCAATTAACTTTATCAAATGCTTTTTCAGCATCAAGTGATATCATTACTAAAGGTATTTTTTCCAGTTGAGCAAAAGCCAAGATATCTATTATCTTTTGGGTATTATCTATAGACTGTTTTTAATAAATCCTCATTTATTAGTTCATCTAGTAAAGTGTTTAATCTAGTGGCTAGTATAGATGAATAGATTTTTTGGTGTACTGACACTTAATCCCGTGACATTGAATCCCGCGACAGTTAATGCCTGACACTTAATCCCACGACACATAATCTCATTGACACTTAATCCCCTGATACTTCATCTCGCTGACACATTATATACTCACTTGTCTATCTACGTGCCATTGTTTACCTGAAATACATTTAACTTTTTAAATTTATAGTTCTCTATTTTACTTTACATTTAACCTGCACATTTCTGATTACCTTTTCGTGAATTGCGTTAAATACATTTGTTTTATTTTTTCTGATTTCTTTCTTCCCTAAGTGTCAATGGAATTATCTGTCGCGGGATTAAGTGTCGCGGGATTAAGTGTCACCAAACCAGATTTTTTATATTAGTATTGAGTAATAAAATTGGATGGTAATTTTCACATTTTAATGAATTTTTGTGCAGTTTAGCTATATTTACAATAGCAACTTCTAACATTTCCTAAATTGCTGTACCCTTCTCTTTTATCTCATTATACATATTTCTTAGGTGTTTTACCAGAGAAGATGCAAAAATCTTATAATAAATATTCAAGAATCCATCAGGACCTGGCGATTTTATCTGTTTTTAAAGAATTTATACTTGATAAAATCTCTGATTCTGTGATAGTTTTTTTTTTCAAAACTATAAGTTGGTCTTCTGATATTTTTAAATGTTAAATGTAAAAATCAGAGGTTCTTCCAACCTTTTTTTATTATTTTTTTAGTGCTGTACTGTCTCTTTAAATGCTGCTCCAGCTCTCAGAAATGGTTTTAAAATAATTTGCAAGTGCTATTTAGGACCCATAAATGTTATTTTATGGGTCTGCTGTAATTTGCGAGTGCTCAGTAATGTCTGATTTAAATAGGGCTTTTGGGAAGGACTCACTTGTATTATTTCAGCAATGAAAAAAGCAATGGAGAAGTTTGCTGTAATTTGCGGCTTAGTCTTGCCGTAGTCAGTTGGTAGTTCTCCTGCAATGATTTTGCAACTGGTGAATAGAATAACTAGGGATATTTACTTTGCTCATTTTGATGGTGTAACTATGTGAAACAGGGAATAGAATTGGGCTCTAACTTGGGGAGCCCCTTGTAACTTTTCTATACAAGGTAGGTGCTTGTATTGGTCAAATCAAAGCCAAAATTGAATATAGGTGGTCAGATAACCTTTATATAAAATAATTATATGCCCTTCTCTCTTTTTAAACTAAGGGTCCCCTTTACAGGCTGCTGTTAGTACCTGTTGTGGGCCCCAGTGCTTTGCAGCTGTTGCACATTGAGAAGCTCCACCACTGCAATTACAAATGGTACTATCTGTGTTCAATTGTATACATGTACTAATTCATCAATACAAAGAACACCATGGAATGATAAGTACTGACTTTTGGGAGTATCATATATTAAACGTAGGATTGCTTAAGAGTACAAGAGCTTGGGCGTATCAACGTTTATGTGTACTGTAGGCTGGTAGGTCCAGAGTACTATAGGCTGGGAGTAACATAGTTTTAGAGTTTATTAGATTACGAGTACCATAAGTTCCCACAGTATAATTCATGTGCACTTACTTTCCTCCTTGCTTGTTGAAGGCACAGGCCAAGGCCACCACTTGAGATGTCGCTCGACTAATGACAGGAACACACAGCATGGAGTGCACCTCGAACCCTAACATGTTGTTTAGCTGTTTGTGCTCTTCCTAAAATTAGAGAATGAGAGAAAGAGAGAGAGGCTGAGCGATCACAACCAGCATCTCGCAGTCCGTGTAGTTTATAATATATGCGCAGTGTCACTAGAGACATTCATAGGCAACACGGAAAGATATCAAAACCATATCAAGTATTATCAGGGAAATTGAAGTTGTATTCCTTATCAAATCTAATCGAAGAATTAAACATCCTATTTCCAGATTGAAAACCTGCAGTTTAAGGAATGAAAATAAAATTATATTATATAGAATGGAATAGGTGGTGGATACAGAATTGTATTTCATTTTGCATTATCAAATTGTATTAGTATTTAAACAGAACTTCCAGTCAACACATACTAAATATGGGGCATTATATATTTTGATCCGTGGATCTAGAGCTTTAAATATGCTGAATATTTTCAAATGTGTTGATAAAACCCAACCAACCAGAAGCAATAGACCTTTGTTTTCACAGCTGTGACTTGAAAGTATTAGCAAAAAACAACCATTATACCAGCTCGCAGAAAAACAAATGGCTGAGAATTTTATTTTACTGGAGAATACACTAAGCCCTTTATTTTAACACATTTTATTTATTTTCTACCATAAAACTGACTTATAGATTTTCCTTTAATATAAATGTATTGAATGCCACTTTGATAAAAGGAACTAAAGCTCAGCAACATCAATAATATGACAAAAACACAGCATAATACAGAAGGCCAGTTCTTCAATAAGCACAATAAACAGCGATGACCTTCCTATAACCCCTTCAATGGGCCGTACATACAGCAATTTATTTGAAATACCCCATGGACCAACAGTATGTTATGATAATAAATTATCTGGTGCGTCCTGATGTCACTGAAACAAATCAGGCCAATGGAGTATGGGCGAACAAGTGAAGCACATCCAGATATGAAGACATTGAATTTGAAGAACCAAAGAAATGAAAAACATGAACCACTGCTCATGAGGGAAAAGCTTCTGACCCCTAACATTGTCTGAAAACAAAAAAGCTAAAGCTTGCCAGGTGCACAATAAACAGTGTCAGTTTGCCCATTAACATATTTATCTACCTAAATCTGGCCCCATACATTGGGTACTGGCTCACTATTGGGAACAAGAACTCTACCTTGGTTACCAGGTCTACCGTGGGGATTGTCTCTACATTTTGGGGACAGGTGTGCTACCTTGTAGACCAGCTCTCTATCTTGGGGACTGGTTCACCACCTTAGGGACCAGCTTGCTACCTTGGGGACAATAACTCTACCTTAGGGAAATTACTCTCTACCTTGGGGAACAGTTATTTACCTTGAGAAATGGCTTTCTACCTTGTACTGGCTTGTTATTTTGATTATCAGCTCGCTACCTGAAGATTGACTCTCTACCTTTGGGCTTGGGTCTCTTCCTAGAGGGCCAGTTCTCTACCGTGGGGACTTGCTCACTACCTCTTGGACAGGGTCACTACCTTCTAATGCTCATTGAGATGGCTTTTAAGAAACTAAACATTTTTAAATTGGCTGATACTACATGTGACACAACATTTCCTTTGGTTTAAATACATTGCATTGCAATTGCATATAATATACAGACACACATATATATATATATATATATATATATATATATATATATATATATATATATATATATATATATATATATATAATAGTAGTAGTATATTTATACATAACATGATATACATATCATCTTTTTTTGTCCCTGGGCACCATCAGACAAATCACAGGACCACTAAACCAATTCCTTTTCTTAAATGATCATGTAAGATTATATCAATAAACACAACATATAATATAGTTCTTGCATCTCCTTCCAGAGCCCCTTGCCTGGCTCGCCAATAGTTAAGTCAGTTCTTTTTTTGGCTGCTATATCTTTTTCCAGAGACGAGTTGTTACCATGACTGCAATATCGGATTCCAGCTTCAAAACTTGATGTAATCCCTTCATCACCCCAGTTTATCAAGAACTGAGAAATGTGCCAACGTAGTCTCACCCCTCATTGTAATGTCCTCTCCGCACTACAGGGCGGAGGTGATATCTGCTGAGCTAATAACATGCACTTTGCTAATAGTAAAGCTCATTAGAGGGTTGTTATCATAAAAGCACCCGCTACCCAAGAGCAAAGTACGGGGCTCTGAGCTTCTTATCGCCTGCCTTCCAGCTTGGCTCTGAGGTTATTTTAAATGTCTAAAAGCATTAACGTGACTTGGTTGGCACTGGCAATATACCAGCAAATAAATAATATTCGCCAGTCTTTAACTTATTTATTTAACTTTAGTGCCTAGAATTTTCCAAAGTTTTTTCAACCAAATGAAAATTTGACTCATTTGCAGATTAGTTGCTTTATTGGAAGACAGTTTTATTGCATATAGTAAATTTTAGACAGAGCTTTTAACCACTGGAGGCATCCCAACATTAACTAATAAGCATAAGCAATGTTGTGGCTTATGTTCAACTAACATTAACATGCATTTCAATATTATATCTTATTCTAGACACTTTAATGGATCACTGTAGATTCCTAACAACAGCAATTAGATGATTTAATTAGGCAGTGGTCGTTAATAAAATGCATATTTAATTATTTAAAACATAATATTCATTATAAAATTTACTTTTAATGATCAAATTCAGCTGCTGCTGGTCTCCACCCACTAAGAGGTCAGTGGAGGAGGTGGTTTTGTCTTGCAGGTTAGTTTTAGTGTTGCTTAAAGTATTTTCCCTTAGGAACAAGCTTATGCTATTAGAGCAGCATATGAATGATGACCTTTCTAGGGTGGACACAATCAGCTCAACTATAGGCTGATGCTCTAATCCTTGAAAGTGAAATTAATATTGAATATTGCTACTATAAATCATTAAATATGAATTGTATTAATGACTACACTGATCCTGCACTGTGGTCAACTTTTCTATATATTTTATTTTAATCACAAAATTTTATAAAGTTAAAAACATTGTAAGAAAGTAAAAAAAGTTAAATAAGGACATTCTTTACATTTTCAGATTTATGTGAGATTATTTGGTACTGTAGGTTTCTAGCTGTTTTTTCTAAGCCTGCTTCTACTTTCTGCTCAGCGGGAGGCTCTTCTAAACTACTGAATATTCTATTGGTGCTAATGAGAGTACTGGCAGTTGTTTATGCCACCATCCCATTGTACAGATACAAACTTCCTGTGTATTCAAATTATCATCTCATCTCAGGAAGTGGATCTCTTGAAGCTAAAATGGTAGATTCCACAGCAGCATAACTGCATATAAAAGTAATACATTAGTACTAAACATCATTAAAAATTCAAACCCTGATGAAGTTTTTATGTGAAACACGTTGGTTAGAAAAGGTTTAATAGGAAGGTAACATTGCTTTTTTAATGATTTTTTTTGTTTTGTTTATATTTTAGTTATATTTTATAGTCCATACTCACATTCTATATATGTATTGACACCAATTTTTGCATTGGAACCAACATTTTAGCCTATTTTTTACTATTCATATTTTATTATTTTTTATTGCTATTTTTTTATTTTGGGGGGATGTTTTTCTGTTCCTGCCTGCATATATTTTGGAAATTTTCTGCATGCAAATCAAGAATATGTTTCATAAATGGATTCTTATTAGTGTCATATTAAACGTGTGGTGACTTCACCACATCAGCTGTATGCAGTCTCCTTTTTAAATTAGAGATTGTATTACTTATTTACATTCTAAAAATTTTACTTATTTTCACGAGTATTTCCTCAAATGGAATTATTTTAAAATGTTGACTAAAATATAGAATTATAAATATGTTACTGGCACTCACTGAACTGATGTCCTGCAGAGTGATGGATTTTTTCTTGTCCACGACCTGCCCCAAATGTCCAAATGTCAGCTGAAAAAAAAAAAGCTTTTAATAAGGGGACAAGCATAGATAAAACTATCCAACTAACAATACAATATAGAAATATACTCCAGGAGGAAACTACTTTATGTATTATCTATGAAAACCAAATATACAAAAACATCAGAATGGTAGATGCATCCCAAACTAATGTCCAAAAATAAGTGACATATGTGAAGTCTATTACTGAGAGTGTAATAAATTGAACATTCAGTCTTAAGAGAAACAGACACTTATATTCTCAGTAGTTTAATGCCCTAAAAAATAATTACTCGGACAAGTGTATTATTAGATAAAAACAACTATCTATTTATCACATTAAAAGCTGCAGCTGGTAATGAGGAAGCAGAGACGAAACGCGCATCGGTCATTGTAGGAGTGATAACGTCACTGTGAATGAGGTTCTCAATTGACTGTATGTTTTTCATTTCCAGCCACTTGTTATTTGCATGATATTTGTACAAGGATAAACTCTCTGGATAGGATTTGAGCAGGATAGTTATTAAGAGGTCACTTACTGGAAAATATATTTTATGGCAAGTATAATACCAGTGATATATTTTTGATTTTTGGAGTTAATGCACAATATATTCATAAACTGATTGTACATATTTCCAAATGTGCATATGGCGTATTAGCTATATTCACTATAATAGTGGGTTGGTACTTTATTATTCAGTAGGATAGATAGGGTAGAATTTATTGCATAGGGGGTAAGTGGCAGGCCCCATGAGCCCCCACAATAGGTGATAGTCTGGATTTTTAATACACATAGGAGGCAAGCTGTGAGTCCTAAGTTATGCCGCAAGAGATGGTGTCAGGGAATAACCCCACAAACTCGTGTAACATCTGTCACATTATATTATTTTTGTATGACCTAAGGTGGTATAACCATATTAGGATTTAAATGATATGAGTTTCTATATGTGCACCTTACATGGTAGATTATTATCTTTTGTTACGCAGGTCTCTTTGTTATAAGCATTAGTCACTTTGTTATTTACAGGCCCTTTATGTAACCCAAAGCTATTATATATATGTACTTGTTATTTTTATAGCTATTTTTGTCATTTTTATATATGAAAGAGGTATTAAAGCTATGTCAAGTCAATACTTGTTATATCAATTTATATGGTTACCTCGCAAAATATGTATAATTATAAATCCTTGTATTAATAGGGAGAGATTATGTGATGTGACGGCAATTTTTTGATTTTATGCTTTTTATGTCTTTTTTCGGCTTTTAATGTGATAATTAAATTGTTGTTTTTTTATTTAATAATACGTTTGTTAGACTAATTTTCTTTTAGGGGATTAAACTACTGAGAATATAAGTGTCTGTTTATCTTAAGGTTGAATAGATAAAACTATTTATCCATGGAGGGGGTAATATATATATATATATACACTATCTCTGCTTCCTTGGCTCTGGCCACCCTTCTGACTTACCCGTCATGTGGGCTTCTTAGGGGAGCTCTTGAACAGTCCATTGGCGTTTCCGCGTAACAATGCTTCCCTTGTCTCTCCTGGCGGTGCTTCTTCTTGCCAGGGCAGGGAATCCCAAATGATGTTACACATGTGATGTCATTCAAGATTCCCTGTCCTGTTTGGAAGATGCATCAGCAGGGAATTCATAATGACACTGAACCACCAATGAACTCACCAGGATTCTAAGAAACCCTAAAGGGGGGGTGTATGGTGTGTGTGTGTGTGGGGGGGGGGGGGGGTTGGCTTAGCATGCACTGAGACCCCCACAGAGGAGGTCACCGGTGCATAGCTCCACCGGTAAATAGATAGATAGATAGATAGATAGATAGATAGATAGAAAGCATGTTTTTATATACGGGTCACTACTGACAGTACATTTAAGAATGTAATATATCTTCACAATGGCACCCCCTACTCATTAGATGGCAAGAAGAACATAAATTATAATTTTCAACTTACCGGATAACTTATTTCTTCTTCCAATACTTTGTCTCCAACAACCTGAATTAATAAAAATACCAAATTAGCAAACACACCACTCAAGCCATGAGGTTGGGAAAAGGGTTAATTAAATTAATACTTAATCATCATTAATTTTGGTCACTTCCCCGCCAGTATTTCTTTAACTCCCCCCTATATCCCAATGATTATTTATTGAATTAGCTCAAGAGGCTCAAGAGACGAGCATTTAATTAGCTAATTAATGCAGACCTCACAGTATCCACGTATAACATTATTTCTGTTATAAATTACATAGATTCAGTACCAAGTGACAGAAGCAGTCTAGGAAGTTCCATAAGAAAAAAAGTAAGTTACTGCAGATTGTTTTATTTCTTCTTTAAATGGATATGGAGCAAAACTGTTTTTTTTTTTTTTCTAGCATTTAAAGATCATGTTTTAAACATTACAAAAGTTGTTTACATGAAAACATTTAAAGTAAAAGCTGTTTAAATTCATTGAAACCAACGGGACGTTCAGAGAGCCTACTCTAGTCCTTAGATCTCATTGGCTGGCAGAAGGCAAGCCCCCAAGATCAATTAAACTTCTGAATACGATTTTGTGCTCAGAGCAATTTATTTGAAAAAAAAAAAACACACAGTAAAAAGTTATGAAATATCCACGTTCTAATAAAACACGTAAAAAAATATTTACCTTAGTCATGATAACTTATCCGCATTATGCCAAAGTCTGTGTGATTGTGATGAAGTTTTATAAAAATATATCAGCATCTTCGGCGCTCATTTCAGTCTAAGTCCTGCCTGTTTCAATGCCTCAACTGCTCGCCTTGCTTTGCAAGGCTCACAGGGCAATGAGTGCCTTCAGCACTCATTGCTTAAGTCCTACGAGCTTGGAAGACTTCAATGACTTGATGGCTCGCGTGACGACAAATCGTAGTTTGAAAGTATTATATGTCATAGGGATACTGGCGAATACTAGTGTAGTCTATTCACATGAGTGGGTACCATTCCGTAGCATTGTTATGGAGACTACCGAGGTTGAAACTCAGATCAGGCTGTGAGCACACGTTAGAGCTGAGAGTTAATGGTCAAACCCTATGAGTGCAACTCAGGAAGTTTTACAGCATTTATTGGAGGGGCAGAGCCATAGAATAGCTTGCTATATTGGAATTTGAAAACACCCATAGCTGCCAGTCATCTTTAGGGGAGTCCGAACTGGAGGCATGAAATAGAGCCCCGGGTGAGAAATAACAATGTGTACATGATCTCAAAGGTCATCTTCGCAGTCAAAAGATTTCCCACAGACATGAATTGGGAAACACCCCTGAAACCTGATTGGTTCTGGGAATTAAGCAGAACCAAGCCCCCTAGGCTGCAGACATGGAACGAGCTGAGGACAGGCTTTCACACAAATAAACACAGATTTTATGCAATTTGATTTCTCAGTAAAAAATGCCTGTATTTAAAAAATTCAAATAGTATTTCAACATGCTTTTAGGAGATTAAATCTCCCTTATTTTAGGAGATTTTAAAGCCATGCTGAATTAAGTGGCTCTTTAATTTTGTCATAAAGCTCCATAACTTTGATGGTGCAGTGCCAAGACACACCCTAGTGAAGGAATTTATACCAAAAGCCATTTGTATAAGTATCAAAATCTCATGCTAATGATAACTGCAGGTTCTTATTTTATTTATTTGTTTTTACTGCATTTTTTTCATTTAATTTGTACTTATTTTTGCATTTGTATGATGAAAAATAAGTTAAAAAACATATGTTATGCTTAGATTTCTGAGAAATTGGGCGGGGACATCGAAATGAGTCCACAATAGCTAGATAGATTAGAATAGATTAGATTTGATAGATAGATAGATAGATAGATAGAAATAGATAGATAGATAGATAAATAGATTAATAGGAGGAAAGAAGGAAGGATAGATAGATAGATAGATAGATTGACTAAGAGATAGATAGATAGATAGATAGATAGATTAATAGGAGGAAGGATGGATAGATAGATAGATAGATAGATAGATAGATAGATGGATGGATAGATAGATAGATAGATAGATAGATAGATAGATAGATAGATTAATAGGAGGAAGGATGGATAGATAGATAGATAGATAGATAGATAGATAGATAGATAGATAGATAGATAGATAGAAGAAAGGATGGATGGATAGATAGATAGATAGATAGATAGATAGATAGATAGATAGATAGATAGATAGATAGATAGATAGATTAATAGGAGGAAAGAAGGATAGATAGATAGATAGATAGATAGATAGATAGATAGATAGATAGATAGATTAATAGGAGGAAAGAAGGATAGATAGATAGATAGATAGATAGATAGATAGATAGATAGATAGATAGATAGATAGATAGATAGATAGATAGATAGATAGATGCATAGATAGATATATAGATAGACAGACGGATAGATAGATAGATAGATAGATAGATAGATAGATACTGTAGATGGATGGATGGATAGATAGATAGATGGATAGATAGATAGATAGATAGATAGATCTATTGCTTTTTTACATGCTAACTACAGATTTTCCTATTTACATGTTTTTATACTGCATATTATTTTAGATTTCATTTTGTTCTTATATTATATTTTTCCACCTTATCAGCTCAGCGTAATCAGCTTTATTGCAACTCTTCCCTGAGATCCAAACAGCATCAAAGCCTCCTCCATCGGGGTCTAGACATTATGTAAACACTAAAAGCAACATTTTAATTATTTTCCTTTTATGCCCTCCAGTCTCTCGTTTCAAGTTTCTGTGCAGACCTGAATCTGTAGATATGTATAAATATTTATCACATTATTCATTAGACCTATCAGACGTATTTTCCTTATCTCAGCAGTGTGAACATTTCAAAGGACTTCGCTAATCAGGAGGGAATCAGCCAATATCCTAAGTACCCACAGCAATTAACTTCAGACCCAGGGGGAAAAGAGCCCCCTCAGAACGGTCACAATTACAGTCACTATCAGTCCAGATATTTAAAGGGGCTCTGTCCCCCAAACAGGAAGTTGATTACATTTTAAAGAGCATTAAAAACTGTCTATAAACTTTACTAGCAGTTTTTCTCTACGGTAAACCATTTCTGAGATATCTAGAATTTATCTTACGGCTCCTGTGTGCTAATGTGTGACTCAGTATGTCTGATAAGGGTGGGAGAGGAGTCTAACTGCCAGGTAACATTAGAGGCATTTATTTTGGCCACTACAGTCAAGCAGACTGTAATCCTAATTAGCACATCAAAGCAGTTAATTGATATGTGCAAGCCGCTCAGTTTTATGTAAATACAGCAACAACATCATGGAATTTCACAGGATTCATTCATTTTTATGCTCTTTGAGAATAATCTAAAAACAAAAAAATGTGATTCTGGGATCACAGCGCCCCTTTAAGGGACTCTTCAATGCTCATATAGTAGGGTTTGTTTATTTAGTAACTAATAAGCGATGGAAATCATTATTTGAAGAAACTAAATGCAATGAAGCTTTTACAACTTATTTTAGAATTTTAGTTTTTAAGGGGAAAAATTGTTTAGTTGTGATCTGCCCAGGAGGCTGTCCTAATTTTTCCTGACCAGTCTAGGCTCTCCTATGGTGGCCACCTTATAAGTGAGGCATATAAAAACTCAGTCTCCTGGTCAGATTCAATTTCATGGACACTTAATAGGGGTGGAAACAAGCATAGCATTTTACAGTGTTAGTTGTTAATGCTACATTCTATTTTTTCCGGAAGTATTTTATTGTGATTTTGCACAAGGAACATGTGGATCACATCTATGTTCAATACACCATATGTTGAAAAATGTGAGTCTGACTGAGATCATAACCTACACAGGGACCATGCCATAAAGCTTGTCCCATGGAAGCACACAGGGGCCTAACTGCCAGTAGTGCAATGCACCGGGGCCCTCCTCTAAGGGGGCCCAGTGCTGTGTAATTATTATAATATGTATTGTAGTGGAGCCTCCACCACCGCCCAACGCATTTCAATACTGTAATGTAGCACCCCATCCTGCCCCCTCCTGGGCTCCTCTGCTTTACCAGTCCCCCCACCCCCGTAGAGAATGCTGCTAGAAAGTGGAGCGAGCACTTCCTGGAGATGTGCTGCAGGCAGAGGATCTTAATGCAGGCATTAGGTAAGAGTAGGGGAGCAGCTATAGAAAGGGGTTTTGGGGTGGAACAGCAATGGGTAAGGGGTGCTGTTATGAGAAGGGGACTTGGGGAGGAGCACTGAGGGAATTGGTACCAAAGGAGCTCTGCACAAAAAAAAATTCAATTTCAATCGCATTAGTACAAATCATATTTATATTTCTGCTGGAGCAGGGCTTGCACTTATTGTCCCAAACTGTCTGCTTCTGAACCAGTGAGGAGAAGTGGGTAGGTGTCAAAAAGGCAAAAGCTGCAAAGGTTTAACAAATTAATTCTCTCTAATCCCCTCAACTCCCTACACAGTTCAGTACATAAGAACTGCGCTCAGTTCAAATCTATCTCAAGTCAGACAAGATGGAAACTTTCTGTATATGCAAAAAATAAGATTTTCTTTACATATGCTTTAGGCTTATTGCTTACACTGCTTATTACATACATGACAATATGTGAGGATTTTCCTAACAATCAGCATGGTGCCCGCAGCAGACTCTACAGGGCTGGATTTACAGTGTAGTGTCCTAGCCTATCAGGGACCATGTCACAGCAGCATGTCACTGATTCTAAAAATTCATTTTTTTCACTTATTTTTCAGTTCTCACTTGATGATATAGAGCTGCTTTGATATTTTTATTTTGCCAAATGACATGTATTCAGCGCTTCTCTGTAAGACAAATTCATTGTAAGTTTAGTAAAATAGATATTTTTTCTATGATACCTCTATTGTTTTAAATGCCAACAATTTTTGTGAATTAAATGTGCTTTCCTAATTAATCTTTATCCTTTCCCATTGTGTTTTGCATGTTCCTTTCATGTGAGCGTTGTCTGAGAGATTCCTGGTGCTGGAGGGTTTATATTGAAAATAATGTACTTAAATTCCTAATAAATAAATGTATATTAACTGCAACACAAGGAATCCCAGATCTGTACCAGCGTCTGTGCCCGTTTGTTGGGCGCGTTAGAACCTGAGGCCAACTCATTATTCTGCACAAAGTGGAGCGATTTCACGACTCGTCGCTGCAGAGAATCTATCATGATAAACAGAGCCGGGCGCCGCGCCAGGAATGGGAGCCGCTACTTGTAGGAACGATCTGATTGTCACATCAAAAAATGTGCAGTGAGGAAGGAACTGGCGTTATTCATTTGCCAATAATTCATTTAAAAGTAATAATTAAAAATAGCAACTGCGGAAAAGTGTATTTATCACAGCCACGGATACATTATCACAGCCACGTATGCATTATGGGAAAGTAACAAATTAACTGTATGTTTGTTGGCACAAGCTGGACGTCCAAGTTTTCAATGATACATTTAATGTAATTAAAGGGACTCTATATATTTATCCACCTCTGCAATACTACCTTATTGGGTGAAGGGGCCTGTGTACCTCAATGAAGCTGTGAGCTATACAATGTAGTGTCACCTAAGTTGGGCAGGTCATAGCAGAGAGGTTAGTCAGGGTGGAGAAGGAACTGGCATCCACTCCAGTATCTTTGCCAAGAAAACTCTATAGATAAGCTCAATCAGAGACATAACAATATGGCACCAGAAGATGCGCCTCTATCAGAAGGTGCCTACCAGATAACAGGGGAAGAGCAAGAGTAACACCAGATCTAATGAAGTGGTTGGGCCAAAGCCGGGAGGACACCAAGCTGCGGATGTGTCTGGCGGAGAAGGAAAGTCTGATGCTGCAAAGACTAATTCAGAATAGGAACCTGGACGTTAGAACTATGAACCAAGGCTAACTAGATGTGGTCAAGAATTAAATGACAAGGTTAAACATTGATATCCTGGGAATTGGTGAACTTAAATGGACTGGAATGGGACATTTCACATCAGACAACCACCAGATCTTCTACTGTGGTAAAGAATCCTGCAGAAGAAATGAATTAGCCATCCTCGTCAATCAAAGAGTGGACAAAGCAGTGCTCAATTACAACCAAATAAATGACAGAATGATCTTAATTTGATTTCAAGACAAGCCATTTAGCATCACAGTGATCCAAGTCTATGCTCCAACCACAGATGCTGACGAGGCTGAAGTCGTCCAGTTCTACGAAGTCATTTAACACGTCAAAGATATAACACCAAGAAAAGATGTTACTTTCATCCTAGGAGATTGGAGCTAAAGTAGGGAACCAAAGGACACCTGGAATAACTGGCAAAATTGGCCTTGGAGAACAAAATGAAGCAGGTCAGAGATTAGTAGAATTCTGTCAAGATGATTCTCTGGTCGTAGCAAACACCCTCTTCCAACAGCCTCCGAGACGACTCTACACATGGACATCACCAGATGGGAAATATAGAAAGCAGATTGACTATATACTTTGTAGCCAAAGATGGAGGAGCTCTATACAGTAAGCAAAAACAAGACACTGTGACAGGTTTATTATTATTATTATTGTTATTGTTGTTTACTTGTAACACGCCAACATATTCCGTAATGCTATACATGTATTGTGATCAAGCCAAAACAAAGCACCGATGCAGGATTGAAAACCCACAAATTTACAATCTAAAGGATTTGACTGTGGTACAGGAGGGTGAAAGATGCAGTGCGCATGCAGGTCTACATTATGTAGATATCTGCTGATACTTTTATCCAGACTGATTTGATCCAGACCATTGATACATTGTGTCTGAAGCACTTTCATATTTTAAACCACTTTACAAAAGTTGTAAATTAACTTGGGCTGCCATTGTGAGCAAATATTTGAATTAAAAGTCAACGTTAAATTAAACTCCTTATTCTGAATATAAAACTGGGAAATTTCATGATAATTTATCACCTTTTCTTCAGGACACAGCATATGAGCATCTAATTCTTTATGATTGAAAGATAAAGCGGTCAGGGCACCATTAATTTCACGACATAAGGACTTGGAATAATGACACCAATTCTGCACAACCCGACAAGTGCCTTAATTAGACTTGGTTCATTTTTCTTTCATTTAATTCCTTTTGGTATTTTCACAAGTAATAATAAAGAGATTACAGTCATTTTTTCTCAAAATGTTGAATTTTTAAAGGTGAACTTATCTGAACTTTATATTAAAATCAGATATGGGGACATAGATAAATATTTAAGAATAAAGCACACAGAAAAAGTTTCATTATGTATAACGCTATTATTAAAATATATTTTATCAGTTGTCATTGAATTGAAATATGAATAATTGAATGCAAAGATTACATAAAATGTAGCTCCTTCCCTTGGCTTTGGATCTCCTTTCTACTATATGTTCCTAGATATACAGGATGTGCATTACGATATCTTACAAATTAATGAAAGGCATGTGGGAAAAGTGTTTTCTTTTTATAAATTGCTGCTGAATTGATGGTGTTATAGGTGTTTTATTTTGGTATTGAAATGTGATTAGATCCTGCTATTAGATGCAGTGCATATAATGAGGTTACATTCCCAGAGTTATTAGAACCTACTATGCAATGTACATTAAATCATTTATGGGTATAGGAATATACGTGGTATACGTGTCTCTGCATTCAGGAACGCTGTATGAAAACATGCTAAACGGGCTAAGAGGGGATTTAAATGCCCAGAACACGATTTTGAGTGCAATCACAAGATGTTGCGCTTTCCGGGGACTGGGACTGGAAAGAGTGCGATATCGCGAATCAGCACTTATGGTGGTAGCGCAAACCGGGGTATACCTGTATTTAATATTTAGATGCTGTATAAGTCTGATAGCACAGTGGGAACATCAGACTGCAATGTAATTAACCATTTCCAGGATTCAGATCTATATGTAATTAATATTAATAATTAATATAAAAAAACAAATAAATCACACAAAGTGTCTGCATCACAACTAATGGCCGACTCCGAGAAGGCTCTGACTACTGCACTCTGGCTATACTAAGTATCTCTTGGTGATTTCCATGACCATTTAAACCTAATATTTCTTGGTAAATACAATGAACAGACTAGATACTTGGATATAAAATATGATCTTCTAGACATTTAAAATTCTTATTTAGTGACGTTAGAAAGAAATAATAAATTATAAGCTGTTAAAGTACAAGCTACATTATATCAATTCAGATTGTTCTGAAAGTCCTTTGGACCTGCCTCCTGTCCGCATGAGCTGATGAATTTATAGATGATTGGTTGGAGACTTGCAGGCTCATGTTTTAAAGTTTGTTTAATATTTAAATCAACACATATACATATTAAAATAATAATAATAATAATAGTAATAATGATAATAATAATCATTTCAATGCACCTGCTGGATCTTGGAGGCATCCATGATGCTTTGGTAAAGTCTGTGTTTTCAGGAGGAGCTGGACTTTCACTTATACTTGGAAGCCTTCTGCATTAGAGGATGTGCAGGTAAAGGGGCAGGTGATTTAACACATTTGGAAGTGCTGACACCAGACAACATGGAAGTTTTCTACATACAAGCAACATTTATGATCATGACTTACAGAGAGATCTTAATGTGTTACATATTTTTTTTTAAGGGATATAGAACTTTTTTGTGTTGTACTAGTTATATAATATCCCTGTGTATTTTTTTTACTTTGATGTACTTTACTTTATTAATAAGTGCTTATAGGCTCTGTTATTATACCCTCAAACCATACAAATAGTCCCTGTATGGGTCTGCCCTTTGCAGCTCATGAAGACACATACTCTACGAATTTCTCTAAGAAAAATTCGGCAACGTACTGTTGAGACGTGGTCCCTGATAAGCTAGGATACTACATTGCACATCCAGCCCTACAGAGTCTGTGTCTGCACATGTTGCAGAGGGCAGACCCATACAGGGACTATTTATTTTATTTTCAGCAGTAAATACAGAGCGTATAAGCAGTTGTTAATAAATAAAATACATAAAAGTAAATACACAGAGCTATTATATACCTAGTAACACCCAAGAACCTTCCATATCCAATGGTTCTTTAACAATACAAAAAACAGAGACGGACCTTTAAATGTTATATCTATATTTATACCGGATAAAGTCACAATTCACTGAGCTGATAGAAGAGGAGCAATGTCCACTTGGTATAAATATCTATGTATAATGACACAAAGTGTAACTATTATTATTTATCCAACTGGACATTGCTCCTCTGTATCATCATGGCCCTAGATAAGGGGCGTTAGAGAGATCATTTATGCTTAAAATATCCAACTTTCAAGACCATTTATGGTCAGTTGTAATATACATCACTTTAAATCTGGAGATTTTACTTTAAATCTATCCAGATATAAATATGGTTGCCTTATTCAGCCCCTAAACTCATAATCACTCCTTAAGTGTGCCTTGTGCTTTTAAAGTTGCCATTATATTAAATAATTGTTTTATTGTAAATAACATGCCCAAGATATACACACTTTTATATTTGTGGAATAGTATGGTAATTAGTGGCATTGTATGCTCATTAAAGATTGTGTATGCTAATGCATTATTTATTTAGGCCCTCATTCAATTGCAGTTTGGCCAATTGAATAGGGGTCAAAATAAGCATAGTATATTTTTTTTAAATAAGTTTCTAGTTAGTCAAAACCTTGCTTTTGGATAGATGTTTACTAAGTAAAAATGTCTTTTAAAAAAAATGTTATGTGCTTATTTTGAACCCTATTCAATTGGCCAAATTGCAATTGAATGAGGGCCTTATTAATTAATTAGTGTGGACAAGGACCTAAAAACATGGGTATTAAAAATAGTAATAATAATCAGCATTATCTTAATCAATACTGGGGGTAACATAATCAAAATAACTCACAAATTATCATACTGTGCCACTCTTTGTGTATCTGAAATATTAGGGAAGAAAGAGCCCAAGAGAGGGACAGTCAGAAGAGTTAGGGTGAAAAGGAGGGGGGTTTAGAGGAGAGGGAGACTGATCACGGAAGAGGTAGAAAAGGAGGGGGAGAGATGAAGAAGGGAGTTAGGAATATGGCGGAGAGAAAATGGATGGGATAGACTAATCCCAAAAGAGGAATGGAAGAGTGACCCCAAAATATAAATATTCAGGAGCATGAAAAAAGTGGTGATTTCGGAGTAAGGTGAAAACTTGGATGATGGGAAAAAGAGAGTGGACCTAAAGTAAGTAAATCCAGGAGATTGTGGCAGGAGTGAGACTGGCCAAGAGATAAACAGCCTTATTAAATGGCGATTCGGCCAATTGAATAGGGCTCTATATAAGCACAAAGCGTATGTTATTTACAGAAGTTTTTAGTTAGGGAAGACATTGCTTTTGGATAGAAGTTCACCAACTAAAAACTTCTGTAAAAAATATGCTATGTGCCTATATAGAGCCCTATTCAATTGGCCGAATTGCAATTTAATAAGGCTGATAGACTCAGGGAGTGAGAGGGAGGAGGTGGACTGACCCATAAGATGTAGATTCAGAGGCGTGGGGGAGAAAGGAGAGTGACCAAAAAGTAGTGAGATTCAGAAGTATGAGAAGGGAGAGTGAGGAGATCGGCGGGGGCTGGCCTAAAAGATGTAGATCCAGATAAGTATTAAAGGAGACTGAGCCCAAAGTAATGAGATCCAGAACTATGAGAAGGTATTGTGACCTCAAAGCACATCGAGGAGAGAAGGAAAGAGGAAGAAAACTGACTGAGGTTCAGGGGAGTAGTCTATTATTGTCATATGTCATTGCTGTCTATATAGTGATTAAATAGTACATTTGTGTTCACATTTGAACGTCTAAAATAAATTAAAAATCTTATTTCCTGCTCAGAGTTTTGAGAAATACAGTTATTACACTGCATTCTGGGAAACGGGGTGGGGACATGCAGATGAGTGCTCAGTTCATTTTCACTCTTTAATTCAAACCAGTACCTTTTAGCATATTCCTGCTGTATTAATGGATTTTGCACAAGTTATGAGACCTACCCACAGACAGCTGTTTCGATCTTAAATGGATCTCATCAGTGTGGGGCTGGTTCCTAACGGCTGCTATAGAAGAAAGAGATTTTTTTCTGCTTATTTAAGCCGGGATTCTAAGTGAAAAATAATATAGTTCACATTTGTTCCTGATTTCATCTTAAAAAGTATAATTTTTTCCTGTTTTGCCCAAAACTATTTTGGTAAAAATCAAGTTTAAACTGCTCATATCCCCCAAAGCCAAACTCATCAGGACCCCGGGACGTTCACTAAGAATTTGAAGGAGTGTTTGATAACTCCAAGACCTTGCTATGGATTCCTGATAATGCGCCTTCATTTGGTAATTATCAGTCTCTGCAAAAACAAAAAATGTTAAACTTTTCTCTGCAAGTTTCCAAGGAAACGTGAGTCATCCACTCGAAGCTCCATCTCAACTATATTAGGTTCGAAAGGATATGTTTAACCATTTAATTCTCATAAGAGTCTGAAATATACTGGAAAAAAATGTCTGGGTACAATAAGACCCAATTACATCTCCCTATATTTTAGGAAAAAAATCATATGTTTGTGAAGTATGTAACATACTAACATAGGGCACCATTCAAATGTATCATGTTGGCATTTATGGTTGACAAGAAGCGTGCCAATCTTACAGGATCCACATGACATAGGGGTTCATTTAGTGTACCACGGGGGTCCATTCAGGACGCTCATGGTATGGGTTAATTGTTAGGTACAAGTAGGTCCTTTAAGGATCTCTGCGGTATGGAGTTAATAGTTATGGACCATGGTGGTCTAAATAGACTCTCATGGTTATAGATCTAAGTAGCAATTGGGGTGAGCAGGAGAGGGATCGATTAATGTGAGATTTAAGATGCTTTATATATATATTGATTTTGTATACAAACACCTGGCTCTCTCTCCTCCCTTATCATAACTGTCTCACTTCTTATGGCTGTCTCTCTTTGTCCTACCCGTGGCGGTCTCTCATCACTCTCCTTATGTTGACTTCTCTCCTCCCTTTATATAAGATATCTATCCACCCACCCTATGTTCCCTTCTCTCCATCCTTCCCATAACCAATGCCACTATTGTTCTTCCTATATGTCTCCCTCTTATTCATGTCTATCTCTCTTTCATTCACTCTGTTTTTGAACCTCCCCTCATCTCTCTCCTCTACGACCCTGTCTCTTTTCTTCTTCCTATGTCTCCTCCACAAATTACATTTTTCTCACTCATCCCTTGTTGTGTCTTTCTCTCTGGCTGTCTCTTATCTCTCGTTCTCTCCAGTAGA
This sequence comes from Discoglossus pictus, assembly GCA_027410445.1. Classification (NCBI taxonomy): domain Eukaryota; kingdom Metazoa; phylum Chordata; class Amphibia; order Anura; family Alytidae; genus Discoglossus; species Discoglossus pictus. Next base: position 468,638,726 of record CM050164.1, read on the forward strand.
CTGTCTCTCCTGCATGAAAAAGAAGTTCCTCAAGAAAGTGAGTGCAAAATTCTTGAAAGTAATATACACTCTACGGAATGAGCAGCGGAGACAACAAACAGTCTTCCAGTAGAAGTGACCACAACATAACCTTATTATAAAGAAAATTCTAAATTCTTACCATACGTTGAATATTTTTCCCAGTAAACACAATTATCCCTGCCCATCATTCATATAAATATATAACAAAGCTGCTCCGTCCAAGCAATCACTGGCCATTTGCAAATGAAATTCATACACAACATAGAGGCTGTTTATTTACTTGATTAAATTGTTTTTCCTTATTTTGTGGGACGTACATAATGGTCCCATTTGCCGTAAATAACTAACTTACTATGATAATTCACAATGATTTGTGAACAATTTCATGTCATTTTATGTCTCTTAAATGGAGGTTCAATTACATTTTCTACATAGACATGAAACTGGAAATGGAAATAAATAAAATACTGTTTTATACATAGCCAAAAACTAGTATTATCAGAAGATGATCTCCAGCATTAATTTACCATGCAGTCCAAACCTTCCAATATATCCAGTGGCCAAGGAGATGCCATGTATTTATAAAATACATATATTGTGACAGAGTGCTACAATAGGTTTGTGTGAGACACCGACTTTTCAAAGCTCTTTTTCCCCAGGAGGTCTGAGATAGTCAACGTCCATGAGCAGCTGATTAGACCTGACATAAGACTGCTCCTGGATTTTGGGTGTGGTTGTTATGGGGTGTGTTTGTGGCCTGAGAAGAAAAGAGACACACTGAGAGGAATGTTGTATGAAGCTGAAAAAAGAGACACACTGAGAGGAATGTTGTATGAAGCTGAAAAAAGAGACACACTGAGAGGTGTGCAGTTGAGATTAAAACTGAAGAAAATATGCAGAGAGAGAGAGAGACAGCAGCTTGGAGCTTATGAGCATTTGAAGCAGAGTGGAGATCTGGACTTCTGATGGATATAGACCAGTGATTTTGTACAGGCTAATGGTCTGTTTGTTTTGTTTTGCCCCACTAAGAATTAGCTGGATGCGAGCTAATAGTTAGATAGTTAGTTAACTATCTTTCAGAAAAGGCAGTGCTCCAGTGGGAACTTGACCTGTTGTTTTCTTTGATCTGTTTTTTTTATTTGTTTATTGAAAAAACTATTAAAGCCTCCTGTAATTGTGTTCCTCCTAAAAAGTGCCAGAAATTAAGGCACAAAGCCAAACGAAGGCTGGTAACTTGTCACAATATATACACAGATTGCTACTGACCCACACTCCTGGGGGGCGGGAGATTTACTAATGGATCGCGGGTATTAACGCTCCTGTGATAGCCCGTGTTATAACGCAATCATTCTGTGAATTATTAAAACCCCTTTTGCCACGTTTACAAATCTCATCATGGATGTCTGTGAGTTGTAGTGAATTAGGTGTTTTATGGGCATGTTATGGGCATGTTACCTGCATCTGTCATGAAAATCCAACAACTCCTCTTTACTAAACACTTACCTTGGTTTTTACTCCCCGCAATGCTGATACTAAGCATTGTAGGTTTCAACCCCACATTAGGAGTATATTTTTATGTTTAAATAAAATAATATAATAATAATAATCATTATTAATATACATCATACACTGCTAGATGTTATAAATACCAGTCTATGTTGTATATAAATAGGTAAATATTGGTTTTATTATTATATTATAAAATATATTGTGGTTGAAACCTGCAATGATGATATTGAGGGTAGTAAAATGTTTTTGAAATCTTTTGGGCAACTAAGTATAACCATGGCGGTCTTTATGGACCCCCATGGCATCTAACAATAATTTCTTACCACAAGGGTCCGTATGGACCCCATGCCACAGAAATTTACTTCATTTCTATGGGGCCTCTTTTGACTGTCATAGCCCTTAAATATTAGCCAATTTCCATAGGGCTACATATTGTCCCCCCTTGTATACTATATTATTACAATGGGAGCCCCTAATAACCCCCATGGCAATCTAATGCATAACCATGGGGGACCTTATGAACCACCATGGCACCTGACATTAACCTGTTACCATGGAGGTCCCGAAGTACTCCATGATATACTAGCCTGTGGTCATGGGGGCCCTATGTACTAACATATATCTACTATTGTATCTACATTGTATCAGAAAATGTTCCTATCAGCAATTTGAGGGAGGCTGTTGCATAGACACACCACTGAGTTTCCTTGTCACTTTAACCAGCCAATACGCTCCGTAATAATATATATCAGAAGTTCAAGGCTCCCATTGCTGTAATATAAATAGACTCAATGATTTAGATATTTAGAGACAAATATGAATATCTGATGCTTTTTATACGTGTTTCTGTATATTTTCTGCTTCGTTTCTACTCAGGTTGAGGTGACCTTTTTATCTTGGCTTTTTCTGCACAAATAAAATAAGGATTTCAAAAGCCTTTTATCATCCGCGCATTCCGTGATAACGGAACAAAGTGTTTATCAGCGCGGCGCGGGTTCTATTGTGTATCAGACATATGAAACACACAAATACCAACAGGGTCACACGGGCAGCTTATCTTTAAGTTTTAAAGTGTTTTTGGCTTTTAGAAAACAAGAAAACAAGAAGTAACATTCTCTGTTACAGTATGAGCTTAACTCTATAGTTGCTAGACAGTCCAGGAGCGAACAGCGTATGTTACAAGCTCCCCTATATGGGTAGATAAAATCCGGTATCACGCATTAAAGGGAAAGCTCCCACTAAAAGGGCAATGGCAGCATAATTAATAATAATAATAATAATTCAAAATATTGTAGGATAGTAATATCTCAATAAAAGTATGCATATTTGTTACCGTATATACCCGAGTATAAGCCAAGGCACCTATTTTACCACAAAATACTGGGTAAAATGAGTGACTCGAGTATAAGCCGAGGGTGGGAAATGTGCTGCCCCCTGTGTCCCTCTTGTGCCCTCTGTGTTCCCCTTCTCTCTCCCGTGTCTCTTCTCCCTACTCCCTTCCCTGTGTCTCTTCCCCCCTCTCCCTTCCCTGTGTCTCTTTCCCCTCCATTATCACACTCCTGAACCCCCTCCTCATTCTCAACCTCCCTCCTCAACCCCACTCCTCATCCTCAACTTCCCTCCTCATCCTCAACCTCCTTCCTCAACCCCTCATCCTCAACCACCTCCTCAACCCCCATCCTCAACCCCCTCCTCAACCTCCACCCCCTCCTCATCCTCAACCCCCCTCCTCAACCCTCCTTATCATCCTCAACCTCCCTCCTCATCCTCAACTCCCTCCTCAACCTCCCTCCTCATCCTCAACCTCCCTCCTCATCCTCCCTCCTCAACCCCCATCCTCAACCCCTCCTCAACCCCCCTCCTCAACCTCAATCCCCCTCCTCAACCTCCCTCCTCATCCTCAACCTCCCTTCTCAACCCCCTCTTCAACCCCCCTCCTCAACCTCCCTCCTCAACCCCCCACCCGGTATATGCTAATGACGTGATGTCACATGCGCGCCAGGTCATTAGCATATACCGGGTTCCGGCACCGGGTCAAGAAGGAGGCCCGAGCAGAAACAGGTAAGTGAGGGGAAAGGGAGAGGGGGAGATATTTTGGAGGAGTTTAGAATGAGGAGGGGGGGTTAAGGATGAGGAGAGGGGAGGAAAAGAGACAGGGGGGTTAGAGAGACACAGGGGGGTAGAGAGACACGGGGGGCTAGAGAGACCCGGGGGGTTAGAGAGACATGGGGGGGGGGGAGTGACTCGAGTATAAACCGAGGGGGCCTTTTTAGCCTTAAAAAAAGGGCTGAAAAACTTGGCTTATACTCGAGTATATACGGTATTTTAGTTATAGGAAAATCAACTTTGAATGTACTAAATTGTTTGCTGTCACTAAGCACGAGAGGTCTTCCCATTATGTTTAGTACCTAGTTTCCTGTATTATTGGCTTCCTTTTTTATAAGGCTTCTGAGATATCACATATTTTAAATATCACAGTTCTATAATAAATTAAAGAATGTCTATTTAAAACCTTGGTAAATAAATGCTCCATAGTATAAAAAAAAAATACATGAACATGGAATGAGACTTGGATATATATATATATATATTTTTATTTATTTTATTTTATTTGATAGAAGGAATACAATCTTAGAGCACAAGACGTTGATTCCATCATTGTCCCCAGAAGGATAAGAAGCCGTAATACAGCTGTATGAGTCATACTTGTCTACCAATAACACCAACATATTAGATAAGACTTACATATTGGATCTTATCAAATTTTCTATGTATTTTATGTTAGTTTCAAATAAATTTAAACCAGTTTTACTTTTCTTGCACAAAAAACTATCTGTAATGTTTAAAGCTTATAAGCACTTCTTAATAAAATAAAGTACATAACAGTAAATAGATAACCAGGGATATTATATACCTAGTAACATCCAGGACCTTCCATATCCCTTTAATGTGATAATAATATGGTGCACAATATCTATACAACTCACAGACAATACGCGGTATGTTTCGCACATTTATATGGCGTCTCTGTGTGATGTTGGCGCGCTCACCTGACAGAATAGCTGGTGACTGTCCTCGGAGACCAGGAGGAGGCAGCAGCAGGGGGACTGTGTCTGCTGTTCAAGCTGTAAAAAGAATTCAGGAATTATTTATTGGGATACATTGTATAAATAATAAGACGAAGAAAGAGAAAAAAAAGAAAAGACATTCAACAGTCAATAGTAGACAAAAATTATATATATATTTTTTTTATAGAACATAAAATATATTAATAGACAAGTAAAAACATTTAAAATACACATCTACAACAATAATAAAAGGTCTACTAATCAGCAGTAAGCACTGGGAAGTACGTAGCTGAGCCTTCCAGATAGGAGGAATGCCTTTGGAGGTCATAGATTGAAAACTATGTTATAGCTTATTTCTTTTTTATTGTTTTTCATTTTTTTGCGTAGTAATTTTAGAAATAATAAAAGGTATTTTTAACCCCCAGTTGGATTCCATAACTGATTGATTTAGAATTAGGGGTTATAGTAATCTGTATCCTCATTAATTTTTTCTGAGAACGTGGCTTCCTTATAGCAAAGCTTTCAGTGTTTTTCATTATTACACTGATTCCACAATGTTTTACATATTTTTGCTGATTTTATTTAGAAGCACAGCAGCACAGAGCCCCATTATATCTATGTCTATGTAACCGCAGGAAGAGAGACCTGTACAATCCTCCCATAGAGAGCCAGATGTTCCTATAATACTCTCCGATGCACTTTCTGGATCAGTAAGCTAGTGAGACATCCCAAAGATAACAGGTGTCTGGCTAATGAAAGCCCATCTGTGGCCAGCAGCAAGGCCGGTGTGAGGATGATCATGATAGATCAGTATCACTGGGGGAAACGGAAAAGGTTGCAGGTAAATGTCAGATGAAATGTGAGTGCATGTGTCGGAGCGTAAAGGGAGACAGAGCGTCCTGGGGCGCAGGCAGTGTATTAGTGGAATTAATGATAGGGGAGTGAGGCAGTTTATTCTGCACTTGCTGTTAATGATACATTAGTTTCTGGCAAACATAATAACATTGATATTATGCCACTGCGCAATGAAAAAAATATATAGGTTTGAAAATGTTTAGTCTGTTAATAAAGCAGGAAAAAAAGTAATTGAGCTAGTTTTTAATTAGAAACTAAAATAATTTTGATTCCTCTGCAGGACCCATTTGGTGTAAAGATCTGTTTTGCGTCAGTGATGGGGGAGGAGTGTAGTGTCAATTTCAATCATATTAAGATATAAAACAAAGGCTCTGGACTTCTGATTCTTTCTCACAAATGATTGTCCTTGTAAACTAATGGGCATTAAATTAGTTCTAATAAAATCACTGGCAGCTTTGCATTCAAACTTTCCTCGCACAATAGGAGGTTGATCAGCAGAACCGAAAATGATAGATTCCACTGCACCATAATTTTTTTGGGGTTGTTTTTTTTTTTCATCATTCAGTCATTTCCGACTCTCATTGACCGTAACACACCAGGCACATCTTTATGTCCATGGTCATGCTGATCCACTTAGTTTTCATGGAGGAGATACTGGAGTGGTTTGCCAGTTCTTTCTCCAGTTGGCCACGGAATAATTGGGCCAGGCTCAACCCTGCTTGGCTTCAGGGTGGTGTGACCTCTCAGATTCCTGACTGGAATCAAACCCAGGTCACAGCAGGGAAAGCACTGAATCCCAACCACTGGACCACCGGGGATCCCATACCATAATTGTATGAAGGGGTGTAGGAACCGGCGGGTACAGGGGGGACAAATTCCCCCCAGATTATATAGGTCCCCATTAGCTTCCCCTCTGCTGCTGCTCCTTCTATCTGCTTGGTCTCACGAAATCACCTGAGATCTCGTGAGATCTTGTGAGACCTGGATATCTGACCAGCTAAACGAAGAGGAGGTGAGTGGGAGCTACTGGGGAGGGAGGGAGGGAGAGAAAGACTAGGGATAGGGAGAGAGAAGGGACTTTACATTATTAACTAATTATTAAATTACAATTAACTCTTTTTTTTTTAATATATATATATACACAGTTGAGCTCAAACGTTTGCATACCCTGGCAGAAATTGTGACATTTTGGCAATTATTTTGACAATATGACTGATCATGCAAAAAAAAAAAAAATTATTGAAGGATAGTGATCATATGAAGCAATTTATTATCACATAGTTGTTTGGCTCATTTATAAATCAATGTTTGGCCTTGTTACAGACACACAAGGTAACACACACAGGTTAAAAAGGCAATTAAAGGTAAATTTCCCAGACCTGTGGCTTTTTAAATTGCAATTAGTGTCTGTATATAAATAGTCAATGAGTTTGTTAGCTCTCACATGGATGCACTGAGCAGGCTAGATACTGAGCCATATGGAGCAGAAAAGAACTGTCAAAAGACCTGGGTAACAAGGTAATGGAACTTCATAAAGATACTAAAGGATATAAAAAGATATCCAAAGCCTTTGGAAATGCCAGTCAGTGCTGTTCAATCACTTATTAAGAAGTAGAAAATGCAGTTTTTTCTTGATACCAAGCCAAGGTCAGGTAGACCAAGAAAGATTTCAGCCACAACTGCCAGAAGAATTGTTCATAATAAAAAGAAAAGCCCACAGGTAACCTCAGGTTAATTGCAGGCTGCTCTGGAAAAAGACGGCGTGGTTGTTTCAAGGAGCGCAATACGACAATACTTGAACAAAAATGAGCTGCATGGTTAATATGCCAGAAAGAAGCCTTTACTGCGCCAATGCCACAAAAAAAGCCCAGTTACCATATGCCCGACAACACCTTGACATGCCTCACAGCTTCTGGCACACTGTAATTTGGAGTGACAAGTCCAAAATAGAGCTTTATTGTCACAACCATAAGAGCTATGTTTGGAGAGGGGTCAACAAGGCCTATAGTGAAAAGAATACCATCCCCACTGTGTAGCATGGTGGTGGCTCACTGATGTTTTAGGGGCAGGTGTGAGCTCTAAAGGTGATGGGGAATCTTGTGACAATTGATGGCAAGATGAATGCAGCATGTTATCAGAAAATACTGGCAGATAATTTACATTCTTCTGCACGAAGGCTGCGCATGGGACGATCTTGGACTTTCCAGCATGACAATGACCCCAAGCACAAGGCCAAGTTGACCCTCCAGTGGTTACAGCAGAAAAAGGCTAAGGTTGTGGAGTGGCCATCACAGTCTCCTGACCTTAATGTCATCGAGCCACTCTGGGGAGATCTCAGACGTGCGGTTCATGCAAGACGACCAAAGACTTTGCATGACCTGGAGGCATTTTGCCAAGACGAATGGGCAGCTATACCCCCTGCAAGAATAAGGGGCCTCATAGACAACTATTACAGAAGACTGCACGCTGTCATTGATACTAAAGGGGGCAATACACAGTATTAAGAACTAAGGGGATGCAAACTTTTGATCAGGGCCATTTCATTTTTTTCTTTGTTGCCATGTTTTGTTTTGTGATTGTGCGATCAGATATCAGATGTAATTATTCTACATTGGAGACTACTTTCTACAGGATTAAGAGTGAGTTTTGCACTCAGTAATACAGAAACCTATAAGTGTCACAGTCACCACCTCCAAGCTCATTACCTCTACAGTTACTTTGGGAGGTCTTATTGGTCTTAACTAAACACCCCTATATCTAAGTCAATTCCTAATCAATGAAAATAATTAAAAAGCTTTTCCACGTAATTTTCAGGTTTTTGTCTGCTCATTCATTGCAGTTTATATAATATTTATTAAGAAAATGTATACTACAGGAAATTAAGTCAAACTGTTCACTGGAAGGTTTGATCATGAGGCTGAAGGTCAAATATTGTGTACATATCATAAGAAGACTGGATTCCCTAGAGAAGACTCTGATGCTGGAAAAGATTGAAGGCACAAAAAGGTGATAGCAGAGGTGGAGATGGATAGATTAAATAATTGAACCAATGAACATGAGCTTGAGGGAGCTCAGAGAGGCAGTGGCTGATAGTATGTACCTGGTGTGCTGCGGTCATGGAGAGTGGGACATTTGGGCATATTGTTATATTTAATGTAAATATACCAATAAATTATATTTTGAGAATGAGCCTACCTACCCTGGATGATCCTTGTTCATATTCAACCCAACTGGAATAAGAAAGAATCGAATTCAATATCCTGATATCAGAAAATGCTTCAATTTCAAATATATGTTCAGGTTACGACTAACAATTTAAAAATAAGCAAATTAAATTAACCTACTTTGAAAATTCTATTTTAGTCCAATTTCTAAAACGTCATTTTCAACCCTATTTGCCAACTCCTCAAGGGCTGATAAGTTGGACTCCATTCAATGGCTCCCGTAGGATTTCCTGGATACATCGTTACGGGAGAATGTATGATTACATTTCTGTCCGTATTATATTGCAAAGTTGTTTATCTCACAGAAGACTGAAGGTGTTGAGGCAGGAGGGGTCTAGTGGAGCGAGGCAAGGAGTTTAATAGAATAGGGGCAGCATGAAAAAAGTCCTGAAGTTGGGAGTGAAAGGAGGTGATAGAAGAGGGTAAATCAAAGAGCAAAGAGGGCGGTTGGGGAGTATTTTGAGACAAGAGCAGAGATATAAGGGTGTGCACTGTTGTTGAGGGTCATGATTTTACATTTTATTTGAGACTATGGCACGGTGTATTATGTGGAGCGGTCATGGGATTTATCTTTACGTAAGGGGCTTATTTATGGTCAAATGTTAAAGGTCCTGGAAGGTACATAAATCACTCTTGCAGAAACAGGTCTTAGATTTCTCTCTAGCTTTCGAAGGGTTAGTTATTCAAGAATGGCGATTTAAATTGAATAGCTGCAAATGACTCTAATTGAAGCATCCTACCTCCCCAGGACATGATTTCTGGCTAATCCCCTCATATTAATTCTGCATTATGTAGGAAATAACCGAATGAATAGACGGATAGCAATGGGGCATTGCGCTGATTGATACGTTAGACGCTGCAGCCTTGGTCTCACAATAACCCATTCTTCCTGAGCCTTAAACCGTGGCGAGAACACGCTGTCGTGGATAGATAAATAGCTTTTATAGCTTTAGAAAAAGGAACAAAAGGCAGCATTCATACGCCATGAAGTACAATACACAATTTAATAATTTCAGCTTTTAAAGCTTGATTTTCATCAGATTATTAGCAGAGTTGCTAGAACAAAAAGAACTTTTTCATACACTTAAACTGCATTTACTAATCCAGCTTTGAAGGGATAAACCACGAGCGAGATGATTAATATGTTTGGGAGCTTTTTTTAATGGACAAATGGAATTATTTAAACAGAATTATCAAAAAAGTGAAAGCATCAAAAAAGTAAAAAAATAAATAAATAGGTATGGTCATCAGAGTATTGTGTATATAATGTATATATTATGAGATGATGACATTATCAAATCCTGCATTATTTATCTACATGTAGTAAAAGACTGTGCAATAACAGTGCAACAATAATATAAAAAAAATAGTAAAACATAATAAAAAATAAAAGTATCTTTATATGTTTTATTTTTTTTAAATGTTTCCTATATTGTTAATATTGTATATATATATATTTATTTTTTTATCTGATCTGTGAGTCAGTGCAGTGTTTTCTGTCCTGTGCTCTGTAATCATTGTCCAGGTGAGAGTGGGCGTGGTTTGGCCTGTGTAAAGGTATATCTGTGGCCTCTGAGGTAAGAGGAAAAAAGATTTCACCTTAAAGAAAGAAAAGGGTTCTTCACAGTAAGGGCGGTTAAACTGTGGAATTCTCTACCAAAGGAGGTGGTGAAAACGAATTTGATAGACAACTTTAAAAAAAGGGTTATATATATTTTTGAATAAAGAGGGCATTCAAGGTTATGCTTGATAACTATCAAAGGAATATTGATCCTTGGGAGGAATTTGATCGCTGGTCTCTGTGGTCAGGAAGGAATTTTGCTTTTTTTCCCTTATGAGACAATTGGCAAAGTTTCAATGTTTTTTTTTCCTGTTTGCCTTCCTCTGGATCAATTGTTTACCGACTCTCAGTGACCATATGGACCACAGCACACCAGGCATATCTGTCTGCGCATATCCATATGGTTTTCATGGCAAAAGATACTGGAGTGGGTTACCAGTTCCTTCTCCAGTGGACTGCAATTTGTCTGACCTCTCTGCTATGACCTGTCAACTACAGTGCTCTGTTTTTTTCATGTATATATTGATGTATATGTGTATATATGTTTCCTTTGCTATGTTGTGTTTATTCCCCCTATATGTATTTATCTGATGATGTCAGATGCTGTCTCCACTCTCTCTGCATCTGCTGTTATTCTGCAATCTGAAGGTCCCATCTCATGTCAGTATTGCTTCAGACTTGATAAAGAGAGATTAAGCCTCTCGAAAGCTCGTCATTTTAAATAAGACATTTGTCCAATACAAAAGGTATCAAATTATATTGCAATGCTCATTATTAATCTATATATATATATAAATATATATATATATATATATATATATCACATATTATATTTGTCCTGCTACGAGTCGTCGTCACGCTGTTTGCGTGGTCCGTACGATTAGCGGGCTTAGCGATGAGCGCCGCAGACGCTCATCGCCCGGCGAGCCTCGCGAAGCGAGGCGAGCCGTTAACCCGTAGAACTTTAGCGGGCGTAGCGATGAGCGCCGCAGGCCTTGCCCGCAGCCCTTGGCCTCAGTTGCTGGGAGATGTCATCTACACCCGGGGACCCGCGCCAGGCCCACAACCCACCACACAGGAGTCCACCAGCCACCCGGACAGGCCTCCGACACCCACGGAGGAGGCTGGGAACCCCGCCCCCAGGGACAGGGCCGAGACCGACATCCAGGGCCCCCAGGACACGGTGAGGGTCATGAGGAACACAGCAGAGGGAGAGGGGGGAAAGGGTGGAAAGAGAGGGAGGGAGAGGGGGGAAGAGACACAGGGGGTTAGAGAGGGGGGGAGAGACACAGGGGGTTACAGAGGGGGGAAAGAGACACAGGAGAGGGAGTAGAGGGGGAAGAGCCATAGGAGAGAGGGGAAAGACAGGGGAGGGAGAGGGGGTGGAAGAGACACAGGGGAGAAAGAGGGGGAGGAAAGAGAAACAGGGGAGGGAGGGGAAAATACATAGCGGAGGGAGAGGGAAAAAAGAGACACAGGGGAGGGAGGAAAAAAACACAGGGGAGGAAGAGGGTGGGGAAAGAGACACCTGGGAGGGAAAGTAGGGGGAAATGACACACAAGGGAGTGAGAGGAGGGGGAAATGAGACACAAGGGAGGGAGGCGATGGCAGAAATGAGACACAAAGGAGGGAGAGGAGGGCGGGAAGGAAACACAAGGGAGGGAGGGGAGGGGGAAAAGGAGACATAAGGGAGAGGAGAGGGAAAAGGAGATACAAGGGAGGGAAAGGAGGGGGAAAGGAGACACAGCAGCACCCCACCACTAACGCTCCAGCAACATCAAAACAAATTACCAGCTCTTCAACACAATGCTTCAAAATAGGAAAAGTATATTCATTTATTAATGTATTATATATTTAATTATTACACACCAAACAGCATTAGCTACCTTACAATTTCATTGCCGTCATTTTTTGACGGGCAAGTCGCTAGTATATATATATATATATAGAATAATAATTACTAAATTACTATATATATATATATATATATATATATATATATATATATATATATACGTACTGGTCTTCTAAAGTCTCATTAGATGCATAAGCATAAATCATTTGGAGGTTGTATTATTGTCTACATTGTAAAACATTTGACCTGAATATTTTAAATGTATGATAATGTAAATTGTCTATTAAGGAAATGTACTAATAGATATCTTTTGAGAAGGGGCCAATCTGCTATCAGTTGTCTTGGGACCCATCTACCCTCGGTGGTCTGGGGGCCCATCTACCCTCGGTGGTCTGGGGGCCCATCTACCCTCGGTGGTCTGAGGGCCCATCTACCCTCAGTGGTCTGGGGGCCCATCTCTCCTCGGTGGTCTGGGGGCCCATCTACCCTTGGTGGTCTGGGGGCCCATCTACCCTGGGTGGTCTGGGGGCCCATCTACCCTCGGTGGTCTGAGGGCCCATCTACCCTCAGTGGTCTGGGGGCCCATCTACCCTCGGTGGTCTGAGGGCCCATCTACCCTCGGTGGTCTGGGGGCCCATCTACCCTCGGTGGTCTCTATTCTAATCCAACCCAACTAGAATAAGAAAGTATCTAATTCAACACTGATATCAGAAAATGTTTACATTTTCAATATATATTCACGTTGCAACTTTTACATTTGGAAATTAAATTAATTTATTTGGAGGCTTCTGTTTTAGTCCCATTTCTAGAAGGTCAGTATCAACCCCACGGAGTGTTGGTCACCTGATAACTTTGGACCCCAATACATGTGTCCCGTAGGATCTCCTGCAAGGTTGATACGTAGTTACGGGAGATATTGCAAGATAATTAATGTTGGTATTACATGTACTCTGACTGATGCATATGGTTCCCTGGTGGTCCAGTGGTTAGGAGTTGGCGCTTTTGCCGCTGCAACCTGGGTTCGATTCCAGTCAGGGAACCAAGAGTTCACACTACCCTGAAGCCAAGCAGGGTTAGGCCTGGTCAGTACTTAGATGGGAGACCACCTAGGAATACAAATATGCTGTGGCCCAATGGAGAAGGAACTGGCAACCCGCATCAGTATCTTTGCCATGAATACCAAGTGAATCAGCATGGTGTGTTACAATTCATGAGGTCACGGAAAGTTGGGCATGACTGAATGAAGCAAACACAAAAATTGATACATATCAAGAGAATGTATCAGGGAAATAGTTTGCGAGACTTGCAAGGGTCCATCTGTGTTAGTATGAAGATGCGAGTCAGAGGTAATAAATCCACACAGTAATCCAGTAAAGTTAAAGAACATCAGTAAAGATTGCACCGTAACTACGCGTTTCACACTTATATGATATTAAATGTCAGGGGATGCACACTGAATACTAAGACAGGATTAATGTTAAAGGGTGATTGTAAATGTATTTGTAGGGCAGGTGTGTATGCGTTCCCCCTGGGGCTCTGTATTAATCCCATGTAACTGACTTTGTATTATAGTATCACATATATAATTGTCGATGTTGGTCACGCTTTTGCGTCCCTCTCAAAGTGAGAAACCCAACTGTGAGACTCGCAAAGCGAGGCGAGCAGTTGAGGCATGCCAACCCACTGATGCTCCCTCTGCCAAAGACAAGTGGCACTTGGCTCCCTCCTGGCCCAGACGCAGCTCCCACTGCCAGGCCCGCAGTACAGCGGGCCACATAACCCCAGGCTCGCGAGGCCCCCGCGCCTCCTCCCTCCATCCCCCTTATACTGCTCTATCCCCCTTATCCTGCTCCTTCCCCCTTATCCTGCTCCTTCCCTTTCTCCCTCTCCAATGACCTCCCTATGCGCGTCACGTCATTCGCATATGCCAGTTCCGGTCACAGCAAGAAGACGCGCTGCAGGGGAGAGAAGAGCTGCAGGAGCTCATTGGATCAGAGTAAGGAGAAAGGGGATAGGGAGGTTATTGGAGAGGGGGGAAGGGAGGAGGAGGATAAGGGGGAAGGAGGGAGGAGGAGGATAAGGGGGTAGGAGGGAGGGGAAGGAGGAAGGAGGGGGGGAAGGGAGAGGGGGAAAGAAGACACAGGGGAAAGGGATACTGGAAAGGAGGCACAGGAGAGGGAGAGAGGGGGAAAGGAGACAAAGGGGAGGGAGGGGGAAAGGGAGAGTGGGAAAGGAGGTACAGGGGAGTGAGAGGGGGGAAAGGAGACACAGTGAAGGGAGAGGGGGAAAGGGAGAGGGGGAAGGAGGCACAGGAGAGGCAGGGGAGAGAGAGGGGGAAATAGACACAGGGGAGGGACAGGAAGTAGAGGGGATGAGAGCCCCGCAATGTGTGGCAAACACCATTGCCAGGCTTACAATTTTATTCCCGTCATTTTTGACGGGCAATTTCCTAGTATATAATATTAGTTTTCCTATGTATATAAATATATATAGAAAATAAATAGTGCATTTGTGTTCACATTTGAATGTCTAAAACAAGTTAAAAAACCTGCTTCAGAATTTCGAGAAATAAATTTTTGCCTACAAAGGCTTCGCTCTTTATTCCAAATACCTTTTCAAACATGGCTTCTTTTAAGCATATGCCTGATGTATTACACAGCTTTTTAAAACATTTTTCTAATGTGTACAGCCCGCTTTTTAAAACACATGATCCCATATTTACAACTTTGTTGTCCCTTTTTGTAGCAGACAAGGTAGGGAAAGCTTCTTACTCCACCCATTGCATTCAGCATTGAAAACATTGCTTTGGAAAGATCCACGTCTGCTGAGGTCATTAATCAAAGTGATCATATTATAGAAATGATTTGCTTAGCTCCACTTTAGAGCAACAACCACCTTCAAAATCAAGCAAGTCATTTATACCTTATTGATTTCAGTATTATTTGACCCAAAGCACCCGGCACACAAAGCCTTTCAGCCTGGCGCAGCTCACGGCGCAGCTCACGGCGCAGCGGTTATTTCAACATACTTTTTTTAATTTTAATAACTAAAGAAAACAAAAAAAAAAATCACTTACAAGTGTTGTTTTTCAGGGACATGCCTTTCAGCTTGTACCCGATACTCATATATAACAACACAGAGCTATTTTGTGTTTCTCTGAAGAAAGATACAAATAATAAAAATTTCCCGTATTTAGTTCTTGAGAATTTTATGCACGGATGTACAGGTTGTAACCTCAGATTGGTAACAAAAAACATTTTTATTTCAGGTTTAAATGGACACTGGCCTCCAACAGGAAGTTGATTTCATTTTAAAGATTGTTAAAAACTGATTATACATTGTACTAGCTGTTTGTCTCTACAGTAAATAATTTCTGAATTATTTAGAATTGATGTTGCAGCGCCTGTATGTTAATGTGCAACTCAGTGTGATAATGTGTGTCTCAAAGTGCTTGATAAGGGTGGGAGAGGGGTCTAACTGTCAGATAACATTGCAGGTCTTTATTGTGGCTACTACTGAGACATAAAAGCAGACTGTTTTCCTAATTAGCACATCAAAGCTGGTAATTAATATACACAAGGTGCTCATTTGAATATAAATACAGCAACAACAACATGGAATTTCCCAGAAAAAAAAATTGATAACACAACCTAGAGCCACTTTACATATATATTTAAAGATATTGCTCTGGAAGTCAAAATCAAGTAAAAGATGTGTAACATGATTTAATTTGAAGCTTTTTGCACTTTTATAATTGTTTAACTCTGTCTGTTTACCGTCAGTCATCGGGGTGAAGCGGCACCGCAGGAGTTATTGAGTTTATAGCGATAATGTCACATAGTGCCATATCTTACAAGCGTCCTCTAAATGATTATATACTCTCTTCACTGAGATAATACATACAATTTTCTCTCTTGGGGACAGACTGTCTCAAAAACAAATAAGCTGACATTTTGTGGAAGCAGCAAACATTGTGTATATCTATATGAGGGTGCTTGTGGTTTTTGGTCCTTTCATAACCTGCAGAATATTGGAAGTTGATATAAAACTCTTTTACATACATTGTGTGTCTCTTTAATACTGTGTAAAGGGTATCAGGACATTGCGTATATTGTTATACGCATTCACATGAGGGTGCAAAGCACCAGACTTGTGGTAGAGGATATGTGCGGTGTTACTAGGTATATAATATACCTGGGTATCTATTTAATGACATGTACCTTATTTTATTAAGAAGTGCTTATAAGCTCTGTCATTATTGCTAAAATTAAACAAATAGTCCCTGTATGGGTCTGTCCTTTGCAGTGTATGCAGACATAGGCCCTCATTCAATTGCAGTTTGGCCAGTTTGGTATTTATTGTGTTTTAAATGTTTGTATGTCGGCGTGTTGCGTCCGATGTTTGCGCGGCCGTAATGTGTGGTAACGTGTCTCGTATGGTGTTTGCGTGTGTAGCCTCGTTTTCGTTTTGTTCGGCGGCCATTGTTTCTCTCGCTTAGCAAATATTTTCGTGTGTAAACTCTTTTATTTGGAGTGAAATGAAGGTGTAAGTTGTATTTTTGAGGTCCTGGGTGCTACCTCTTGTTGTAGGTAAGGTTTTTATGTATGTGCTGTGTGTATGTATTGTGTTTTTAATTTTGTAATGTTCGCGAGTAGCGTCCGAGTGTTGCGAGGCCGTAATGTGTGTGAAAGTGTGTCGTATGTTGTTTGCGAGTGTCGTAATGTGTTTGTTGTGGAGTTTGGTTTGCAGCGTGAATTTTGCGAGGTCCTCAGGTGCTGGCATGGAGCGCCTGCGGCGCTCCATGCCAGCAACTGAGACCCTGGCCCAGTGCCCTCGCGGCTCGCCCCGCAGCGTTAGCAACAACTCGTACGCTCACAACTATATATGTGATGGAAGAGCCACCATATGTCGGCCAGGCAGGAGCAACTGCAAGGAAAGTAAGGGTGGGGGGCGCTGATTGGGAAGAGATCTTGGGGAGGAGAGCTGCCATGGCAATGGGTCTTGGGGAGGGAATATGCTTCAGGAAGGAGTCTTTGGGAGCTGATTTAGGAAGAGGTCTTGGAATGGGAGGGAAGCTGCTTTGTGAAGGTGTTTTAGGGATGGGAACTGCTTTGGGAAGGAGTCTTGGGGAGGGAAGCTGCTTTGGGAAGAGGTCTTGGGGAGCGGAGATGATTTTGGAAGGGGTCTTGGGGAGGGGAGATGATTTTGGAAGGAGTCTTGGGGAGGGAAGCTGCTTTGGGAAGAGGTCTTGGGGAGCGGAGATGATTTTGGAAGGGGTCTTGGGGAGGGAAGCTGCTTTGGGAAGAGGTCTTGGGGAGGGGAGATGATTTTGAGTTGAGGGAATTTGCTTTAGGAATTGGTCTTTGTGAGTTGTTTTGGGAAGAGGTCTTGGGGAGTGGTGGGGAGCTGCTTTGAGAAGGGGCCTTGGGGAGCTGATTTTTTAAGGGGTCTTTGATGAGAGGAAGTGAGATGCTTTGAAATAGAGTTTTGGGAAGGGGTCAGGTTTAAAGAAGCTGGTTTGGGAAGGGGTCTTGGATATCTGATTTGGGAAGGAGTCTTGGGGATGGAAGCTGCTTTGGGAAGGGGTCTTGGGGAGGGGTGATGCTTTGGGAATGAGTCTTGGGGAGGGAGCTGCTTGGGAACGGGTCTTGGGGAGGGGTGATGCTTTGGGAAGGAGTCTTGGGGATGGAAGCTGCTTTGGGAAGGGGTCTTGGGGAGGGGTGATGCTTTGAGAAGGAGTCTTGGGGAGGGAGCTGCTTTGGGAACGGGTCTTGGGGAGGGGTGATGCTTTGGGAAGGAGTCTTGGGGAGGGAGCTGCTTTGGGAAGGGGTCTTGGGGAGGGGTGATGCTTTGGGAAGGCGTCTTTGGGAGGGAGCTGCTTTGGGAAGGGGTCTTGGGGAGGGGTGATGCTTTGGGAGGAAGTCTTTGGGGAAAGACAATTAAGAGACTTGGGTGGAAATGGAGCTGCTTTACGAAAGTTTTTTTGTGAGTGGGGCCATGGCTGGGGAGACAGTGTCACTGAGTGGGTTGCCACCTGGGGGGGATCTTTTTTTATTGTACCAGGGCGGTTTCCATCCGTATCTGCTATAAGAATAAAAGCAATAAACATTAGATTTTCTTTTGGTTTGTGTTCGGCCAAAGAAAAAAACATTTAATTTGATTCCACTGACTTCAGATGCTAGTAATTTGTGCCCCCCCCCCCCCCCCCTCCAACAATGGATGGGATATATTTATTGAGTTTTCCTAATAATATGTATGTGACCACCCCCAGTTAAAGCAGGATAACCCCCTATACATCCCGCAGTGCGACTTAACACTTAGTATCCGCCTCTTTAATAAATATGAAGGTTTTACCCACCGGTTCTGGTAACTCAATGAGAGAACTGAATATTATTACTGCTAATCTCTAGTAATGGGTTTAAAGCAATTAACACCTCGTAATGGCTCCGGGGTCACTGTTTGACATCCCTGATTCAGATGAGCAGCAAAATTGTACATTTTAACATTAAATTAGTAAAAATTAGCTGTGCTAAAATACTTCATTTCAATTTTATAATAATATGTAATCATTTGTTAGCAACTCAGAATGTGCCAAAACGCAACTTTTATACAAAAATATACACAACATGAATTTAAGGTTTTTTGATGAATTTACCTAATTTTTAGGCAGAAATTGCTATTCAAAACTCTCCTCCTAGAAGAATTTTTATTTTAGGTGATTAATTAATTAATTTATCTTTGTTATTTATCTTAATTATGTTCTCTCCTTTCTTTTGGCAGAAATTGCCATTCAGGATTCTCAAGTATTTTTATTTTATTTATTTATTACTTCTTGTTATTTAATTTAATTATGTTCTATCCATTTCGAGTTTGTCTTATTGGTTTGGCCCTCTGCATGGAGGCAATTAAAGGGTCTCATTCTGGCTCATATACCAAATAAAGTGGATAAAATATTGAAAATATCACTCTCTCCTAAAACCATTTGTATATAATAATAATACTAATATTAATAATAATGATTTGATAATAATTAAAAACCAGGATAAAGCAAAATCTGAGCCACCATCTATCAAATTAATTTGAATGTCAACATGCACAGCAGATTTAGTTTTTTGCAATAAAAGCATCTGAATTGTAATTATAGGGTAGAACAGTGCAAATGACATATTTTGCTGTATTCCTTATTGTTGCTTTCAGAGCAGGAAATCAAATCATACAGGATGTGACTCGAGAGAAGACCCAGCTGGGGATTAGCTCAGCAACACATTAAATATGTTTAGAGTCAAATAACTAAAAATCTGCTGCCTTATTTAGTAGGAGTGGGATTAAACTGTCTGATAATCTCATATTATATGACTATATGATTATACACGGTCAGGCAGTGCACATATCTCTCACCCCTTCCCTTCTCTTATCTCTCTTCCAATGGCGCCTCATTTCCACCGTCTCTCTCTCCCTCTCATGATTCTCTCACTTGTGCCCTCTTACCGTATCCCTCCCATATATATTACACTTCCTCCCATTTATCTCTTCCAACGTCTCTTTTTTTCTATCCATCCATCCCTACTTCCCATCTCTCTCTCTTCCATTCCATCTATATCTTTATTTCTCAGTATGTCTATCTCTTCCCAAATCTATCTTCCTCTATGTGCACCTCGCCCAATACCTTTCCACATCTCTCACTCTTATGCCTCTTCCATTTCCAATATCTGTTTAGTCCTCCCATACTCTTCTTCTCTTTCTCATCTCTCCTGTCTTCACCTATGCTTCTTCCTTTTACCTCTCCAACATCCATTTTCCCTTTGCCATACCTCTTTTGTCTTTCCCTATCCATCTTCCCTTTCCCATCTCCCCCTCTTCACTGATGCCTAAACCTTTCCCATATCTATAGTAAATGTACCACATAACGTACATGTACTGCCGATTACTCCATCATAGTAAATGCACCACATAACCTACATGTACTGCCGATTACTCCATCACAGTAAATGTACCACATAACGTACATGTACTGCCGATTACTCCATCATAGTAAATACACCACATAACCTACATGTACTGCCGATTACTCCATCACAGTAAATGTACCACATAACCTACATGTACTGCCGATTACTCCATCATAGTAAATGTACCACATAACCTACATGTACTGATGATTACTCCATCATAGTAAATGTACCACATAACCTACATGTACTGCCGATTACTCCATCATAGTAAATGTACCACATAACCTACATGTACTGCTGATTACTCCATCATAGTAAATGTACCACATAACCTACATGTACTGCCGATTACTCCATCATAGTAAATACACCACATAACCTACATGTACTGCCGATTACTCCATCACAGTAAATGTACCACATAACCTACATGTACTGCTGATTACTCCATCATAGTAAATGTACCACATAACCTACATGTACTGCCGATTACTCCATCATAGTAAATGCACCACATAACCTACATGTATTGCCGATTACTCCATCATAGTAAATGTACCACATAACCTACATGTACTGCTGATTACTCCATCACAGTAAATGTACCACATAACCTACATGTATTGCCGATTACTCCATCATAGTAAATGCACCACATAACCTACATGTACTGCCGATTACTCCATCATAGTAAATGCACCACATAACCTACATGTATTGCCGATTACTCCATCATAGTAAATGTACCACATACCCTACATGTACTGATGATTACTCCATCATAGCAAATGCACCACATAACCTACATGTACTGCTGATTACTCCATCATAGTAAATGCACCACATAACCTACATGTACTGCCGATTACTCCATCACAGTAAATGTACCACATAACCTACATGTACTGCCGATTACTCCATCATAGTAAATGCACCACATAACCTACATGTACTGCCGATTACTCCATCATAGTAAATGTACCACATAACCTACATGTACTGATGATTACTCCATCATAGCAAATGCACCACATAACCTACATGTACTGCTGATTACTCCATCATAGTAAATGCACCACATAACCTACATGTACTGCCGATTACTCCATCAAAGTAAATGCACCACATAACCTACATGTACTGCCGATTACTCCATCATAGTAAATATACCACATAACCTACATCTACTGCAGATCACTCTATCATAGTAAATGCACCACATAACGTACATGTACTGCCGATTACTCCATCACAGTAAATGAACCACATAACCTACATCTACTGCAGATCACTCCATCATAGTAAATGCACCACATAACGTACATGTACTGCCGATTACTCCATCACAGTAAATGAACCACATAACCTACATCTACTGCAGATCACTCCATCATAGTAAATGCACCACATAACCTACATGTACTGCCGATTACTCCATCACAGTAAATGTACAACATAACCTAAATGTACTGCCGATTACTCCATCACAGTAAATGAACCACATAACCTACATCTACTGCAGATCACTCCATCATAGTCAATGCACCACATAACGTACATGTACTGCTGATTACTCCATCACAGTAAATGAACCACATAACCTACATCTACTGCAGATCACTCCATCATAGTAAATGCACCACATAACGTACATGTACTGCTGATTACTCCATCATAGTAAATGAACCACATAACCTACATGTACTGCCGATTACTCCATCACAGTAAATGAACCACATAACCTACATCTACTGCAGATCACTCCATCATAGTAAATGCACCACATAACGTACATGTACTGCCGATTACTCCATCATAGTAAATGCACCACATAACCTACATGTACTGCCGATTACTCCATCATAGTAAATGCACCACATAACCTACATGTACTGCCGATTACTCCATCATAGTAAATGCACCACATAACCTACATGTACTGCTGATTACTCCATCATAGTAAATGCACCACATAACCTACATGTACTGCTGATTATTCCATCATAGTAAATGCACCAGATAACCTACATGTACTGCCGATTACTCCATCATAGTAAATACACCACATAACCTACATGTACTGCTGATTACTCAATAATAGTAAATACACCACATAACCTACATGTACTGCTGATTACTCCATCATAGTAAATGCACCACATAACCTACATGTAATGATGATTACTCCATCACAGTAAATGTACCACATAACCTACATGTACTGCCGATTACTCCATCATAGTAAATGCACCACATAACCTACATGTACGGCCGATTATTCCATCATAGTAAATGTACCACATAACCTTCATGTACTGCTGATTACTCCATCACAGTAAATGTACCACATAACCTACATGTACTGCCGATTACTCCATCATAGTAAATGCACCACATAACCTACATGTACGGCCGATTATTCCATCATAGTAAATGCACCACATAACCTACATGTACTGCTGATTACTCCATCATAGTAAATGTACCACATAACCTACATGTACTGCTGATTACTCCATCATAGTAAATGTACCACATAACCTACATGTACTGCTGATTACTCCATCACAGTAAATGCACCACATAACCTACATGTACTGCCGATTACTCCATCATAGTAAATGCACCACATAACCTTCATGTACTGCTGATTACTCCATCATAGTAAATGTACCACATAACCTACATGTACTGCTGATTACTCCATCATAGTAAATGTACCACATAACCTACATGTACTGCTGATTACTCCATCATAGTAAATGTACCACATAACCTACATGTACTGCTGATTACTCCATCACAGTAAATGCACCACATAACCTACATGTACTGCCGATTACTCCATCATAGTAAATGCACCACATAACCTTCATGTACTGCCGATTACTCCATCATAGTAAATGTACCACATAACCTACATGTACTGCCGATTACTCCATCATAGTAAATATACCACCTAACCTTCATGTACTGCCGATTACTCCATCACAGTAAATGTACCACATAACCTACATGTAATGATGATTACTCCATCACAGTAAATGTACCACATAACCTACATGTACTGCCGATTACTCCATCATAGTAAATGCACCACATAACCTACATGTACGGCCGATTATTCCATCATAGTAAATGTACCACATAACCTTCATGTACTGCTGATTACTCCATCACAGTAAATGTACCACATAACCTACATGTACTGCTGATTACTCCATCACAGTAAATGCACCACATAACCTACATGTACTGCCGATTACTCCATCATAGTAAATGCACCACATAACCTACATGTACTGCCGATTACTCCATCATAGTAAATTTACCACATAACCTACATGTACTGCTGATTACTCCATCATAGTAAATGTACCACATAACCTACATGTACTGCTGATTACTCCATCACAGTAAATGCACCACATAACCTACATGTACTGCCGATTACTCCATCATAGTAAATGCACCACATAACCTACATGTACTGCTGATTACTCCATCATAGTAAATGCACCACATAACCTACATGTTCTGCCGATTACTCCATCATAGTAAATGCACCACATAACCTACATGTACTGCTGATTACTCCATCATAGTAAATGCACCACATAACCTTCAAGTACTGCCGATTACTCCATCATAGTAAATGTACCACATAACCTTCAAGTACTGCCGATTACTCCATCATAGTAAATGCACCACATAACCTACATGTACTGCTGATTACTCCATCACAGTAGATGCACCACATAACCTTCAAGTACTGCCGATTACTCCATCATAGTAAATGCACCTCATAACCTACATGTACTGCCGATTACTCCATCATAGTAAATGCACCACATAACCTTCATGTACTGCCGATTACTCCATCATAGTAAATACACAACATAACCTACATGTACTGCTGATTACTCCATCACAGTAAATGTACCACATAACCTACATGTACTGCCGATTACTCCATCATAGTAAATGCACCACATAACCTACATGTACTGCCGATTACTCCATCATAGAAAATGCACCACATAACCTACATGTACTGCCGATTACTCCATCATAGTAAATGCACCACATAACCTACATGTACTGCCGGTTACTCCATCATAGTAAATGCACCACATAACCTACATGTACTGCCGATTACTCCATCATAGTAAATACACTACATAACCTACATGTACTGCCGATTACTCCATCATAGTAAATGCACCACATAACCTACATGTACTGCTGATTACTCCATCATAGTAAATACACCACATAACCTACATGTACTGCTGATTACTCCATCACAGTAAATGTACCACATAACCTTCATGTATTGCCGATTACTCCATCATAGAAAATGCACCACATAACCTACATGTACTGCCGATTACTCCATCATAGTAAATGCACCACATAACCTACATGTACTGCCGGTTACTCCATCATAGTAAATGCACCACATAACCTACATGTACTGCCGATTACTCCATCATAGTAAATACACTACATAACCTACATGTACTGCCGATTACGCCATCATAGTAAATGCACCACATAACCTACATGTACTGCTGATTACTCCATCAAAGTAAATGCACCACATAACCTACATGTACTGCTGATTACTCCATCACAGTAAATGTACCACATAACCTACATGTACTGCCGATTACTCCATCATAGTAAATACACCACATAACCTACATGTACTGACGATTACTCCATCATAGTAAATGCACCACATAACCTACATGTACTGCTGATTACTCCATCAAAGTAAATGCACCACATAACCTACATGTACTGCTGATTACTCCATCACAGTAAATGTACCACATAACCTACATGTACTGCCGATTAATCCATCATAGTAAATGTACCACATAACCTACATGTACTGCCGATTACTCCATCATAGTAAATGTACCACATAACCTACATGTACTGACGATTACTCCATCATAGTAAATGCACCACATAACCTACATGTACTGACGATTACTCCATCATAGTAAATGCACCACATAACCTACATGTACTGACGATTACTCCATCATAGTAAATGCACCACATAACCTACATGTACTGACGATTACTCCATCATAGTAAATGCACCACATAACCTACATGTACTGCTGATTACTCCATCAAAGTAAATGCACCACATAACCTACATGTACTGCCGATTACTCCATCATAGTAAATACACCACATAACCTACATGTACTGCCGATTACTCCATCAAAGTAAATGCACCACATAACCTACATGTACTGCCGATTACTCCATCATAGTAAATACACCACATAACCTACATGTACTGCCGATTACTCCATCATAGTAAATGTACCACATAACCTACATGTACTGCCGATTACTCCATCATAGTAAATACACCACCTAACCTTCATGTACTGCCGATTACTCCATCACAGTAAATGTACCACATAACCTACATGTACTGCCGATTACTCATCATAGTAAATGCACCACATAACCTACATGTACTGCTGATTACTCCATCATAGTAAATGCACCACATAACCTACATGTTCTGCCGATTACTACATCATAGTAAATGCACCACATAACCTACATGTACTGCTGATTACTCCATCACAGTAAATGCACCACATAACCTTCAAGTACTGCCGATTACTCCATCATAGTAAATGTACCACATAACCTACATGTACTGCTGATTACTCCATCACAGTAAATGCACCACATAACCTTCAAGTACTGCCGATTACTCCATCATAGTAAATGCACCACATAACCTACATGTACTGCTGATTACTCCATCACAGTAGATGCACCACATAACCTTCAAGTACTGCCGATTACTCCATCATAGTAAATGCACCTCATAACCTACATGTACTGCCGATTACTCCATCATAGTAAATACACCACATAACCTACATGTACTGCTGATTACTCCATCACAGTAAATGTACCACATAACCTTCATGTACTGCCGATTACTCCATCATAGAAAATGCACCACATAACCTACATGTACTGCCGATTACTCCATCATAGTAAATGCACCACATAACCTACATGTACTGCCGGTTACTCCATCATAGTAAATGCACCACATAACCTACATGTACTGCCAATTACTCCATCATAGTAAATACACTACATAACCTACATGTACTGCCGATTACGCCATCATAGTAAATGCACCACATAACCTACATGTACTGCCGATTAATCCATCATAGTAAATGCACCACATAACCTACATGTACTGCCGATTACTCCATCACAGTAAATGTACCACATAACCTACATGTACTGCCGATTACTCCATCATAGTAAATGCACCACATAACCTACATGTACTGCTGATTACTCCATCACAGTAAATGCACCACATAACCTACATGTACTGCCGATTACTCCATCATAGTAAATGCACCACATAACCTACATGTACTGCCGATTACTCCATCATAGTAAATACACCACATAACCTACATGTACTGCCCATTACTCCATCATAGTAAATGCACCACATAACCTACATCTACTGCCGATTACTCCATCATAGTAAATGCACCACATAACCTACATGTACTGCCGATTACTCCATCATAGTAAATGCACCACATAACCTACATGTACTGCCGATTACTTCATCATAGTAAATACACCACATAACGTACATGTACTGCTGATTACTCCATCATACTAAATGCACCACATAACCTACATGTACTGCCGATTACTCCATCATAGTAAATGTACCACATAACCTACATGTACTGCCGATTACTCCATCATAGTAAATGTACCACATAACCTACATGTACTGCCGATTACTCCATCATAGTATAAGCACCACATAACCTACATGTACTGCTGATTACTCCATCATAGTAAATGCACCACATAACCTACATGTACTGCTGATTACTCCATCATAGTAAATGCACCACATAACCTACATGTTCTGCCGATTACTCCATCATAGTAAATACACCACATAACCTACATGTACTGCCGATTACTCCATCATAGTAAATGTACCACATAACCTACATGTACTGCTGATTACTCCATCATAGTAAATGCACCACATAACCTACATGTACTGCTGATTACTCCATCATAGTAAATGCACCACATAACCTACATGTACTGCTGATTACACCATCACAGTAAATACACCACATAACCTACATGTACTGCCGATTACTCCATCATAGTAAATGCACCACATAACCTACATGTACTGCCGATTACTCCATCATAGTAAATGTACCACATAACCTACATGTTCTGCCGATTACTCCATCATAGTAAATGCACCACATAACCTACATGTACTGCCGATTACTCCATCATAGTAAATGCACCACATAACCTACATGTACTGCCGATTACTCCATCATAGTAAATACACCACATAACTCACATGTACTGCCGATTACTCCATCATAGTAAATGCACCACATAACCTACATGTACTGCCGATTACTCCATCATAGTAAATGCACAACATAACCTACATGTACTGCCGATTACTCCATCATAGTAAATACACCACATAACCTACATGTACTGCTGATTACTCCATCATAGTAAATACACCACATAACCCACATGTACTGCCGATTACTCCATCATAGTAAATGCACCACATAACCCACATGTACTGCCGATTACTCCATCATAGTAAATGTACCACATAACCTACATGTACTGCCGATTACTCCATCATAGTAAATACACCACATAACCCACATGTACTGCCGATTACTCCATCATAGTAAATGCACCACATAACCCACATGTACTGCCGATTACTCCATCATAGTAAATGCACCACATAACCTACATGTACTGCCGATTACTCCATCATAGTAAATGCACCACATAACCTACATGTACTGCTGATTACTCCATCATAGTAAATGCACCACATAACCTACATGTACTGCCGATTACTCCATCATAGTAAATGTACCACATAACCCACATGTACTGCTGATTACGCCATCATAGTAAATGCACCACATAACCTACATGTACTGCTGATTACTCCATCATAGTAAATGCACCACATAACCTACATGTACTGCCGATTACTCCATCATAGTAAATGCACCACATAACCTACATGTACTGCTGATTACTCCATCATAGTAAATGCACCACATAACCTACATGTACTGCTGATTACTCCATCATAGTAAATGCACAACATAACCTACATGTACTGCCGATTACTCCATCATAGTAAATGCACCACATAACCTACATGTACTGCCGATTACTCCATCATAGTAAATGCACCACATAACCTACATGTACTGCCGATTACTCCATCATAGTAAATGTACCACATAACCTACATGTACTGCCGATTACTTCATCATAGTAAATGTACCACATAACCTACATGTACTGCCGATTACTCCATCATAGTAAATACACCACATAACCTACATGTACTGCCGATTACTTCATCATAGTAAATGTACCACATAACCTACATGTACTGCCGATTACTCCATCATAGTAAATACACCACATAACCTACATGTACTGCCGATTACTCCATCATAGTAAATGCACCACATAACCTACATGTACTGCCGATTACTCCATCATAGTAAATGTACCACATAACCTACATGTACTGCTGATTACTCCATCATAGTAAATGCACCACATAACCTACATGTACTGCCGATTACTCCATCATAGTAAATGCACCACATAACCTACATGTACTGCCGATTACTCCATCATAGTAAATGCACCACATAACCTACATGTACTGCCGATTACTCCATCATAGTAAATGCACCACATAACCTACATGTACTGCCGATTACTCCATCATAGTAAATATACCACATAACCTACATGTACTGCCGATTACTCCGTCATAGTAAATGCACCACATAACCTACATGTACTGCCGATTACTCCATCATAGTAAATATACCACATAACCTACATGTACTGCCGATTACTCCATCATAGTAAATATACCACATAACCTACATGTACTGCCGATTACTCCATCATAGTAAATGCACCACATAACCTACATGTACTGCCGATTACTCCATCATAGTAAATGCACCACATAACCTACATGTACGGCCGATTACTCCATCACAGTAAATGCACCACATAACCTACATGTACTGCCGATTACTCCATCATAGTAAATGCACCACATAACCTACATGTACTGCCGATTACTCCATCATAGTAAATGTACCACATAACCTACATGTACTGCCAATTACTCCATCATAGTAAATACACCACATAACCTACATGTACTGCCAATTACTCCATCACAGTAAATGCACCACATAACCTACATGTACTGCCGATTACTCCATCATAGTAAATGCACCACATAACCTACATGTACTGCCGATTACTCCATCATAGTAAATGCACCACATAACCTACATGTACTGCTAATTCCTCCATCATAGTAAATGCACCACATAACCTACATGTACGGCCGATTACGCCATCATAGTAAATGCACCTCATAACCTACATGTACTGCCGATTACTCCATCATAGTAAATGTACCACATAACCTACATGTACTGCCGATTACTCCATCATAGTAAATGCACCACATAACCTACATGTACTGCTGATTACTCCATCATAGTAAATGTACCACATAACCTACATGTACTGCCGACTACTCCATCATAGTAAATGCACCACATAACCTACATGTACTGCCGATTACTCCATCATAGTAAATGTACCACATAACCTACATGTATGGCCGATTACTCCATCATAGTAAATGTACCACATAACCTACATGTACTGCCGACTACTCCATCATAGTAAATGCACCACATAACGTACATGTATGGCCGATTACTCCATCATAGTAAATGTACCACATAACCTACATGTATGGCCGATTACGCCATCATAGTAAATGTACCACATAACCTACATGTACTGCCGATTACTCCATCATAGTAAATGCACCACATAACCTACATGTACTGCTGATTACTCCATCATAGTAAATGCACCACATAACCTACATGTACTGCCGATTACTCCATCATAGTAAATACACCACATAACCTACATGTACTGCCGATTACTCCATCATAGTAAATGCACCACATAACCTACATGTACTGCTGATTACTCCATCATAGTAAATGCACCACATAACCTACATGTACTGCCGATCACTCCATCATAGTAAATGCACCACATAACCTACATGTACTGCCGATTACTCCATCATAGTAAATGCACCACATAACCTACATGTACTGCCGATTACTCCATCATAGTAAATGCACCACATAACCTACATGTACTGCCGATTACTCCATCATAGTAAATGCACCACATAACCCACATGTACTGCCGATTACTCCATCATAGTAAATGCACCACATAACCTACATGTACTGCCGATTACTCCATCATAGTAAATACACCACATAACCTACATGTACTGCCGATTACTCCATCATAGTAAATGCACCTCATAACCTACATGTACTGCCGATTACTCCATCATAGTAAATGCACCACATAACCTACATGTACTGCCGATTACTCCATCATAGTAAATGTACCACATAACCTACATGTACTGCCGATTACTCCATCATAGTAAATGTACCACATAACCTACATGTACTGCCGATTACTCCATCATAGTAAATGTACCACATAACCTACATGTACTGCTGATTACTCCATCATAGTAAATGCACCACATAACCTACATGTACTGCCGATTACTCCATCATAGTAAATGTACCACATAACCTACATGTACTGCTGATTACTCCATCACAGTAAATGCACCACATAACCTACATGTACTGCTGATTACTCCATCACAGTAAATGTACCACATAACCTACATGTACTGCTGATTACTCCATCACAGTAAATGCACCTCATAACCTACATGTACTGCCGATTACTCCATCATAGTAAATGCACCACATAACCTACATGTACTGCCGATTACTCCATCATAGTAAATGTACCACATAACCTACATGTACGGCCGATTACTCCATCACAGTAAATGCACCACATAACCTACATGTACTGCCGATTACTCCATCATAGTAAATGCACCACATAACCTACATGTACTGCCGATTACTCCATCATAGTAAATGCACCACATAACCTACATGTACTGCCGATTACTCCATCACAGTAAATGCACCACATAACCTACATGTACTGCTGATTACTCCATCATAGTAAATGCACCACATAACCTACATGTACTGCCGATTACTCCATCATAGTAAATGCACCACATAACCTACATGTACTGCCGATTACTCCATCATAGTAAATGCACCACATAACCTACATGTACTGCCGATTACTCCATCACAGTAAATGCACCACATAACCTACATGTACTGCTGATTACTCCATCATAGTAAATGCACCACATAACCTACATGTACTGCCGATTACTCCATCACAGTAAATGCACCACATAACCTACATGTACTGCCGATTACTCCATCATAGTAAATGCACCACATAACCTACATGTACTGCCGATTACTCCATCATAGTAAATGCACCACATAACCTACATGTACTGCTGATTACTCCATCATAGTAAATGCACCACATAACCTACATGTACTGCCGATTACTCCATCATAGTAAATGCACCACATAACCTACATGTACTGCCGATTACTCCATCATAGTAAATGCACCACATAACCTACATGTACTGCCGATTACTCCATCATAGTAAATACACCTCATAACCTACATGTACTGCCGATTACTCCATCATAGTAAATGTACCACATAACCTACATGTACTGCCGATTACTCCATCATAGTAAATACACCTCATAACCTACATGTACTGCCGATTACTCCATCATAGTAAATGCACCACATAACCTACATGTACTGCCGTTTACTCCATCATAGTAAATACACCTCATAACCTACATGTACTGACGATTACTCCATCATAGTAAATGCACCACATAACCTACATGTACTGCCGATTACTCCATCATAGTAAATGCACCTCATAACCTACATGTACTGCCGATTACTCCATCATAGTAAATACACCTCATAACCTACATGTACTGCCGATTACTCCATCATAGTAAATGTACCACATAACCTACATGTACTGCCGATTACTCCATCATAGTAAATACACCTCATAACCTACATGTACTGCCGATTACTCCATCATAGTAAATGCACCACATAACCTACATGTACTGCCGATTACTCCATCATAGTAAATACACCTCATAACCTACATGTACTGACGATTACTCCATCATAGTAAATGCACCACATAACCTACATGTACTGCCGATTACTCCATCATAGTAAATGCACCACATAACCTACATGTACGGCCGATTACTCCATCATAGTAAATGCACCACATAACCTACATGTACTGCCGATTACTCCATCATAGTAAATGCACCACATAACCTACATGTACTGCCGATTACTCCATCATAGTAAATGCACCACATAACCTACATGTACTGCCGATTACTCCATCATAGTAAATGCACCACATAACCTACATGTACTGCCGATTACTCCATCATAGTAAATGCACCACATAACCTACATGTACTGCCG
The DNA here is from genome assembly GCA_027410445.1 of Discoglossus pictus. Lineage (NCBI taxonomy): Eukaryota > Metazoa > Chordata > Amphibia > Anura > Alytidae > Discoglossus > Discoglossus pictus. Next base: position 468,671,431 of record CM050164.1, read on the forward strand.
ATTACTCCATCATAGTAAATGCACCACATAACCTACATGTACTGCCGATTACTCCATCATAGTAAATGCACCACATAACCTACATGTACTGCCGATTACTCCATCATAGTAAATACACCTCATAACCTACATGTACTGCCGATTACTCCATCATAGTAAATGTACCACATAACCTACATGTACTGCCGATTACTCCATCATAGTAAATACACCTCATAACCTACATGTACTGCCGATTACTCCATCATAGTAAATGCACCACATAACCTACATGTACTGCCGTTTACTCCATCATAGTAAATACACCTCATAACCTACATGTACTGACGATTACTCCATCATAGTAAATGCACCACATAACCTACATGTACTGCCGATTACTCCATCATAGTAAATGCACCACATAACCTACATGTACTGCCGATTACTCCATCATAGTAAATGTACCACATAACCTACATGTACTGCCGATTACTCCATCATAGTAAATGCACCACATAACCTACATGTACTGCCGATTACTCCATCATAGTAAATGTACCACATAACCTACATGTACTACCGATTACTCCATCATAGTAAATGCACCACATAACCTACATGTACTGCCGATTACTCCATCATAGTAAATGCACCACATAACCTACATGTACTGACGATTACTCCATCATAGTAAATGCACCACATAACCTACATGTACTGCCGATTACTCCATCATAGTAAATGTACCACATAACCTACATGTACTGCCGATTACTCCATCATAGTAAATACACCACATAACCTACATGTACTGCCGATTACTCCATCATAGTAAATGCACCACATAACCTACATGTACTGCCGATTACTCCATCATAGTAAATGTACCACATAATCTACATGTACTGCTGATTACTCCATCATAGTAAATACACCACATAACCTACATGTACTGCCGATTACTCCATCACAGTAAATGCACCACATAACCTACATGTACGGCCGATTACTCCATCATAGTAAATGCACCACATAACCTACATGTACTGCCGATTACTCCATCATAGTAAATGCACCACATAACCTACATGTACTACCGATTACTCCATCATAGTAAATGCACCACATAACCTTCATGTACTGCCGATTACTCCATCACAGTAAATACACCTCATAACCTACATGTATTGCCGATTACTCCATCATAGTAAATGCACCTCATAACCTACATGTACTGCCGATTACTCCATCATAGTAAATGTACCACATAACCTACATGTACTGCCGATTACTCCATCATAGTAAATGTACCACATAACCTACATGTACTGCTGATTACTCCATCATAGTAAATGCACCACATAACCTACATGTACTGCCGATTACTCCATCATAGTAAATGCACCACATAACCTACATGTACTGCCGATTACTCCATCACAGTAAATGCACCACATAACCCACATGTACGGCCGATTACTCCATCATAGTAAATGCACCACATAACCTACATGTACTGCCGATTACTCCATCATAGTAAATGCACCACATAACCTACATGTACTGCCGATTACTCCATCACAGTAAATGCACCACATAACCTACATGTACTGCCGATTACTCCATCATAGTAAATGCACCACATAACCTACATGTACTGCCGATTACTCCATCATAGTAAATGCACCACATAACCTACATGTACTGCCGATTACTCCATCATAGTAAATGCACCACATAACCTACATGTACTGCCGATTACTCCATCATAGTAAATGCACCACATAACCTACATGTACTGCCGATTACTCCATCATAGTAAATGCACCACATAACCTACATGTACTGCCGATTACTCCATCATAGTAAATGCACCACATAACCTACATGTACTGCTGATCACTCCATCATAGTAAATGCACCACATAACCTACATGTACTGCTGATTACTCCATCATAGTAAATGCACCACATAACCTACATGTACTGCCGATTACTCCATCATAGTAAATACACCACATAACCTACATGTACTGCCGATTACTCCATCATAGTAAATGCACCACATAACCTACATGTACTGCTGATCACTCCATCATAGTAAATGCACCACATAACCTACATGTACTGCTGATTACTCCATCATAGTAAATGCACCACATAACCTACATGTACTGCCGATTACTCCATCATAGTAAATACACCACATAACCTACATGTACTGCCGATTACTCCATCATAGTAAATGTACCACATAACCTACATGTACTGCCGATTACTCCATCACAGTAAATGTACCACATAACCTACATGTACTGCCGATTACTCCATCATAGTAAATGCACCACATAACCTACATGTACTGCCGATTACTCCATCATAGTAAATGTACCACATAACCTACATGTACTGATGATTACTCCATCATAGCAAATGCACCACATAACCTACATGTACTGCTGATTACTCCATCATAGTAAATGCACCACATAACCTACATGTACTGCCGATTACTCCATCAAAGTAAATGCACCACATAACCTACATGTACTGCCGATTACTCCATCAAAGTAAATGCACCACATAACCTACATGTACTGCCGATTACTCCATCATAGTAAATGCACCACATAACCTACATGTACTGCCGATTACTCCATCATAGTAAATGTACCACATAACCTACATGTACTGATGATTACTCCATCATAGCAAATGCACCACATAACCTACATGTACTGCTGATTACTCCATCATAGTAAATGCACCACATAACCTACATGTACTGCCGATTACTCCATCAAAGTAAATGCACCACATAACCTACATGTACTGCTGATTACTCCATCAAAGTAAATGCACCACATAACCCACATGTACTGCCGATTACTCCATCATAGTAAATACACCACATAACCTACATGTACTGACGATTACTCCATCATAGTAAATGCACCACATAACCCACATGTACTGCCGATTACTCCATCATAGTAAATGTACCACATAACCTACATGTACTGCCGATTACTCCATCATAGTAAATGCACCACATAACCTACATGTACTGCCGATTACTCCATCATAGTAAATGCACCACATAACCTACATGTACTGCCGATTACTCCATCATAGTAAATACACCACATAACCTACATGTACTGACGATTACTCCATCATAGTAAATGCACCACATAACCTACATGTACTGACGATTACTCCATCATAGTAAATGCACCACATAACCTACATGTACTGCTGATTACTCCATCATAGTAAATACACTACATAACCTACATGTACTGCCGATTACTCCATCATAGTAAATGCACCACATAACCTACATGTACTGCCGATTACTCCATCATAGTAAATGCACCACATAACCTACATGTACTGCTGATCACTCCATCATAGTAAATGCACCACATAACCTACATGTACTGCTGATTACTCCATCATAGTAAATGCACCACATAACCTACATGTACTGCCGATTACTCCATCATAGTAAATACACCACATAACCTACATGTACTGCCGATTACTCCATCATAGTAAATACACCTCATAACCTACATGTACTGACGATTACTCCATCATAGTAAATGCACCACATAACATACATGTACTGACGATTACTCCATCATAGTAAATGCACCACATAACCTACATGTACTGCCGATTACTCCATCATAGTAAATGCACCACATAACCTACATGTACTGCCGATTACTCCATCATAGTAAATGCACCACATAACGTACATGTACTGCTGATTACTCCATCATACTAAATGCACCACATAACGTACATGTACTGCTGATTACTCCATCATACTAAATGTACCACATAACCTACATGTACTGCCGATTACTCCATCATAGTAAATGCACCACATAACCCACATGTACTGCCGATTACTCCATCATAGTAAATGTACCACATAACCTACATGTACTGCCGATTACTCCATCATAGTAAATGCACCACATAACCCACATGTACTGCCGATTACTCCATCATAGTAAATGCACCACATAACCTACATGTACTGCCGATTACTCCATCATAGTAAATGCACCACATAACCTACATGTACTGCTGATTACTCCATCATAGTAAATGCACCACATAACCTACATGTACTGCCGATTACTCCATCATAGTAAATGCACCACATAACCTACATGTACTGCCGATTACTCCATCATAGTAAATGTACCACATAACCTACATGTACTGCCGATTACTCCATCATAGTAAATGCACCACATAACCTACATGTACTGCCGATTACTCCATCATAGTAAATGCACCACATAACCTACATGTACTGCCGATTACTCCATCATAGTAAATGTACCACATAACCTACATGTACTGCCGATTACTCCATCATAGTAAATGCACCACATAACATACATGTACTGCCGATTACTCCATCATAGTAAATGCACCACATAACCCACATGTACTGCCGATTACTCCATCATAGTAAATGCACCACATAACCTACATGTACTGCCGATTACTCCATCATAGTAAATGTACCTCTGTAATATTGATCCTTCCTAATTATGTTCTTAGTAATTAACATCTACTATGTTTTTTCCCATAATTCAGCGGTCTATTACGATACAATCACACCCTATCAGAGCGATTAGGACCATCCTGACATATGTAATGTACAATGATCTATAATAAACCAGTCATGTCTAAAAAGCAGGAAATTGGATTATGGCAGTACAATATGACAGGGTATTAGCTATTTTAATTACAATATTATAATGACAAGTTCTAATCACATGTATAATGAGTTTTAAACATCTCTAATTATTTAAAAAGATTCTTCAAACCTCTGAAATATTCATAGAATAAGATACTAATTGCCAGAGGCTGTTTTGCACTCTGCTGTAATGCATCATGTCAGCCTATAGACATAAACATCCCTTAGATTGTAAGTTTGTGAGTTTTCAATCTTGTGTCAGTGCATTGGAAACAAGCTCTATGTACATTTGATTTTATGCTCAAAAACAGGGCCCTCCATTCTTTACAAGGTGTTTAATTTGTTTTCTGCTATGTACTCAGCCCCTGTATAGCGATACGGAATATGTTGGCACGATATAAATAAAGATAATAATAATAATTGTGTTAGATCACAAATATATAGTACTCAGTGATCGTTCATTTTTATTAATGACCTCAGCATTTATCATCAAGGATTTGCATGTTTTACTGAATTTAATACATTTCTGTTCTGTGATTGAGATCCATGTGAAAATATATATAAATAATTTTATTTTTATGCATGTATGTATATATTATATCTGTATGCATTTGTATATATATTATGTGTGTATATATCACCACTGATTTAAGCATGCTAGGAGTTTCTGGTTACCTGAGTGGTCAATCACAGCCGATTCCATTGACTCCAATGCATTGTGCACAGCTTATTGTCTGCAACTGCTACATACCCAGGCCCACATATACCATTAGGCAATATAGACAAGTGCCTAGGGGTGCCTTCCTGCAGAGCTCAACATGTTTTTACACTTAACAATGTTTTAAGCCAGACTTATAACATACAGTGTACTTTACACAAAGATCCTTGCAGGAAGTGCTATGCCTTGTCAGAATCACAATGCTCCTATCTGATTGAGTGAGTTGTACTATTTATGAAGTCGCTCCTTCTTTTCCTAAATGACTTGCTTGGGGGTGTAGTCTCAAATACACACTAAACAACAACAATCTCCACAATTCTCCCTGCACGGCTCTCTGGGCCGTGTTCTAGGGAGTGACACCCAGTAAGGTAATTACAGATCTCTACCAGAGCAAGACACAGAGCAGGTATGTTTCTGAAAAGCTGAAATGAGCAGCAGAGCCTGTTAATAATGAAATATCCCACTACAGGGCAAAAATACATACAGTCAGGTCCATAAATATTGCGACATCGACACAATTCTAAACTTTTTGGCTCTATACACCACCACAATGGATTTGAAATGAAACTAACAAGATGTGCTTTAACTGCAGACTTTCAGCTTTAATTTGAGGGTATTTACATCCAAATCAGGTGAATGGTGTAGGAATTACAACAGTTTGTATATGTGCCTCCCACTTTTTTAAGGGACCAAAAGTAATGGGACAATTGGCTGCTCAGCTGTTCCATTGCCAGGTGTGTGTTATTCCCTCATTATCCCATTTACAAAGAGCAGATACAAGCTCCAGTGTTCATTTCAAGTGTGCTATTTGCATGTGTTGCTGTTAACTCTCAATATGAGATCCAAAGAGCTGTCACTATCAGTGAAGCAAGCCATCATTAGGCTGAAAAAACAAAACAAACCCATCAGAGAGATAGCAAAAACATTAGGTGCGGCCAAATCAACTGTTTGGAACATACTTAAAAAGAAAGAACGCACCGGTGAGCTCAGCAACACCAAAAGACCCGGAAGACCACGGAAAACAACTGTGGTGGATGACCGAAGAATTATTTCCCTGGTGAAGAAAACACCCTTCACAACAGTTGGCCAGATCAAGAACACTCTCCAGGAGGTAGGTGTATGTGTGTCAAAGTCAATAATCAAGAGAAGACTTCACCAGAGTGAATACAGAGGGTTCACCACAAGATGTAAACCATTGGTGAGCCTCAAAAACAATAAGGTCAGATCAGAGTTTGCCAAACAACATCTAAACAAACCTTCACAGTTCTGGAACAACATCCTATGGACAGATGAGACTAAGATCAACTTGTACCAGAGTGATGAGAAGAGAAGAGTATGGAGACGGAAAGGAACTGCTCATGATCCAAAGCATACCACCTCATCAGTGAAGCATGGTGGTGGTAGTGTCATGACGTGGGCATGTATGGCTGCCAATGGAACTGGTTCTCTTGTATTTATTGATGATGTGACTGCTGACAAAAGCAGCAGGATGAATTCTGAAGTGTTTCGGGCAATATTATCTGCTCATATTCAGTCAAATGCTTCAGAACTCATTGGACGGCGCTTCACAGTGCAGATTGACAATGACCCGAAGCATACTGCAAAAGCAACCAAAGAGTTTTTTAAGGGAAAGAAGAGGAATGTTATGTAATGGCCAAGTCAATCACCTGATCTGAATCCGATTGAGCATGCATTTCACTTGCTGAAGACAAAACTGAAGGGAAAATGCCCCAAGAACAAGCAGGAACTGAAGACAGTTGCAATAGAAGTCTGGCAGAGCATCACCAGGGATGAAACCCAGTGTTTGGTGATGTCTATGCGTTCCAGACTTCAGGCTGTAATTGACTGCAAAGGATTTGCAACCAAGTTTTAAAAGTGAAAGTTTGTTTTATGGGCTGTTAATCTGTCCCATTACTTTTGGTCCCTTAAAAAGTGGGAGGCACATATACAAACTGTTGTAATTCCTACACTGTTCAGGAAATTAAAGCTGAAAGTCTGCAGTTAAAGCACATCTTGTTAGTTTCATTTCAAATCCATTGTGGTGGTGTATAGAGCCAAAAAGTTTAGCATTATGTCGATGTCCCAATATTTATGTCATCTGTCCATAGGATGTTGTTCCAGAACTGTGAAGGCATTTTTAGGTGTTGTTTGTAAAACTCTAATCTGGGCTTCCTGTTTTTGAGGCTCACCAATGGTTTACATCTTGTGGTGAACCCTCTGTATTTACTCTGGTGAAGACTTTTCTTGATTGTTGACATTGACACACATACACCTACCTCCTGGAGAGTGTTCTTGATCTGGCCAACTGTTGTGAAGGGTGTTTTCTTCACCAGGGAAATAATTCTCCGGTCATCCACCACAGTTGTTTTCCGTGGTCTTCCGGGTCTTTTGGTGTTGCTGAGCTCACTGGTGCGTTCTTTCTTTTTAAGGATGTTCCAAACAGTTGATTTGGCCGCACCTAATGTTTTTGCTATCTCTCGGATGGGTTTGTTTTGTTTTTTCAGCCTAATGATGGCTTGCTTCACTGATAGTGACAACTCTTTGGATCTCTTATTGAGAGTTAACAGCAACAAATGCAAATAGCACACTTGAAATGAACACTGGAGCTTGTATCTGCTCTTTGTAAGTGGGATAATGAGGGAATAACACACACCTGGCCATGGAACAGCTGAGCAGCCAATTGTCCCATTACTTTTGGTCCCTTAAAAAGTGGGAGGCACATATACAAACTGTTGTAATTCCTACACCGTTCACCTGATTTGGATGTAAATACCCTCAAATGAAAGCTGAAAGTCTGCAGTTAAAGCACATCTTGTTAGTTTCATTTCAAATCCATTGTGGTGGTGTATAGAGCCAAAAAGTTTAGAATTGTGTCGATGGCCCAATATTTATAGACCCGACTGTACTTTACCTATTTTGAAGCATTCTGTTGAAGAGCTGACAATCTGTTTTGATGTTGCTGCAGCATTAGTTGTGTGGAGCTGCTGTGTAAGCGTGATGAATGTGTGCAGTGTAATAGTGTGCGTGCGCGAGCCGAAACCGTTAGCGTAGTTGTGTACTTCGGCATTGGCGTAAAATGGCGGGTAATGTGTGGTATGCGTCTTAGCGGAATATCTGTAGGTCGTTTGTGGTGTTGTGTGAGTTTCTTGTGGTGTTTTGCGTCTTTAGGGTGCTGTAGCCTCGTTTTCGTTTTGTTCGGCGGTCATTTTTTCTCTCGCTTAGCGAATTTTTTAGTGTCTAAACTCTTTTATTTTTAGTTAAAGGAAGGTGTAAGTGTTTTTTTGAGGTGCTGGATGCTCCCTCTTGCTGTAGGTAAGCTTTTTATGTATGTGCTGTGTGTATTTATTGTGTTTTGAATTTTGTCATGTTCGCGAGTTGCGTCCAATTTTTGAGAGGTCGTAATGTGTGGTAACGTGTCTTGTATGTTTTTTTTGCGAGGTAAATTTTGCGAGGGTTGTAGTTGGTGTGTCGTGTTGTTTGCGTTGCGACGTAAAGTTTGCAAGGGTCGTAGTTGCTGGCAAGGAGCGCCTTCGGCGGTCGATGCCAGCGCTACGCGAGGGCCGCGGCTCGCTACGCGAGCCCGCAAGCGTTAGCAACAACTCGTACGCTCACAACTATATATGTGATGATCAGTGTCATTAAAAGCTATGAAGCAGTGTGCGTATGTCATATATATATAAACTAGCGAATTGCCCGTCAAAAAATGACGGCAATGAAATTGTAATGTAGCTAATGCTATTTGGTGTATAATAATGAAATATGTAATACATTACTAAATGAATATACTTTACCTATTTTGAAGTATTGTGATGAAGAGCTGACAATCTGTTTTCATGTTGCTGCAGCATTAGTGGTGTGGAGCTGCTGTGTAAGCGTGGAGAATGTGTGCAGTGTAATACTGTGCGTGCGCGAGACCAAACCGTTAGCGTAGTGGTGTACTTCCGCATTGGCGTAAAATGGCGGGTTATCTGTGGTATGTGTCTTTGTGGATTATCCGTCGGTGCTTCATGGTGGTTTTCGATTTCCGTGTGGTGTTTTGCGAGTGTGTTGTGGTGTTTTACGTGTTGAGAGTGCTGTAGCCTCGTTTTCGTTTTGTTCGTCTGCCATTTTTTCTCGCTTAGCGATTTTATTAGTGTCTAAAGTGTTTTATTTTTATTTAAAGGAAGGTGTAACTTGTTTTTTGGAGGTGCTGGATGGTTCCTGTTGCTGTAGGTAAGTTTTTATGTGTGTGTTGTGTGTATTTATTGTGTTTTAAATGTTTGTATGTCAGCGTGTTGCGTCCGATGTTTGCGCGGCCGTAATGTGTGGTAACGTGTCTCGTATGGTGTTTGCGTGTGTAGCCTCGTTTTCGTTTTGTTCGGCGGCCATTTTTTCTCTCGCTTAGCAAATTTTTTAGTGTCTAAACTCTTTTATTTTGAGTGAAATGAAGGTGTGAGTTGCATTTTTGAGGTCCTGGATGCTCCCTCTTGCTGTATGTAAGGTTTTTATGTATGTGCTGTGTGTATGTATTGTGTTGCGTCCGATTTTTGCGAGATCGTAATGTGTGGTAACGTGTCTTGTATGTTTTTTTGCTTTGCGAGGTCAATTTTGGGTCGTAGCTGGTGTGTCGTGTTGTTTGCGTTGCGCCGTAAAGTTTGCGAGGGTCGCAGTTACTGGCAAGGAGTGCCTTCGGCTACGCGAGCCCGCAAGCGTTAGCAACAACTCTTACGCTCACAACTATATATGTGATGATCAGTGTCATTAAAAGCTATGAAGCAGTGTGCGTATGTCATATATATATAAATATTCCAAAGTATAATTTATGTCTATGATGTCTTTATTCAAGGCTCAGAGAAACCGCCTGTCTTACTCCTCGAATATATCCTGTCTCCTAAATGTATAACTCTATATCTTTCCATTCATCCTTCTATCCGCCATAGATCTAGCCATCCACCTGTCCATCTATCTCTCATCTATTTATCCATTCACCAGAGGATGGCTATAAGGAGCACTAGAAGCCAATATAAACACAAATACATATGGGAGAAAAAGCATCACTTAGGTAAGTGCATTATTACTTTATCTTAACTACTCTGTGTGTATCTGATGAGCAGTTCAGATAACTTCTGGGGCCGGTTAATATATATTTTTTCTGTGTGTTTTTAACCACGGACAGATTGGAATTAGAAAATGGTAAAAATACAGCTGTGATTCAAATATGTGCCAGTTTGTTTAGTTTCCTTTATGTTCCCTGCAGCTCACATCACCGGACTCTTCTAACATAAAGCAACAATGGATAACTGTTTATTGATTCTCTAATTTCCATTAGCAACATAGATTGATGGGGTACACTTTCCTTTTCAGAATTGTGACGCACCCCTAATTCAAACAGTACATTGTATCTCTATTCCTACAGCTTGAACTTGCTAATCTGAATAATATGATTCCCATGTTTAAGTTCATGTGATACATGGCAGCCAGCATCACATCTCCAAAAAAAAAACAGTGGTCTGTCCAAACTGGCTGATTGCATCTTAAATATTATTGAAAACTCCACATTGTTTCTACAGATGATATTCAGCATTGTTTGTGTTGCTCTTTAATGCTAATTAGTACAGCAGAGTGCTTGATAATTGTAGAGTGGATATAACCGTATTCTGCATTGGATACATTGTTTTTGTCACCATGAACAAACAATTCTGAATATCTCATGAATTACTTTATAAAAATGTCTAGTAAAATGTCTAGCTCCTAGTCCCTCATAACTATGTTATTTAAGATTTAATAATGCCTTTAAAGGATCTCTGTAATGCCAAAACAACATGATTGTGCATTAATATTAATTTATGATTGTGCATTCTTATTCAATGATGATCAGAATCACTTCCACCCACTATAAGGTCAGTGGGGAGGTGACAGTGCTAAATTTTCAGGTACAAAATTATATCAACAAAATAATTTTCATTATCAGATGATTTGCTGTGTTAAAGTGGTTTTCCCTGGCAATGGTCATTTGCTGTCGGTGCAGTTTATTAATGATTGTTTGGCCTCCTATCTAATTAGATTGTTCCTAAAAGCCTTTATACTGTCTCTCAGCCGATCCCCTTTTCACCTTCATGACCTAATAATTGAGGAGTCAAAAAACTCATTAATGCTAAATCACTAAATATGAATGTTATTAATGATCATTGTATTACAGTGATCCTTAACTCTCTTCATAATACAAGTCCCCTCCTTACAGTCTCTCAGATACTTCATTGAGCAAATACTTACATAGTGAAGAACTTTAATTTGGAGGGACGCTGCATCCAGATCATAAAGTTCCCCTGTAATACAGGCAGAGGCGTTAGTACTGCGGTAAGGGAGGTTAATAGTCTGTAACAAATATATTGGTATAGGATAATCTATATATAGAGAGAGAGTGATAGGGAGGGAGGAGAGAGAGCTGGAGGAGAGGAAGAGAGAGAAAGAGAGAGGGAAAGGGGGGGAAAGGGAGAGGAAAGGGAGAGGGGGAGGGAAAGAGAGAGAGAGAGAGAGAGAAAGAGAGAGGGAAAGAGGGGGAAAGGGAGAGGAAAGGGAGAGGGGGAGGGAAAGAGAGAGAGAGAGGGAAAGAGAGAGGGAGAAGGAAAGGGGGAGGAAAAGAGAGAGAGGGAAAGAGAGAGGGAAAGAGAGGGGGAAGGGGGCGGGAAATAGAGAGGGAGAGGGAAAGGGAGAGGAAGAGGGAGAAAGAGAGAGAAGAATGGTGAAGGGATAGAGAAAGAGAGAGGGAAAGAGAGAGGGAAAGAGAGAGGGAAAGAGGGGGGGAAAGAGGGGGGGGAAAGGGGGCGGGAAATAGAGAGGGAGAGGGAAAGGGAGAGGAAGAGGGAGAAAGAGAGAGAAGAATGGTGAAGGGAGAGAGAAAGAGAGAGGGAAAGGGAGAGGGAAAGAGAGAGGGAAAGAGAGAGAAGAATGATGAAGGACGAGAGAAGAGAGAGAAAGAGAGAGAGGGAAAGGGAGAGGGAAAGAGACAGAAGAATGATGAAGGACGAGAGAAGAGAGAGAAAGAGAGAGAGGGAAAGGGAGAGGGAAAGGGAAAGACAGAGGAAAGAGAGAAGGAAAGGGAGAGGGAAAGGGAAAGGGAGAGGGAAAGAGAGAGGGAGAGGGAAAGGGAGAGGAAAGGAGAGAGAGAAAGAGAGAGGTAAAGAGAAAGAGGGAGGGAAAGAGGGAGAAAGAGAGAGAAGAATGGTGAAGGAAGAGAGAAAAAGAGAGGGAAAGAGAGGGGGAAGACGAGAGGGAAAGGGAGAGGGGGCGGGAAATAGAGAGGGAGAGTGAAAGAGAGAGGAAAAGGGAGAAAGAGAGAGAAGAATGGTGAAGGGCGAGAGAAAGAGAGAGGGAAAGAGAGAGGAAAAGAGAGAGAAGAATGATGAAGGACGAAAGAAGAGAGAGAAAGAGAGAGGGAAAGAGAGGAGGAAAGGGGAGAGAGAAAGAGAGAGGGAAAGAGAGAGAGAAGAATGGTGAAGGGCGAGAGAAAGAGAGAGGGAAAGAGAGAGAAGAATGGTGAAGGGCGAGAGAGAGATAAGAGAGAGCTAGTAAGGACAGCAGAGAGAGAGAGAAAGTGAGAAAGAGAGAGAGGAACATGGTATATGGAAAGATAAAAATAAGTGGGAGTGGGGGAGAAATCTGAAGGGGAGAGAGAGAGAAGAGAGAGTAAGGGCAGGAGAGAGAGAGAGAGAGAGAGAGAGAGAGAGAGAGAGAGAGAAAGAGAGAGAGAGTGTGGGGGAGAAATTTGAAGGGGAGAGAAAGAAGAGAGAGATAGAGTGAGAGAGGGGAGAGAGAGAAGGTGAGAGAGAAAAAAGAGAGCTTGGGGAATGTGGGATATGGAAACATGAAAATAAGTGGGAGTGGGGAGAGATAATGAGGGCAGCAGGAGAGAGACAGTGAGAGAGATAAAATAAAGTGTCAGTGGGGAGAAATCTGGGGGGAGAGAGAGATGATCACACAAATTCAGAGGGGAGAGAGATAGAGAGAGGAGGAGAGATAGGGGGAAGAGGAGGAGAGAGTGGATGAGAGAAAGAAAGATAGAGGGATAGCAATAAAGTATTGTGAGTGGGGGAGAAACCAGGGGGAGAGGGAGATGGAAACACAAATTCAGAGGAGAGAGAGAAAGAGATTGTGAGATGAGGAGAGAAGAGAGAGAAAAGAGTGAACAGTGAGAAGAGAGAGAGCAAGAAGAGGGAGATGGAGAGAGAAGATAATTCAAATAGATAAGAGATTGTAAGCTCTTTAGTAGATGATCTATGCACTTACATTGTCAAGTAATCAGTCTATCTATCTGTCTATCATCTATCTATCATCTATCTATCTATCTATATCTATCTATCTGTATCTCTATCTATCTATCATCTATCTATCTATCTATCTGTCTATCTATCTATCTATCTATCTATCTATCTATCTATCTATCTGTCTGTCTGTCTGTCTGTCCATCTGTCTGTCTATCTATCTATCTGTCTATCTATCTATCTCTCTCTTTCTCTCTCTCTTTCTGTCTGTCTGTCTATCTATCTGTCTGTCTATCTATCTCTCTCTTTCTCTCTCTCTTTCTGTCTGTCTGTCTATCTATCTGTCTGTCTATCTATCTGTCTGTCTGTTTGTCTGTTTGTCCATCACCCCCCCCCCCCCCCCCAAGTGATGAGTAGAAGCCTCATACCACATAGCTGGAGGATATCACGATCCAGTTCATCGTAGTTGTCATTCTGATTGGTCTCCTGTTTTGGCAAGGAATTCTGGGAAGAGCCAGTGGACAAACTGACCTGGGGCCACGGCTGCAGCTTCTGGACCGCCAGGACCCTCTTACAAGCTACAAGTGTCTAGAAAAGAAACAGAGATCATAAGCAACTGGTCAATGGAAGCCATCAATAGCCTGGCGCTCTGCGTGCCCTCAAAAAAATGTTGGAAAGATTTCAGTATTTTACTTGGTATATAATATCCCTGGGTATCTGTTTATTTATGTACTTTATTTTATTAAGAAGTGCTTATAAGCTCTGTTTTTACTGCCTACAATCATACAAATAGTCCCCATATGGGTCTGCCCTCTTTAGCGTATGGAGACACAGACTCTGTAGGGTTGGTTGTGCAGTGTAGTGTTCTAGCCTATCAGGGATCATGTAAAATGTTGGTGAGAGATGGTAACTGATTGGTTAGTATGAAACACAGCACAGTAAGTAGTACAGAGTCTGTGTCTGCATATGCTGCAGAGGGCAGACCCATACAGGGACTATTTATTTTATTTTAGGCAGTAAAACAGACCTCATAAGTAAAGTAAATAGATACACAGGGATATTATATACCTAGTAACATCCAGGATCCTTAATGAAGGTCGTACTGATCATGTCCATTGGCTGTGATATTGCATTTTTATTATTTCATCCTTCGTGAAGTCAATTATCAGCTTAACAAAGTTCTAATGCACAACTTTGATAATAAACTTATTCAAATTACTTTATCCAATTTTTACTTCAGAAAAGAGAAGATTGGTACAAGAAGCGCAGATGGATTCTTTAATTTAGCTCTTGTGAGATAAACCCAGAGCACTGAGACAAAGCCGAGCTTCTTAAAGGAAGATAAAGCCAGGGAAGGTTTCCTTCTATCAGATCCAGAATATTAATGAGTTTCCAGACATCTTCCTGCTACTCCTCATCGCTGCTCTTCTTGTTTGATTAAACTGTCAATCTTGCAGCTTTTTTATCTTATGAAATGTTAATTTCTTACAGAGTTTCTGCACTTTTTCTTTCTGAG
This sequence comes from Discoglossus pictus, assembly GCA_027410445.1. NCBI lineage: Eukaryota > Metazoa > Chordata > Amphibia > Anura > Alytidae > Discoglossus > Discoglossus pictus. The sequence continues at coordinate 468,686,616 of CM050164.1, forward strand.
GTTTTCCTTGTTTTACGTTCATGGCCAAGAAATCCTATGCCAAAGAGACCTGGTCTCCAAGGGAGCAGTGGTTTATATACCTTTAATTGGGTCTTGTCACAAAGTCATCGCAATCCACCTTAAATGAGCACAGCAAACATTCCAATTAAGGTAGAAGTTTTACATATAAATAAAAAAATAATAATAATTTCTGTTAATTAATCTTCCTATATTTAGGTAGAAATTACTATTCAAGATCCTACTATCTTGATTCAATTCTTATCTATGATGATTAACTCTTACAGTAGAGAGATTGAAAGGTAAAGCATGTTCAATTGGTACAAATACAGATGCTACAAATAAGAATAATTTCAGATGCTTTAACACAAGTAAACCTCTCTTGTTACTCCAGCCAGGCATGCTTTCCTTCTTAAAACTCCTACTTTTCTAAAGAAAGCATAAAGCAAGGTTACATTAATTGGTTCGGTTCGGTCCGTTCCGTCTTCACCTTCGCAAAATCTACTCACTGCAATCCCACCGCCAACCGACAGATGGCGCTGCCGATTTTCATATAAGGCACGCCGACAGAAGAGGCCTTGAGGTATGAGAGGCGCGCTTTAGGCCCTGGGGGGCCGAGTGCCCGCGCCGAAGATAGCGATGGCCTCGCTGGACTCAGCCCATCTAGTTGCGCCACGTCGGAGGGGAGAATAGTTCTTTACCTTACATCAAACATGACGGCGCCCGAAAATTGACAGCGCCCTCTGCCGGATGGCTCCTGTAACTGCAGCTGTCAGTGCTGCCAAAGGCATGCGAAGGTGAAGAAGGATAAGATCCATTGGTTCTTATCAAAAGGTCATCTCAGTCCACCTTAAATGAACACTTTAAAAGCTCTGATTATAGTGGAAAGTTTACTTATAAATTAAAACTAAATTAGTACATTTGCTATTTTTAGGTAGAAATTACAATTCGAGGTCCTACTACCTGGCTTCAATTCTTATCTATGGTGATTAACTCTTACAGTGGAGAGATTAACAGATACAGAACGTCCACCTAGTATAAATATAATTGCTAGAAATAATGATTTCAGATGCGTTGATACATTTAAACTTCTCTTGTTACTCCTATTTATAGCAACTGGACATGCTTTTCCTTCTAAAAAAAAATCCACTTTTCTAAACACAGTTTTAATTAATTTCGATTTTTTAAAGATAAATTGCAAATATCCTTATTTATAGGTAAAGTTTTAATTGCTACAATAATGTGTTCCACATTGTGACTGATGCCTTATTATAGCTTTAATTTTGGGTAAATCTCACCTGTGCAAGGAACTGTGTTCCGGTGTTTTCTTGCTATATATATATATATATATATATATATATATATATATATATATATATATATATATATATATATATAAAATGTTTGAAAAGCATAATTAAGTCAATAAAAATACATTAAGGTTTTAATAAATATTGGTGCCTCTGCAGGACCCTGGAGGCAACCATGATACATTAGTGGACGTTTTGTGTATGAGAGTAGCATTTACATTTTTGTAAATTTTTTACAAAAATGTACATTTTTGTTGCATTGAATGATGCAAGGTGCCTGCATATGTTCATGTGGGGTAAATGGGTTTGGTGTCAATTTCAATCTTATCCAGTTATCTTTACAATGGTGCTCTGTTTCCTCCTTCCTCACCACTCTTTCCAAAAACACCCTTAGTTTCCGACTCTGAGGAAATGCTGTAACAAACACAAAATGTATTCCTATACCAATAAACAGAGTCTTCAAAGATTCTGATGCTCTATGTCCATGGCTACACAGCTAATAATATTGTTAGTTTGGTACATATATGATAAACAAGTGCACTTTTCTTGAACTACAGGGGTGCCTTATATAGAAGAACCATCCTTGTGCGCTCTGGGTTTATATCACAGATTTGTATTTTTTTGGGCCTAAACTTGCAGGTGTGTTCCTCAGATTAATATGAGGAACACACCTGCAAAATACTATCTGTGTATCCCACCACTCCAGGACTCACGTGTTTCTCCAGTGTACGGAGGTTCTGCTCATCCGCATCACTCAGGGGACTGCAGTGCATCTAAAAGAGAAAAAAACATGAGATAACTATCTATACCACTGCAACACCAGAGAAGATCATCACTGTACAGCTCAACTGTGTGATATAAACATATCTTGGGGCCTGCTCATTACATTGTAAAAAAATCCTCATAGGAATTAAACTACTTTATGTGACAAATCTTATATTGACAATAAGGCTAAAATACAAAAAATAAAAGAGAAGAAAGTTAAAATGTAGAGAATGTAGATGAAGCCACATAACGTGGCGAAACACATATCGGGAATCTGCAGAGATTTAATGGCTGTCTCTAGATTTTAACATTCTTATGCTTTTTCCCTGATTTTAGCCTTAGCGTTTATATAAAGCTAAAAGTAAAGAAAAGATATAAAAAAGTTCAAATTGAGATGAAGTCACATAAAGTACATTGGGAATCTGTAGACATGGGTGTTGGAACTGGGGGGAGGGCGGACAAATGCCGCCCCCCCAGATTTTTCTATGTTTGTATGTATGTATAAATAAGCTATTTCACAGCCTGTGTATACAATGAGTGGTGACCCCCCCCCCCCCCCTGAGATTTATTGTGGCTCCTACACCCCTGTATGTAGAGATTTAATTACTTTCTCTCCATTTAAACATTCTTATATTTTTTCTTGGATTTTACCATTAGCGTTAAAATAAGGCTGAAATCAAAGAAAAAAGGTAAAGATAAAATCTAGTGAACGTAGACTATACTTGGAATAGTTCAATCAGCAGCAGAGTAATAAGTAATGCTGAAATAATACAATAAATCAAACTAGGGCCCCCAAAAGGGTACCTGAGCACTAGAAGGCCCAGATAATTACTGTGGCCACAAAAACTGGCTATTTCCCTTCACAACTGAACAAAGTAATTAAATCTCTTCAGATACCTGACGTGCTTTTCGCCACGTTATGTGGCTTCGTTTACGTTCTCTAGATTTTAATTTTCTTAGCTTTTTTCTTTGATTGCAGTCTTAGCGTCGATATAAGGCTAAAATCAAAGAAAAAAGATAAGAAAGTTAAAATCTAGAGAACGCACATTATACCAGGAATAGTGCAATCAACAGCAGGGTAATAAGTGATGTCAATATGATACAATAAATCAGTCTAGAATCACCAAAAGGGTACCTCCTCATTGGAAGGCACTGATAATTACTGCAGCTCCAAAAACTGTCTATTTCCCTGCACAACAGAACAATGTCATTAAATCTGTACAGATACCTTATATACTTTTCGCCACATTATGTAGCTTTGTTTATGTTCTCTAGATTTTAACTTTCTTATCTTTTTTTTTTATTTTAACCTTAGCATTGATATGAGATTTTTTAATTCTAAAATGATTAAATCATATCATAATATATCAAATAGAGTGTACACCTCCCCGAAGGTAGTGTATACACACACTGGGAGCGCTGGCAAATCTAGGTAAATGTAAATAGGTATATACCCAACATGAATTGAAGAAATTAGTGCCAAAGGCCTGAATAGCCAACTTCAAAATGTATATGTACTCCCACTTATATGTGATATACTCAATATGATAAAAGGGAGTACATAAAGAAGTCTTATCTCAAAGTCCCGTGGTAAAGAGTGTCCAGTCCTGCAGATTATATGAGTGTCTCTGTTAGGACTTCTAAGTATTGTTCACGTAGTGCTCTCAACAAAAATGCAAAACAAGGAAGAAAAGGGGGGGGGGGGAGAAGCGCCCCACCTCCTAGTGCAGAATAACTGGTATAATTCTTTGTAAAAGTCAATACGGAGCTAAAGAAGGTAAAAAACTCACATTTGGTGACCTCAGCACATGAGGTATGGATGGCACAACAGGGGGACTCTCTCATGAGATCATCACAGATATGTGGGTAATCCTTACGTCTGTGATGAGTCTCCAATGGTCCGTTGTCAATCAGAAAGCTCCTATTCTTAGGAGAAGAAAAGATGGGATCCACCCAAATATCATATATGTGGGTGTGTTAGGTCTGCAACCTCCACATGTAGTGTCCCAGTTGGGTAAGTATATTGCAACTATACTACCAAAAAAGACTCATACGTGTACTGGTAGGTAAACGCTGAAGATGTCTTTATTAAAATGTAGTATATATATATAGCTTTACGTAGATATCAAAAACTAGTAGTACTGTTGCAGGTCAGACATAAATGTCTAAATGAGACCTGTCCAGAAAGACTGACAATTGCAGTAATAGTGGTAATAGTACACAACAAAAAACAAATAATATAATACTATTAAAAAAAGTTAAAAAAAACATATATATATGCCCAACATAAGCAAATATATGTGCAACCAAACGCGTTTCGTCCAATTTTGGACTTCTTCAGTGGCTAATTAACACCTGAAGAAATCCAAAAGTGGACAAAACGCGTTTGGTTGCACATATATTTGTATTATATTACCTATTTGTTTTTTTGGTGTGTACTATTACCACTTTGCTGCAATTGCCAGTCTTTTAATAAAAACACCTTCAGCGTTTACCTACCAGTACACGTTTGAGTCTTTGTTGGTAGTATAGCTGCAATATACTTACCCAACTGGGACACTACATGTGGAGGTTGCAGACCTAACACACCCAAATATATGATTGACAACGGACCATTGGAGACTCACCAAAGACGTAAGGATTACCCAAATATCTGTGATGATCTGAGGAGAGAGTCCCCCAGATGTGCCATCCATACCCTGTGTGCTTAGGTCACCAAATGTAAGTTTTTTTTACCTTCTTTAGCTCAGTATTGTCTTTTACAAAGGATTATACCAGTTATTTTGCACTAGTAGGTGGTGCGATTCTCCCCCCCCCTTTTCTTCCTATATCATAATATATGGTGTGTGTATATATATATATATATATATATATATATATAGTGTAATTAGATGCCGCATCGATAGCTCAGCCCCTGCTTAAAGGGACTTGGAATTTACCAATGCTGCTCTATACCAAACAAAATGTTTTTATATTTTAAATCAGGCGGACGGACATTACACTACTTTATAACGTACTCCAGCCCTCACTACTGGCTGCAGTTGCTCTGCAAAATCAAAAGTCAAAATGTATCTTCAATTGGCAATGTAAGCATTTAGAGGGGACTTCTGACATATGGACCTCTTCAGCATGTAAGAGCTTATTCCCAAAAGTTAATATATCAGTTGGAGCAGCTGAACTACATACGGCACCCTGGGTAACCAAATACTATGAGAATAATTTAAATAATAATATAATTTAAAATAATTACAGACTTTAATTTGCGAGGAGTGTGATGAAATGTGGATTCAGATAAGATGTTCACTTTTGTTGAAAATGTCTTCTCCAAACATAACACTTTTACTATATCAATTTATCTAGAAAATATCCCTATGTTATAAAGAGAGCAGTCGTGTTCAGCGTGTAGGAGATTATATCATAAATCAGCCTCGTACTATTTATATTTTCATTTGTGTAGGTGTATAAACATAAACAAGTAAATTATAGAGTATTTGAAGAAGGAAATAAATATATACATTTGGAACATTAAATATTAATCTGAATGCCAAATATGTTCTAAAGAAGTAAACATTTCCCTGAAATTATCTTGCTGTAGATTAACTTTAAATGCCACTGAATATATGAATGAACATTTATAGGGTCGAGTCACATGACATTAGTAGCACGTAGCCGATGAAATACGGCACGTGTCATGAGCTGGCTTTGTTGACATGTCGGCATTCTGCAAACATATCAACCATCAATGTCATGGATAAAACATGTCTGAGGTGAACATCAGCTGTAAAGGTTTGTGAGGGCCAACTGTCCAAAGGAAACAGGGGGATACAAGACGTGTGTCTAAAATGATAGGGCCCAGGTCCATATGAGGCGCCAAAGCAAATGGCTGGTCACTGCACCCAGGCTGATGAGGGTTCACTGTCAGAAACGGCTTCAGTTTGCACAATAATAACAAAATTGGACCTCTTCTGAAAGGCGAAGAGTTGTCTTCTCTGATTAATCATGTTTTCTGCGCCATAGACTAGATGGATATTAGCGTGTCAGGCACGAAACCTCAGAGAACAAACACTCAGCAACCATTGCTGGAAGAACACAAACTGGTGGCGGCAGCGTTATGGTGTAGGGAATGTTTTACTGGCATTGTCTGTGTCCACTCATATCTCTGGAAGGTACTCTCAACGGATTGGGTTATCTATCTATCCTTGCAGATCAAGTACACCCATACATGCTGACGGTCTTCCTTGAAGTGGATAGGATCTTGTAGCAGGGCATATGGCCAGAATTGTCCAGGAGTGGTTGGAGGAGCACGATGAAGACGTCCAAGTTCTCCCCTGGCCTCCAAATTCCCAGGACTTGAACCCCAGTGAGCAACTGTGTCATCACCCTAATCTCTATGTTCTCTGTATGGATCCTCTGCCATGCTCCCTTCAGCAGCTGTCGGGTGCACTGCAGTGTGCATGGCACCAGATACCCTTGCCAACTTTCCATCAACCTATTGACTCACTACCATGGTGTGTAGCGGCTGTCTGTGCTGCACGCGGCGGGTATTTGATCATAATAATGTGACTCAACTGCGTGTATATATATATATATATATATATATATATATATACTGTTTACAAAATGAGCTGTGGAAGAGCGTGTTTTGATAATGAGAAAGTAAAAAGTTAATATAATGAATAGTATATTTAAAACAAGGAGAGTGGTGGACATGGAGGACCCAATAATCGCTATCCCTGGAGAAGTTCTTATGGATCAAAATGTTATATATTTTTTAGAGGTACTCATCCCTGTGTTTGCTGTGGTTGCCATCAATTGTGAATATCAGTTTTTTATCAGTATTTATAAATGTGCAGATTAGTGTCTTAGCCAATCAGGGACCACATCTCAGCAGCACGCTGCAAAAAGTTGTTGAGAGATAATCACTGATTGGTTAGTTTGATTTATTTTAGGCAGTACTTATTAATCACTTATTTATTAAATAAAGTACATAAAAGTAAAAAAAAAAGGGGATATTATACACCTAACATCCAGGAGACTTCCATATCCCTTTAATGTACTTTTTAACTAAACCTGTATTTAACCTCTTTGTATCATCTCAGTCACCTGTCGTGTTATCCATTACAAGCCTGGAGTGTGATACAATGTTACTAGGCAGGAAACAAAGCGACAATACTCTGATAGTAACATTACTTTGATCCCAGCACTTCCCGTGCTATCTGACAGTCACTGATATAAAGCTCTCACTTCTCTAACTTGTTTAGGATCATTTTGAAGATAAAGACTGGATTTTTTACCTATTTTGTTACATTACAGCCTTAAGTTCAATGTTTTGTTAATCTGAATTTTATGTGATGGATCAGAACACAATAGTCTAAACCCATAAAAAGCTCTGGTGCAACCAATTACCTTCAGAAGTCACATAATTACTGAAATGATGTCCACCTGTGTGCAATCTAAGTGTCACATGATCTGTCATTACATATACACACCTTTTTTGAAAGGCCCCAGAGGCTGCAACAACTAAGCAAGAGGCACCACTAACCAAACACTGCCATGAAGACCAAGGAACTCTCCAAACAAGCAAGGGACAATGTTGTTGAGAAGTACAAGTCAGGGTTAGGTTATGAAAAAATATCCAAATCTTTGATGATCCCCAGGAGCACCATCAAATCTATCATAACCAAATGGAAAGAACATGGCACAACAGCAAACCTGCCAAGAGACGGCCGCCCACCAAAACTCACAGACCGGGCAAGGAGGGCATTAATCAGAGAGGCAGCATAGAGACCTAAGGTAACCCTGGAGGAGCTGCAGAGTTCCACAGCAGAGACTGGAGTATCTGTACATAGGATGACAATAAGCCGTACGCTCCATAGAGTTGGGCTTTATGGCAGAGTGGCCAGAAGAAAGCCATTACTTTCAGCAAGAAACAAACGGCACGTTTTGAGTTTGTGAAAAGGCATGTGGGAGACTCCCAAAATGTATGGAGGAAGGTGCTCTGGTCTGATGAGACTAAAACTGAACTTTTTGGCCATCAAAGAAAACGCTATGTCTGGCGCAAACCCAACACATCACATCACCCAACGAGCACCATGTTTTTCAGCAGCCGGGACTGGGAAACTGGTCAGAGTTGAGGGAAAGATGGATGCTGCTAAATACAGGGATATTCTTGCGCAAAACCTGTACCACTCTGTGCGTGATTTGAGGCTAGGGCGGAGGTTCACCTTCCAGCAGGACAATGACCCCAAACACACTGCTAAAGCAACACTTGAGTGGTTTAAGGGGAAACCTGTAAATGTGTTGGAATGGCCTAGTCACAGCCCAGACCTCAATCCAATAGAAAATCTGTGGTCAGACTTAAAGATTGCTGTTCACAAGCGCAAACCATCCAACTTGAAGGAGCTGGAGCAGTTTTGCAAGGAGGAATGGGCAAAAATCCCAGTGGTAAGATGTGGGAAGCTCATAGAGACTTATCCAAAGCGACTTGGAGCTGTGATTGGTGCAAAAGGTGGCTCTACAAAGTATTGACTTTAGGGGGGTGAATAGTTATGCACATTGACTTTTTCTGTTATTTTGTCCTATTTGTTGTTTGCTTTACAAAAAAAAACATCTTCAAAGTTGTGGCATGTTCTGTAAATTAAATGATGCAAATCCTCAAACAATCCATGTTAATTCCAGGTTGTGAGGCAACAAAACACGAAAAATGACAAGGGGGTGAATACTTTTGCAAGGCACTGTATATATATATATATATATATATATATATATGTATATATATATATATATATATATATATATATATATATATATATATATATATATATATAACAGGAGTTAAATTAGTAAATTAATTAGTATTTAGTACTTAAGCAGTAAATTGAATTTTTTTAAATAATATTTTAAAACAATTTGCCGATTATTAACACTAATTCTTTAAAATAGAGCACTGAAAATATAGGACTAACATGTTCATTTAAATACCTCCAATTTTTGAAAATATTTAAAACTACACAATAATAATAATATTACTAATAATAATGATAATAGTAATTTTTATTTTTTAACAATAACAAAGCATATTTTGACTATTAATAATATTAATAATAATTTTATTTTTTATAATAATTATTTTATTTTTAATAATTATAAAACAATGAGTAATAATACTACTAATAATGATGATAATACTAATAATAATACTAATAGATTCCAAGAATATAACATAAAAAGTTTACTGTCCTATTTTATCTCCCTATGAGTCATCCTCTTACCACTAATAAATAAAATGATCCCAGACACAACACGTCTCGCCCGTATCCCTCACCCCATTGGCCAGCCTGCGTCCCGCTGCATCATGTGACCTCATGAGCATCGTTTACTGTCCAGGTGCATTGATTGGACTTGCTTTAATTACCCGACGCGTCTCAGCAGATTGACCTGAGACTTGTTTACACGACCCTGGATTGTATTTAATGAGAATAAGCAGATAAAACGTGTGATTTGCAGCTTTTTAGACATTTTCTAAACCAGCTGCAGCCGGGAGGTCTGTGGGTTTATTTATGACCATGCTGGGTAATAATTACAGGACCAGTGAGGTTTAAGAAGAGTTGCACATGTTTGTGCTGTATTGAATAACATAACTTCCTTAGCAGCAAAGAACACGAAAGTACTTTAGGAGACGCTACTTATATAGCAAGTCTGTAACTTAAAGGGACATGGCGGGTTCCTGGGTGTTACTAGATATATAACATCCCTGTGTATCTATTTACTGACATGTACTTTATCTTACTAAGAAGTCCTTATAAGCTCTGTTTTCGCTGCCTAAAATCAAACAAATAGTCCCTGTATGGGTCTGCCCTCTGCAATGTATGCAGACACAATCAGTGGCCATCTCTCTGCAACATGCTGGTCCCTGATAGGCTAGGATATTACACAGCACATGCAGTGGGCAGACCCATACATGAACTATTTGTTTGGTTTTAGGCAATAAAAAACATAGCTAATAAGCACTTGTTATTACATAAAGTACATGTCAGTAAATAGATACTCTGGAATATTATATACCTAGTAACATCCATATAAATGAACACATTGTCCCTCCGTCTCCTTCCTTTTCCATCCTCCCTCTACTGTTCAGCACATAAATATTCTCCTATTAGGAAAAGCTCAAGTCAGACAAGATGAGAGTGTTCTATATAGTGTTCTATAAGCAAAAATGTGTTTATAAACATGGCTTCTGTGTGTGTTTGGGTCATGCCCGACTCTCTGTGACCTCATGGACTGTAACACACCATGCTGGTCCACCAAGGCAGTTATACTGGAATGGCTTGCCAGTTTCTTCTCCAGTGGGCAACAGTATACAGCTCCTGGTATTCCTTGGTTGTCTCCCATCCAAGTACTGACCGAGCCCAATCCTGCATGGCTTCTGCATGGTGTCCGTGACTTACACAGCTGCTAGTTTGTTGCATACTGAAGTTTCTACTAAATTCAGTGGTTCTTTAAGAAGTCCCTTCTTGTCCTCCTATCTTATCTCAGATACTTCCAGTTCCATCCATCCAGCTGGGAGATGTGCAGAAATGGGGCTATTTATACAATTAAGATTATTTTAATAGCTTTTTAGTAAATTAGAGTGGCTTATTTACAAAGATAAGGCACATTGTTTAGACATACTTATCAGCACCGCCATTAATAATGAAACCGAGTCTCTGTGGGATACAAACTGACATCCCCTACCAGACTCCGGAGACTTAAATACATATAATATATTAAGCAGCGCTCTAGAAATATAATATAATATCCAAAAATGTTCCTACGTTTGGTGCTTAACATATATATATATATTTCTCTTGCAGGCTGTAATAAGGGAAGTACCATCTTTTTATCCTTCCCTGCAACCTTCAGGAACCTCACAAGATTAACACATTGCATCCATAGTAAATGAAAATACTATAAATCATTTATCTGAAAAACTTGATAGTCGTTTCACCACAGTAGCGGCTTCCTCAGAGCCCATGTGCATACTGTGTTTAAAACTTTAAATGTTATTTCTTTTTGTCTTGATTCACTAAAGTTCCTACATAAATGATACCTCCATAAGTATATAGACATACTAGATTGTGTTAATTTTACATAAGCTTACATAGTCAGCTTGTGGATATCTGTTAAGACAACTCACAAACAGGGTGACCCATAAGACCAAGGGCCTGGTTCTTGTTGCTATTTTTTTTTTAGCCCATTCTGGTACAGATGTTTAATTAATGGATTCATATTTCGTTTTTGTACATATATTTTTATTATTTTAGCTACATTACGATCCTCAATAAAGTTTAATTATAGGTTCCAAAATGTAACACATTTTTGTTTATAATATAATATCCATATAATATTAAAGTAAAAGAAAACCTGTGGTGTAGTGTGGAGGTCTTAGCCACACTTACTTATTCTAGGTCCTCTACCCAGTGTGGGTGATACACACATATATATATATATATATATATATATATATACATATAATTTAATATCAGCAATTTTTTTGGTGCAATAACGTTTTCTTTTTTATATAATATTTAAATTATTGAATGTAAGGCACTTTGGCAACTTCAATACTTTTATTTGTGTTATACCAATATAATATCTATACAAAAATGTTTTTTTAAGTTTATTAAACAAAAAAAATTAATAAATAGAAATGTTGGAACAATACTAGTTTGAATATATAGATATAATGATAAAGAGAATCAGATATAATTATATACTAATGTAAAAATGTATAAATAATTACTGATATTATCTATAGGTATACAAGCAGAGGCAACCCAGCCGGGATAATGAACACGTTTCTCTCTCTTCTTCAGACAATAAGAAAATATATACAGTCAGGTCCATAAATATTGGGACATCGACATAATTATAATCTTTTTGGCTCTATACCCCACCACAATGGATTTGAAATGAAACGAACAAGATGTGCTTTAACTGCAGACTTTCAGCTTTAATTTGAGGGTATTTACATCCAAATCAGGTGAACGGTGTAGGAATTACAACAGTGTGTATATGTGCCTCCCACTTTTTAAGGGACCAAAAGTAATGGGACAGATTAACAGTCATAAAACAAACTTTCACTTTTTAATACTTGTTTGCAAATCCTTTGCAGTCAATTACAGCCTGAAGTCTGGAACGCATAGACATCACCAGACGCTGGGTTTCATCCCTGGTGATGCTCTGCCAGACCTCTATTGCAACTGTCTTCAGTTCCTGTTTGTTCTTGGGGCATTTTCCCTTCAGTTTTGTCTTCAGCAAGTGAAATGCATGCTCAATCGAATTCAGGTGAGGTGATTGACTTGGCCATTGCATAACATTCCACTTATTTTCATTAAAAAACTCTTTGGTTGCTTTTGCAGTATGCTTCGGGTCATTGTCCATCTGCACTGTGAAGCGCCGTCCAATGAGTTCTGAAGCATTTGGCTGAATATGAGCAGATAATATTGCCCGAAACACTTCAGAATTCATCCTGCTGCTTTTGTCAGCAGTCACATCATCAATAAATACAAGAGAACCAGTTCCATTGGCAGCCATACATGCCCACGCCATGACACTACCACCACCATGCTTCACTGATGAGGTGGTATGCTTTGGATCATGAGCAGTTCCTTTCCTTCTCCATACTCTTCTCTTCCCATCACTCTGGTACAAGTTGATCTTAGTCTCATCTGTCCATAGGATGTTGTTCCAGAACTGTGAAGGCTTTTTTAGGTGTTGTTTGGCAAACTCTAATCTGGCCTTCCTGTTTTTGAGGCTCACCAATGGTTTACATCTTGTGGTGAACCCTCTGTATTTACTCTGGTGAAGTCTTCTCTTGATTGTTGATTTTGACACACATACACCTACCTCCTGGAGAGTGTTCTTGATCTGGCCAACTGTTGTGAAGGGTGTTTTCTTCACCAGGGAAATAATTCTTCGGTCATCCACCACAGTTGTTTTCCATGGTCTTCCGGGTCTTTTGGTGTTGCTGAGCTCACCGGTGCATTCTTTCTTTTTAAGTATGTTCCAAGCAGTTGATTTGGCCACACCTAATGTTTTTGCTGTCTCTCTGATGAGTTTGTTTTGTTTTTTCAGCCTAATGATGGCTTGCTTCACTGATAGTGACAGCTCTTTGGATCTCATATTGAGAGTTAACAGCAACAAATGCAAATAGCACACTTGAAATGAACACTGGAGCTTGTATCTGCTCTTTGTAAATAGGATAATGAGGGAATAACACACACCTGGTCATGGAACAGCTGAGCAGCCAATTGTCCCATTACTTTTGGTCCCTTAAAAAGTGGGAGGCACATATACAAACTGTTGTAATTCCTACACCGTTCACCTGATTTGGATGTAAATACCCTCAAATTAAAGCTGAAAGTCTGCAGTTAAAGCACATCTTGTTTGTTTCATTTCAAATCCATTGTGGTGGTGTATAGAGCCAAAAAGATTAGAATTGTGTCGATGTCCCAATATTTATGGACCTGACTGTATATATAACTTAAAGGTATGGTGTATTATAGGCACAAATACTTCTCAATACAAAAATATAATGGTGAAAGAGAACCAGATACAATAATATACTAATGTATAAAGTGTTTCAAAATATTTAAATATTATATAAAGGTATCCAAGCAAAGACCCCAGCCGGGATAGTGAGCCATATAGTGAGTGTAAAATAAAATAAAGCATTTTGCTTCTAATTCTTCAGATAATAAGACAATAATTAAAAATAATTTCTAAATGACCATTTGTATAATATATATATAGAGAGAGAGCATATAATATATATTTGAAAACTTGGAATCTGACTAAGAGCATAATTAGGCAGAGATAATAGATCTATTTTTTAATAAAAAGAAAATACATTTTGATGCTTCTGCTAGACCTGGAGGCATCCATGATACTTTGGTGGAAGTTGTATTTACATTTTTTGGACAGTTGAGCTTGCATCTGCTGATGTAAATTCCTTCTTTTGGATGTGTGCAGGGGATGGGATGTTGTTTCAATTTCAATCTGATCCAATTATCCAAAAAGTCTTCTGACCTTTCCAAGTCCCCCCCCCCAATCCCTCCCTCTACTGATTGATAAAAACACACCCTCGTGCATAATCCAGCTCTCTATCATTCAAAAATATACATTTTCTCTAGAAATGTTTTTATGTCCACACCTTACACAGCTGCTAATGTTAGTTTGTTACATACATTACAAACAAGTGTCTTTTAGCTTGAACTATAATATATATATATATATATATATATATATATATATATATATATATATATATATATATATATCAGACCCTGCATTTAGTTATTTATATATAATATATAATTGCTAATTTTGATGCATAAAGCCATTTTTAGTTTATTCCCTGACTGCAGCTTCTTGCCGGTTAATGAATATTTGCCAATTTGTCTCACTGCAATGCAGAAAATGATATAACCTTCTAAACCAAATGGAAGCAGCGACTGGCGGCCACAAACCCGATGATAACCCGACGGCGGCGACTGTGCAAGAAAAGGACAATGATTTGCCAGTTTTATGCTTTTTGCTGATCTGAGTCATTAAAGGGATATGGACGGCACCTGGATGTTACTAGGTATATATTATCCCTGTGTTTATCCAATGAGCTGGAGACAGACATCTTGGAGAGCAAAGTGAGATGGGCCCTAGGATGTCTTGCTGATAACAAGGCTTCAGGAGGTGATGGAAGTCCAACTAAACTTTTAACAATTCTACAGGATGATGCTGTGATAGTGTTACTTGCCTTATGCCAACACATTTGGAAAATTCAACAATGGACAATAGACTGGAAAAGGTCAGTCTACATCCCAATCCCAAAAAGGCAGTGCCAAAGAGTGCAAGCACTAATTTCACATGCCAGCAAGGCAACTTAAGATCCTACAAGCTCGTCTTCAACCATAAATGGAACAAGAACTACCAGATGTGCAAGTCGGGTTCCGCAGAGGAAGAGGCACAAGAGCTCAAATTACCAATGTCTGCTGGATAATAGAGAAAGCGAGAATTCCAGAAAAACATTTACTTCTGCTTCATAGACTATTCTAAAGCCTTTGACTGTGTGGATCACAAAAACATGTGACATGTCCTTAAAGAGATGGGAGTACCAGATCATCTCATCCACCTCCTGATGAATCTGTATGTGGACCAAGAAGCCACGTCAGAACCGAACATGGGACAACGGAATGGTTCAAGATTGAAAATGGAGTGCGACAAGGTTGTATATTGTCACATTATTTAATCATCTTATATGCAGAGTACATCATGCATAAGGCCGGGATTGATGAATCCAAACTGATGCGAGAGCTGGACCATAAAGAAGTCTGTGTGCCATAGAATTGACGCCTTTGAATTGTGGTGTTGGAGAAGACTGCTTAGAGTACCTTGGACTGCGAGAAGATCCAACAAATCAGTACTTCAGGAAATCAGGAAAAACTATTCACTGGAAGTTTGATCATGACGCTGAAGCCCAAATATTTTGCCCATATCATGAGATGGCAGGATTCCCTAGAGAGGATATTACTGAACGACTAAACAACAACAACATATATACAGTATCTCACAAAAATGAGCACCCCCCTCACATTTTTGTAAATATTTTATTATATATTTTCATGTGACAACACTGAAGAACTGACCCTCTACTACAATGTAAAGTAGTAGGTGTCCCCTTAAAATAACTCACACAGCCATTTATGTCTAAACCGTTGGAAACAAAAGTGAGTACACCCCTAAGTGGAAATGTCCAAATTGGGCCCAAAGTGTCAATATTTTGTGTGGCCATCATTATTTTCCAGCACTGCCCTTACCCTCATGGGCATGGAGTTCACCAGAGCTTCACAGGTTGCCACTGGAGTCCTCTTCCACTCCTCCATGATGATATCACGGAGCTGGTGGATGTTAGAGACCTTGCACTCTGCATGCTGCTGGCACTGGGGAGCTACAGTTCATTGAGGGAACCATGAATGCCAACATGTACTGTGCCATACTGAAGCAGAGCATGATTCCCTCCCTTCGGAGACTGGGCCGTGGGCAGTATTACAACATGATAACGACCCCAAACACACCTCCAAGACGATCACTGCCTTGCTAAATAGGCTAAAGGTAAAGGTGATGGACTGGTCAAGTATATCACCAAACCTAAACCCTATGAAGCATCTGTGGGTCATCCTTAAATGGAAGGTGGGGAGCACAAGGTCTTTAACATCCACCAGCTCCGTTAAGTCATCATGGAGGAGTGGAAGAGAACTCCAGTGGCAACCTGTGAAGCTCTGGTGAACTCCATGCCCATGAGGGTTAAGGCAGTGCTGGAAAATAATGGCGGCCACTCAAAATATTGACACTTTGGGCTTAATTTGGACATTTCCACTTAGGGGTGCACTCACTTTTGTTGGCAACGGTTTAGACATTAATTGCTGTGTGTTGAGTTATTTTGAGGGGACAGCAAATTTACACTGTTATGCAGGCCGTACACTTACTACTTCACATTGTAGCAGAGGGGCATTTCTTCAATGTTATCACATATAAAGATATAATAAAATATTTACACAAATGTGAGCAGTGTACTCACTTTTGTGAGATACTGTAGATATATATATATATATATATATATATATATATATATATATCTGGCAAAATCCAGACACCTTCTTCCATATCCTTATAAAGGGTAGATAAGTGAAGTCAGTTTTCTGTAATGTACAATATGTATCTGCCTCTAAATCCGTGAGTTGCATTTTCTTAGACATCTTATTTAGTAAGCAGCCATACTAAGGTTCAATTTAAAGAATTCATTACGTGAGATTAATTATCCTATCAGAAGTGGTATTTAATGCGCACTTTATTACAGACACGGGCCAAAAGAGTCATTAGGAAATGCGCCGGCTTTGCCAAGTACATTGTATCTTAATATATGAGATGAATTAGCTCCAAGTCTAATGGAAAATATCCAACGCAGTCTATAATATCACAATACCAGAATAATATTTCATAAATCAGGAACCGCTGTTGGGTAGAGTCCGATTTGTTTTTATTTCAACAAATTGCTCGTTAAGAAAAGTAACAACCTGTTGACAATAGGAGCGCCGAGGCGCTGATATAAAGTGATTAATTCATCTTTGTGGGCTACTGAAATTATATTTATAGTTGCTAAAACATATTAGTGAACTCTTATGTTTTCAAGCACTAACCAGGGTAATAAACTAATTATTGTCCAGAGTATAGATTAGAATGTAACAATTAGATGTCTATGTAACAATTATCATTTATTCTGTCTAATTAATCAGCCATGGCATTTTTACAGTTTATCTGTCTGTCTCTTTTCCTAACTGTGCTCTCTATCCCCTGTTCTTTCCTCTTGCTGTCTTACCTTTTGCCCTGACTATATACAGTCCAGGATTTCAGTATATCTCTGATTGTGTGTTCAGGATCTCTCTGATTGAGTCCAGGAGAAATAAATGGATGCTTAGATGGAATAAAGGATAGATGGATGGATGGATAGATGGAAGGAAGGATAGATGAGAGAAGGTGAGATAGATAGAAGGAATGATAGATGGATGGAGAGATAGATGGATGGATAGATGGAAGGAAGGATAGATGAGAGAAGGTGAGATAGATAGAAGGAATGATAGATGGATGGAGAGATATATGGATGTATAGGTGGATGGAAGGATAGATGGAGAGGTGGATGGATAGATGGAAAGAAGAAAGGATAGATGGAGAGATATATGGATGGATAGGTGGATGGATGGATAGATGGAAAGAAGGATGGATAGATAGATGGAATAAAGGATAGATGGATGGATGGATAGATGGAAGGAAGGATAGACGAGAGAAGGTGAGATAGATAGAAGGAATGATAGATGGATGGAGAGATAGATGGATGTATAGGTGGAAGGAAGGATAGATGAGAGAAGGTGAGATAGATAGAAGAAATGATAGATGGATGGAGAGATATATGGATGGATAGATGGAAGGAAGGATAGATGAGAGAAGGTGAGATAGATAGAAGGAATGATAGATGGATGGAGAGATAGATGGATGTATAGGTGGAAGGAAGGATAGATGAGAGAAGGTGAGATAGATAGAAGAAATGATAGATGGATGGAGAGATAGATGGATGGATAGATGGAAGGAAGGATAGATGAGAGAAGGTGAGATAGATAGAAGGAATGATAGATGGATGGAGAGATAGATGGATGTATAGGTGGATGGAAGGATAGATGGAGAGGTGGATGGATAGATGGAAAGAAGAAAGGATAGATGGAGAGATATATGGATGGATAGGTGGATGGATGGATAGATGGAAAGAAGGATGGATAGATAGATGGAAGGAAGGATAGATGGAGAGATAGATGGATGTATAGATGGATGGATGGATAGATAGATGGAGAGATAGATAATGGAAGAAAGGATGGATAGATGGATAGATAGATAGATGGATGTATGGATGTATGGATGCATGGATAGATAGATGGAGAGATAGATAATGGAAGAAAGGATGGATAGATGGAAGTAAGGATAGATGGATAGATAGATGGATGGATGGATGGATGGATAGATGGAGAGATAGATGATGGAAGGAAGTATGGATAGATGGAAGGAAGGATGGATAGATGGAAGGAAGGATAGATGGAAAGATAGATGGATGGATAGATGAAGAGAAAGATGAATGGATAGATTGAAAGAAGGATAAATGGAGATATGGATCGATAGATGGAAGGAAGGAAGGAAGGATAGATGGAGAGATAGATGGAGGATAGATGGAGAGATGGCTAAATAGATTTTTATAAAATATGTTCTGCTTAAGATCACATTGGGTATGAAGTCGATCAAAATATTCAACTATACTTCAAGAATACAGCTGCGTACTAGTGCAGTGTCTTATCAGTTTTTATGGTACTCACCAGTAGGACGCACAGCACTCTCCCGGTGTCCTGCTCTAGAAGTGGGATGATCAGTACTGCGGAACAAGAAAAGGAAAGTCGTATCAAATCTGATGTCATCACAATCTGTACCCCTCACATATATCTCATTGTCCTGAGCACTACTGGGAAGAAAACAAACATCTCACCAGAGACAACATTAATTGGGCAGGGTGTGTAATATGCAACAGGGTTTGTAGGTCTGTATAAGAGTATATAGTCATAATCGCATAACCCCTGCAACTCCAAAATGCTACCCACCCTGCCTAATCAATATTATCTCAGTTACATAGTTACATAGTAATTGAGATTGAAAAAAGACTCCTCTCTGGATCAATACTCTCTCTCTAATTATCCAGGATAACCCAGAATGCCATTTTCATTTAATAATAGATCAATCCATTTTTTAAGTTACCCTTACTGTGAAGAACCTTTTTATTTCATTAAGGTGAATATATTTCCTTCTAACCTCACAGGGTGTCCTCTTGTCAGTTGAAAACCTCTTGGCACAAAAAGCTCCCCCGACAAATCTTTATACTGACCCTGGATGTATTTATATAAGGTAATCATATCTCCTCTTAGACGCCTAATTATAAGTGTAATTTGGTTAGTCTTTCTTCATAACTTAGCCCCTCCATTCCCCTTATTAGATTTGTTGCCCTTCTCTGTACTTTTTCCGGCTCTCAGTTGAAATGTTTGTTATCTTTCCAGCAGTGTTCAGGACAATGAGAATGGTGGTAGGGGTAGAGTCCCAGTCTTAACAATATAAACTGTATTTTTGCATTAGATTTTATGCTGGTACAGGTGTGTTGAAGTAAAAAATAAATATAACATGAGAAGCTCTTATAGTTCTTTAAATTAGTTTTTCCCAAATATTTTGTATTCCGGACCCTCTCCCCTGATTTAAATCTTATCAAATCCTAATAATTCATCTTCTAATTAGGGGTCCTCCACTGTCAAACTCAATATCAAATATAGTTAGAAGGTAATATTGTAATAATGAGTATCATTTGAGTGTTACTAAAAAAAAAATAGCATTTTTTTCCTACATTAAACTATCAAACTGATATGTCATATATGTCTTTATGAGGGACCAGTACCATTAATTACTGATAAGCCCTAAGAAATTGGGTCCAACATTGCACAAAAAGAGAATGGGCATGCTCAATGTGCAGGTGACGGCACTGCAGAAATAAGACCCAATTCTGAGGGCTTATCAGTAATTATTGACATAGATCTCTCATTAATATACTATATAAAGCTATGTTTGTTGGTGGATCGGAAAGGTTGACTGACCTTGTTTATCAGGAGGTAGCGGTGCTGCCAGTTTGCTCATATACTGGCCCAATAACTCCGATGGGGTCAGTCCACTGCACTCTATCCTCTTCTGTAGCAGGACGGCGTCCCTATGGACAGAAATAAATCTTGGTTTACTGGTGAATCAACACACGTAACCCTAATATAGATAAATAAATATATATATATATATATATATATATATATATATACCTTTATGAATCAATACAAACATCTGCATTTTTTATCTAAATATAAATATATTTAAAATATATATGTAATATATAATATATATATAATTATAGATGAGATAATATTAAATGTATAAATAAACAGATAGGAACCGCCCCCAAGCTGATGAGAGTAAGTAACCTAGAAACAGTTGTCCGTGGGTAGGTTTCCTGGCTTGTACATAATCCATCCTGGGCATTGCTTAAAGCTGTGTTATACAGCAGGCATATGCCTAAAAGGAGCCATGTTTGAAATGGTATTGGATTAAAGAGCAATGCCTTTGTGGGCACATCAGAATAACGATAACACCATAATGTTCTAAAACGACGGATCTATATATATAGAAATCTACCAATTTGTGGATTTGTTTCTGTGACTATGAAGGGGTTAAACGAGCTGCTCTCTTCTGCTTAATTAAACACATATTCTGAAATAAATGGTTTCCTCGTCTTTGTAATTAAGCGGCAGCACTTTGGCGATGATTAAAAAGCTCGAGTTGCTGTGTAATCAGTTTCAATGGGACGAGCCTGTGAAATATTACATTATTATATCTAAAAGAATGGGACGTGGGAATACGGGACGGGGAGGGGGGCTGTCAGTATTGTCCTGCTTACAATGACTAAAGGGTGAGACCTGGGCAACAGGATTAAAATGGAAGGAGAAGGGGGCTCCAGTGACCACAGAAGCTTACATTGACATCAAACAGATCTCTGACTGCAACAGTAAATAATATTGTAGAGAAAGCAGACAGCAACGAATATGGAGGAATGGGGCCAAATGGCACGAGAAGGAGGATTTTGTTTAACATCTTCCCTGCTAAACTATATAATATCTCTGTGTATTTATTTACTTTTATGTACTTTATTTTAATAAGAAGTGCTTATAAGCTCTGTATTTACTACCTAATATCCTACAGATAGGCCCTATGTGAATCTGCCCTCTAGAACTGATGAAGACACAGGCTCGCTGTACTTGCTGGACTATATCTCATACAAACCAATCTCTCAGCAACATTCGGTAAACTGCTGCTAGAGGTGATCCAAGATAGGCTAGTACACTACACTACACTGCACAGTCAGCCCTACCGAGTCTGTGTCTGCATATGATGTAGTGGGCAGACCCTTCCAGGGACTATTTGTTTGATTTTAGGCCGAGCTTATAATCACTTCTATTTAAAATAAAATATATAACAGTGAATAGACACCCAGGGATATTGTATACATAGTAACACCCAGGAACCTGCCATCACAGTGAGCCTTTAGGCAGATGTTAAACAAAATCCTCCTTCTCGTCCCATTTGGCCCCATTCCTCCATATTCATTGCTGTCTGCTTTCTCTACAGATGTGCAATATTAAGTACTTTATCACCTAGTAAAATACAGAAACGTTATATTTGAATTAGATTTACATTTACTGAAACATACATAAATAACAGCCCTTTGGTATATATTTTTTATATATATTATAAATCTCAAGGTGGATAATCCCATAAAAGTCAAGGTGGAACTAGTATACAATTTGTATAAATATGGACTATACTCCCCTATCAGTTCAAGGTAAAACATCTATGTGAATATATATATATATCATTTTATTTACATCCTTCACATTTTATTTAGCGGAGACCAGAAGTCAAAACAGGAGTGCATAGGGGTGTGTATTATTTTTATCGCCCTGAAGCAGTAGAGTATAGATATAGCCCATGTACAGATAGCTGATAGGACACATTTGACCTGTTATGCACCGACACGTGGGAGGAAACTTAATTAAAGCTAAACACGGTGTCACCGCGCCGCCTGCCCTGTCTGCTGAGTAACGAGCCCCGGCACTGGTACATTTAATTCTCCCACAACCACATCATTTATCACTGCCATGAGGAGCTGGAAGGGGCCCTGCTATCTCCAGTAAATAACGAGCGCTGGCGAGTGCGATGAGATATTCCGGAGAGCTTCTGTGCATCACGTCAACACCCGCGAGCAGTTTGTTTATTTAGCCCTTGTTTATGGCCAGGAGCATGTAAATAAATCTGAGAGCCGCTAGCATTGTTTATTGTTACCAGCGGCATTAAAGGGAAATGATCAGGACTTCATTTCTAACAAGAGGAGCTTGTTATTTAAATGAGGCATTGATCATTAATACATTCTATTACATTATTATTATTGTAGTGTATTTGTAGCGCACCCACATATTCTGTAGCGCTGTACATGGGTAAGTTCAAGGTAAAAGCAATAACAATATTAACACCTTGTAAAAGATTGAGGGCCCTGTGTTTGTGCTTAGTGTCCGGTGTCCATAGAGCTTTCCCCAAAGCGCCGTGCAAGACTGAAAACTCGCAAACTTACATGCTAAAGGATTTAATGATTTATAATAGCAATATTCACTAATAAACTTACTTTTTAATATTAGCGTATAAGAACTGTATAAGGCTTTTTGTCTCCATTCTGATAATGTCATCACGGGGAAGGGGTGTGGTTTAGAGATAGGTCTATAAACTTCCACACTTAAGATATGTGTATAGGTAGCTAGCCAACAAATTTTGTGGGAAGACAAAACCAAGATATTTCTCTAGGTCACTAGCCAACATATCTCATCGAGAGATAAGCATAAAGTATTTCTATAGATTGCTAGCCAACATATCTCATAGGAAGATAAGCATAAAGTATTTCTATAGATAGATAGCCAACATATCTCATAGGAAGATAAGCATAAAGTATTTCTATAGATAGATAGCCAACTTATCTCATAGGAAGATAAGCATAAAGTATTTCTATAGATCACTAGCCATCTTATCTCATAGGAAGATAAGCATAAAGTATTTCTATAGATCACTAGCCATCTTATCTCATAGGAAGATAAGCATAAAGTATTTCTATAGATAGATAGCCAACATATCTCATAGGAAGACAAGCATAAAGTATTTCTATAGATAGCAAGCCAACATATCTCATAGGAAGATAAGCATAAAGTATTTCTATAGATAGATAGCTAACATATCTCATAGGAAGATAAGCATAAAGTATGTCTATAGATAGATAGCCAACATATCTCATAGGAAGATAAGCATAAAGTATTTCTATAGATAGCTAGCCAACATATCTCATAGGAAGATAAGCATAAAGTATTTCTGTAGATAGATAGCCAACTTATCTCATAGGAAGATAAGATGTAGAATTCTTAAAACAGATAAAACCAACATGTTTTCATTTAAGTTACTTTTATTAATGTTCCAGGATATATTCAGTAGTGACAATAAACATATACCAAACAAAGCATAATATATGAGAAGGTATAGACCATGAACACCTTGGTGGCACCAGCCTCCCCCCTTTAATGTGGGCTTATATAGTGGGATCTGGGTTGAATTCAATTGTGGATCAGCTGTTACTGTAATCCTTTCCCTGAGAGAGCTTCATTTTTCCAGGGCAGGGAATCCCGAACAACGTCACACACACAAATGATGTCATTCAGGATTCCCTGCCACAAACTGAAGACACACTGGCAGGGAAGGATATAGTAACCTCTGAACCACCAAATAATTCTAGCCCCACCACTAATATAAGGTATGCCAGAAAGTGTCTAGTGCCCTTACATATCATTATATAGACAATTCTGTGCATATACTGTACACAAACATTTCAATATACTGCACTACAACTTCAGCCAGCCTGCCATTCCCCGAAAATGTTCTGCCCTAGGCCTGGGCCTTTTGGGTCTACACATAGGCCCACTTGTACATAATCAAGGACAGGATTCACACCTAGTCATGTGTAAGACAGAGTTCTTTTGTTAAGTGTCTCCTTAAGTCAAACTCTTTTCCTTTGCTGTCACTATAAGTGTCACTGACTATACCTTTTTGTCTCTTTGCAATTTGTTCTTACAAAGTTGACAATTCCAGCGCTATATCCAGAAGGCTTACACCTCCATTCTTTCGGGAATATGAATATTTTTAATCCAATTTCTGTTACTCCAGTCTGTCTTTGTGTATTGAAGTTGCAAGAACAACGTTCCAAGGATTTATTCCGGTCACACACAAAAGAAATGATTTTATTTTCTATGGAGTTTTTTTTCCCACTGGATAAATCAGATCAGAAGCTGCCTCGCACTCTCTTTCATTCCAAGACATCCGTCAAACAAATGAGACACTTCACTACACATTATTTCATAGCCAGGAAATCAATTTCATCCGCTGGCTACATGCTCCTGCACATAAAGAGGCTGAGAGTTGCAGAGACACGTACACCAGGGAGATACAGGGGAGCCAGGGAGATATCGGATATCAAGGATTGCTGGGTCGTTATATCTATACAGTCATTTGAATAACAGAACTTGATAATGGGAAACACATTTTGCATATGACTTACTAAGGATCAGAGCCCCAGGGGGTAATCAGCAACTACAGGCCATGAATTGTAATTAGCAAGAGAAATATAGGTTTTAGTGATGGATAAGAAAGGCTAAAACAATCTTCTTCAATGTCATTTTACTATAGAGAATCTCAGCCCTGTCACTTTAATGTAGACTACAAAAAAAACTTGCACTCTGTTTTTTATTGAATGCAGAGTTTCTTAAAGAATCACAAAAGTCCCCATATGTGTCTGCACCATTAGCGAGAGGGTGAAAAAGCACATTGAAAAGTACTCTACTTTTTTTAATTGATGTTGAACTCATGGAGTTATGGTTAGTAGAAGTCTGGCTATTTCAGTGTGTTGCCTCTGCCTGGATGAGTAATGAGTTCTGTACTGCATGGTACATAATGGATATTAGTTAGAATTAGAGGCTTTGCATCAGGTAGTGGCTGAATCATTTTTAACCACTTAAAAATAGTGTAGCATCTACAAAGCAACTGATGAGATAGCACAAAAAGTAAAGCTGCTGTCTGTGTAGCTGAGGGTCCTGGATTCAAATCTCAACACAGACTGATATTTATTTTGCTGTTTAGAAAGTCAGAAATATGGGTATATAGGTTATATAGTAAAGCATATGTAAATATGTCGTAACTGTAAAGTTTTTGGTTAATTGAAAATAATCATCTGAATAATTATGTGAACTACTTATTTAAATATTTTAATATATATATATATATATATATATATATATATATACATATATATATATATATATATATATATATATATATACATATATATATATATATATATATATATATATATATATATATATAATTAGAGTTTATTTTAATATTAATACAAACTTTTAAAATCAGAGTGTGTGTATATAGTTAATTAAACAAAAAAAATCCAAAACAACAACAGCAAGTGGATAATATAAAAAACGAACCTATGACTGCAAAAAATCTTTAGAAAAGAACACTTACCACCAAGCCACAACACTCTGCTCCTAAAGGCAATGTAAATCTATAACAGTCACAGACTTATTATTTGTGCAGATTCTTGTGGAATGTCTTCAAGAACTAAACTAAAATAACAATATCTAAGTGAATTCTTCATCAATTTTAACAATGTAAAAACATTTTTCCATATGATTTTCCACCCTCTTACTGATGATGCAAAGTACATATGGGAACTTCTCTGGTCCTTTAAGAACTTACAATCTTTTCTAATTCCTGCAATTTGGACAAAAACGGAACATGTGATCTCCTATTTCTTGAAATGCATATAAATGTTTTAATAGCTTGCAGTATGTTTCATTAGACAGAAGTAGCTCTCATTAAGATACAGTTGGTAAAGTTATTATTTCAGCCAACTGTAACATTAGATGTATTTCCTTGTCACAAAGATATACAATGTAACATTAATTCACTTTAGTTCCATGAAGCTCTGCCCTGGTGGGACATAACTGAGATAAATGTCCTTTATTCTTTGATGAATTGAAATATATTCATTTCCATCTATTCCATTGAAGAGATTAATCATATCTATAGGACATTAAACAGGGCCCCATAGGACAAGAAGAAGATATCAGTTATACCGCATGTCAGCTATTGCACATTTTGTATGCTAGGTTTTCTGTCCTATATTCACTAAGCTGCAAGGTCATGGCAGGTGTTAAACTACCGAGCGAGACCCCAGGACCTCTCATTTGACTGTATTCAATAATATGCTTTATTATAATAGAGAGGTGAAATGAGACAGTCCCAACCTTGTTTCCATTGAAAACAGATAATGCAAAGATACTATGTACATATATAGTTATGAGGTGTGCATATGTGATAGAGTGCTTGTATATGTGTGAGTGTGATAGAGTACTTGTGTATGTGTCAGTGTGATAGAGTTGTTGTGTATGTGTCAGTGTGATATAGTGCTTGTGTATGTGTCAGTGGGATAGAGTGCTTGTGTATGTGTCAGTGTGATATAGTGATTGTGTATGTGTCAGTGTGATATAGTGCTTGTGTATGTGTCAGTGTGATAAAGTGCTTGTGAATATATCAGTGTGATAGAGTACTTGTGTATGTGTCAGTGTGATAGAGAGCTTGTGTATGTGTCAGTGTGATATAGTGATTGTGTATGTGTCAGTGTGATATAGTGCTTGTGTATGTGTCAGTGTGATATAGTGCTTGTGTATATATCAGTGTGATAGAGTACTTGTGTATATATCAGTGTGATAGAGTGTTTGTGTATGTTACATAGTTACATAGTAATTAAGGTTTAAAAAAGATTTTCAGTCCATCAAGTTCAACCTTTTAAGATCTCCTCTGATCTGCAATATGTAGATTAAATATTAATTACTTAGTTGTTAATTTATTATTAATCAATTATTTAATTTTTTATTTTAAATTTTATTTTAAATTATTAATCCAGAGGAAGGCAAACAGAAAATAAAACCCAAGTGAGACTTAGCCAGTCATTTCAAAGGAAAAAAGAAAAAAATCCTTCCTTACCCCAGATACTGGTGATCGGATTACTCCCTGGATCAATATGGTCTCTCTAATTATCCATGATAACCCTGAATTCCCTTTTTAATTAGAAATAAATCCAGTCCCCATTTAAAGTTATCTATTCAAATGCGCTGTCACCACCTCCTCTGCTACAGAATTCCACAGATTAGCCACCCTTACTGTGAAGAACCCTTTTCTTTCTTTAAGGTGGAATCTTTTTACTTCTAACCTCAAGGGATGTCCTCTTGTCAGTTGAAAACCTCTTGGCACAAAAAGCTCCCTTGACAAATCTTTATACTGACCCTGGATGTATTTATATAAGGTAATTATATCTCCTCTTAGACGCCTTTTTTCTAGAGAAAATAAGTTTAATTTGGTTAGTCTTTCTTCATAACTTAGCCCCTCCATTCCCCTTATTAGTTTTGTTGCCCTCCTCTGTACCTTTTCCAGCTCTAAAATGTCCTTTTTATGAAGTGGTGCCCAAAATTGTACTCCATATTCCAAATGAGGGCGTACTAGAGATTTGTATAGGGGCAGAATTATATTTGCTTCCCTTGCTTCTATACCCTTCTTAATACATGCTAATATTGTATTTGCCTTTGCAGCTGCTGCTTGGCATTAAGAACTGTAACTTAGGTGGTTGTCCACAAGCACTCCCAAATCCCTTTCAATATCTGATACACCTAGATTTGCTCCATTAAGATTATAAATTGCATGGCTATTTTTCCTTCCCAGATACATAACTTTACATTTATTCGTATTAAATCTCATCTGCCATTTAGATGCATATTCCTCAATTTTATGTAAATCCCCTTGGAGGGAAAGCACATCATTATCTGATTTAATTACCTTTACAACTTTGTGTCATCAGCGAAAATGGAGACACCACACTCCAATCCTACCTCTAATTCATTAATAAATATATTAAAACGGAGAGGACCTATTACTGAACCCTGAGGAACCCCACTTACCACATTAGTCTAATCGGAGTATGTTCCATTTACAACAACTCTTTGCTTCCTATCTTTTAGCCAGCTCTCAATCTATGAGCAAATATTTACTGCAACTCCTGTATCTCTTAGTTTGCACAATAGTCTCCCGTGTGGCACTGTATCAAAAGCCTTTGCAAAATCCAAAAGGAACTACATCCACTGAGTTGCCTTGATTCAGGTTCCTACTAACCTCCTCATAGAAACTAATTAGATTTATTTGACATGACCTATCCCTCATAAACCCATGTTGACTTCTACTTATAATCCTGTCCAAATAGATATATTCTTGTATATTATCCCTTATTAACCCTTCTAAAAGCTTCCCCACTACAGAAGTGAGTCTCACTGGTCTATAATTCCCCAGATTTGCTCTTTCTCCCATTCTAAATAAAGGTATAACATTTGCTTTTCTCCAGTCATCTGTTAGAGACCCTGGGTTGGGTGAATTTAAAAAAAATAAATATAATAGTTTGGCTATTAAAGAACCCAGTTCCCTCAGTACCCTTGGATGTATTCCATCAGGACCCGGGGCTTTATTAACATTTATTTTTTCCAACCTCTTTTGGATTACTTCCTGTGTTAACCAATTATTTGGCAGAGGTAGTGTAGTCCCATTATGTTGCCGTGTCCCAACCACTGGTACCTCCGTTGTGTATACCGAAGAAAATAACCTATTTAGCTCATCTGCCTTTTCATGGTCACTAATTTTCAGACGGCCTGTGTCACATTGTAATGTTCCTATAGCTTCCTTCCTCGTCTTCTTCCCATTAATATACTTAAAAAATATTTTAGGGTTAGTCTTACTCTCTTCTGCAATAATTTTTTTATTTTCTATTTTAGCCAGTCTAATCGCGCTTTTGCTGCCTTGTTCATTTCCTTGTATTCATGTAAAGCAGTCTCTGTCCCCTCTTGTTTGTATAATTTAAATGCCTTCTTTTTACTCCTTATCTTGATCTTTAAATCATCGTTAAGCAACATTGGATGGGATTTACTCCTTTTACTTTTATTCCCACATGGTATATGCCGATGTGTATGTATATTTAGTAAGGATTTAAATGTTGTCCATTTATGTTTAGTGTTTTTACCTGCCAGTTCTCTGTCCCAGTCTATACTTTGTATTGCTGCCATTGGACCATTAAAATCTGCAATTTGAAAATTAAGAGTTTTCATTAGCCCCTTACAGTTATGTTTTTTTAATTCAATCTCAAATGAGACTGTGTTGTGATCACTGTTTCCCAAAGGTTGCCCTATTTCAACATTTGATACTATATCAATATTATTTGTGATGACTAAATCTAAGATAGCTTCATTTCTAGTAGGCTCCTGTATAACCTGGGCCAGATAATGATCCCTGAGTGTACTCCAGAACCTGCTCCCCTTAGCTGAACTCCTGGTCTCATTTATCCAGTTTATTTCACGGTAATTAAAATATCCCATTATTAGAACTTGCCTGTGCTTAACTGCACTTCCAATCTGTAACAATTATTGTATTTCCTCACTTTCAATTATATTTGGGGGTTTATAGCATACTCCTACTAATATTCTTTTGGAATTTGCTGGTCCGCTATTTAACTCTACCCACAAACATTTAACTTTATCACTAGGTCCACCATAAATATCTTCTCTGACTATAGGCTTAAATTCAGGCTTAACATACAGACAAATCCCTCCTCCTCGTTTACCATTGCCTCTATCTTTCCTAAATAGGTTATAACCATCCAGATTAACAGTCCAGTCATGAGATTCATCCCACCACGTTTCGGTAATGCCAATTAAATCCCATTTCTCATTAATTGCTAATAATTCGAACTCTCCCATTTTTCCTGGCAAGCTTCTGACATTAGCAAGCATACACCTTATATTATGAGTCTGTAGTTCTGAAGTGCCTGCCACTATACTTGAGTTACTTAGTACTACCTCCCTATTGACTATACTACCCCTCCCCCATCTCCTCCCCTATGAGTTGTTAATTCATCCCTTATGTGACGAAGTGCCCTTCGCCACTTTGTCTTGGAGAGGACTGTTTGCCAGCCTCCTGCCCTGCGACTATGGCCCTGGGACATATTGCCCTGTAAACACAGTATTCAGCCATACCAGAGTGTATGTCACTCATTCTGGCCCTTTACATACAGGGGGGTCATTCGGTACTTGCCCTGTGTGAACCATGATACCAAAGAAAGCTATGCCATGGAGCCCATTCATATAATGAAAGACTATGGGAAAGACTTTAGCTCCATGGCAATTGAACTGTGTGAAAAGGATCTGAGCGCTATTCGGTAGTTTTATGCGCTCAGACCCCAGCTGTAACGGAACTCATCACTGTTTTACCCTGTTTTATGATTATTTAATTCTTGGTTAAAATATGATCACATTGCTGTACTGTAGATATGTTGTTTTATGTTCTACAGAATATATTGGCTCAGAATATTAGCCAGACTTTTGCAGACCTAGGCTAATAGATAATCCTATTACAGAGATTCAAGAGATAAGAAAGTTGTAAAGGATCCTTGCATTTTCCAAAGTGTTTTCATTCTCTGATAAGAACAAAGAAGAATGATCTAATTAATGTCTGATTGTATCCAAGTTGCCAGGGAGGTGTGACTCACCTATTGTCCTATATGTGTATTGTATGGGGGATATGTGCAATGTCTGAGTGTTATGTGTAAAAGATACTTTTACTAACTTTTGAACCCCTGGTCTGATTCATGCCATTTTTGTATATGTTGTTCCCCTGGGTGAGAGCTATTGAATGGTGCGGGACTTAAAGTTGTACCCCCTGTATTTGGGGTACATCCAGAATGTGGTTAAAATTGTGTCTGTTTTAATTGTGTTACCTGTTATCTGAGGGGAGGAGACGTGGGGGTTGAACCATGTAGATAATTGGCTGTTGTGATAATTATGTGGGTGTAGCCCTTCAGAGGGCACCATTGCATAAAAGGAGATTCCCTGTCATTAAAATATAGTTCTACTTGACCCTTCAAAACTTAGCCTTGTCTCGTTATTGGAGGGGATCGCTATCATACTGGGGATTGCTATGCTTTTGCATACTCCCTTGAGCTGTACCAACTGAACCCTTGTTCCTGATGTACTATCCTTGGAGTCTGTGGTGGTTTTGGTGTCCGGTGCGGTGCTTGTAGGCCTCAACGCAAACTAGGGCGCGTCTATCAACGGAGGTACCCGGTCGGGGTGCCAGTAGATCCGTTACATTGGCTGGCAGTGGTGGGATGGCGTCCTAGTAAGAGGAAAAGCAGCACAGAGACACCGGTAACGTTTGGAGTTACAAATTGAGGGCAACGCTAGTATCCGTACAGCGCCCCTGGCTACAGCAGGATGGAACCGGCTAGTTTTCGGACAGCGTTCCATGATGAGGATGAGGAGGAGGCCGCGGACTACAGGGATGCAGACAGAAAGGAACTCTGGTATGATGCCCTGGAAGATGCCCAATGGCGGCGAGGTGAGAGTCTCCCCAGTGATGAGCAGCGGCTACAGAAGCGTGTGGCGATGCTGATGTATCTATTGGGAGAGCAGCCCCTGGATGAATGGGTGACAAGACTAGAGACCCTGGTACGGCGAGAGATCTGGCTAGACAACGCATACCAGGCCCTCTGGTGGCATACCGTTCGACTTACCCCCTGGACGGCTGAACACGACTTACCGGAGGGAGATGATTATGATGGCCCGGGTTTATTATGGGATGCCTTGGAGGACGACATTGATCTTGGCAGCACGGAGGAGTCTAGGTTTTGGGACATCTACGACTACCGGATGGGCATGTATGTCTGGGATGACGAAGGCGAGGTGAGCAAAGACATGACCCACCTGGTAACAAGAGAGTGGGAGCTGGAGCAGGACTACCAACACCTGCTCAGCTTCGTGCAGCCCCAACCTACTCGACAAGCGGAACCAGACTTCATTGACTGGTCCTGGGATGACCTCCAGATGGCAGGTAGAGATGGGATCGAGGTCTCTCTACCGGCCCTACAGGGGGCAGAAGGTGTCATCCTTCCCCCCCAGCGGCAGTGTGAACCCCAGGGGGCAGAAGGTGTCATCCTTCCCCCCCAGTGGCAGTGTGAACCCCAGGGGGCAGAAGGTGTCATCCTTCCCCCCCAGCGGCAGTGGGAACCCCAGGGGGCAGAAGGTGTCGTCCTTCCCCCCCAGCGGCAGTGTGAACCCCAGGGGGCAGAAGGTGTCGTCCTTCCCCCCCCAGCGGCAGTGTGAACCCCAGGGGGCAGAAGGTGTCGTCCTTCCCCCCCAGCGGCAGTGTGAACCCCAGGGGGCAGAAGGTGTCGTCCTTCCCCCCCAGCGGCAGTGTGAACCCCAGGGGGCAGAAGGTGTCATCCTTCCCCCCCAGCGGCAGTGTGAACCCCAGGGAGCAGAAGGTGTCGTCCTTCCCCCCCAGCGGCAGTGTGAACCCCAGGGGGCAGAAGGTGTCGTCCTTCCTCCCCAGCGACAGTTTACCCTAACCAGGGGAGACACCAATCTCCCAGATGGCGCAGATGGGACCGTGGTCTCTGCGCCCACAGCCTGTCCAGATCCCCAACTAACGTCACTGGGACAACCGGAGGAGGGGGTAAGTACAAATTCCTCTCCCCAGCTAACTTCTAATGTGGCCTCAGGGTTAACAGAGGAAATGTTAACCCTCACTGACCTCCACCTTTCCCTGGCTACTGAGCCGGAATATGTCCCAAGTACCACAGCAGAAGAGCTGACAGCGGGGCAGAGTGCAGTCGGCCTCTGCCCTCCCTTTGTCCCTTGTACAGAGCAGGATGTCCTGCAGGTTATACCAGCAGAAGAGCTGGCATCAGGGCAGAGTGCCGCTGGCCTCTGCCCCTCAAGTCCCCTCAGTGTGTTGCCCGATCACCACAGCAAAATATCCAGGTGCCGTAACTGTTTGTTGTGGGTGGGCTGTTCTTGCACTTTGTTGTTGTGGGGGGGCTGCTCTAGCACTGGTTTATTGTGGGTTGGTGGATCGTCTAACGGAGGCACTGACCGGCAGAAGATCAGGTGCCTGGTTAGACTTCCCCCCAAAGGGGAGATGTGTGACGAAGTGCCCTTCGCCACTTTGTCTTGGAGAGGACTGTTTGCCAGCCTCCTGCCCTGCGACTATGGCCCTGGGACATATTGCCCTGTAAACACAGTATTCAGCCATACCAGAGTGTATGTCACTCATTCTGGCCCTTTACATACAGGGGGGTCATTCGGTACTTGCCCTGTGTGAACCATGATACCAAAGAAAGCTATGCCATGGAGCCCATTCATATAATGAAAGACTATGGGAAAGACTTTAGCTCCATGGCAATTGAACTGTGTGAAAAGGATCTGAGCGCTATTCGGTAGTTTTATGCGCTCAGACCCCAGCTGTAACGGAACTCATCACTGTTTTACCCTGTTTTATGATTATTTAATTCTTGGTTAAAATATGATCACATTGCTGTACTGTAGATATGTTGTGTTATGTTCTACAGAATATATTGGCTCAAAATATTAGCCAGACTTTTGCAGACCTAGGCTAATAGATAATCCTATTACAGAGATTCAAGAGATAAGAAAGTTGTAAAGGATCCTTGCATTTTCCAAAGTGTTTTCATTCTCTGATAAGAACAAAGAAGAATGATCTAATTAATGTCTGATTGTATCCAAGTTGCCAGGGAGGTGTGACTCACCTATTGTCCTATATGTGTATTGTATGGGGGATATGTGCAATGTCTGAGTGTTATGTGTAAAAGATACTTTTACTAACTTTTGAACCCCTGGTCTGATTCATGCCATTTTTGTATATGTTGTTCCCCTGGGTGAGAGCTATTGAATGGTGCGGGACTTAAAGTTGTACCCCCTGTATTTGGGGTACATCCAGAATGTGGTTAAAATTGTGTCTGTTTTAATTGTGTTACCTGTTATCTGAGGGGAGGAGACGTGGGGGTTGAACCATGTAGATAATTGGCTGTTGTGATAATTATGTGGGTGTAGCTCTTCAGAGGGCACCATTGC
This sequence comes from Discoglossus pictus, assembly GCA_027410445.1. Taxonomy (NCBI): domain Eukaryota; kingdom Metazoa; phylum Chordata; class Amphibia; order Anura; family Alytidae; genus Discoglossus; species Discoglossus pictus. Next base: position 468,721,018 of record CM050164.1, read on the forward strand.
ATAAAAGGAGATTCCCTGTCATTAAAATGTAGTTCTACTTGACCCTTCAAAACGTAGCCTTGTCTCGTTATTGGAGGCGGTCGCTATCATACTGGGGATTGCTATGCTTTTGCATACTCCCTTGAGCTGTACCAACTGAACCCTTGTTCCTGATGTACTATCCTTGGAGTCTGTGGTGGTTTTGGTGTCCGGTGCGGTGCTTGTAGGCCTCGACGCAAACTAGGGCGCGTCTATCAACGGAGGTACCCGGTCGGGGTGCCAGTAGATCCGTTACACCTTATATCCTCTACACTTTCTACCCCATTACTTATATCTAGTCCCCCCCCCACCTACTAGTTTAAAAACTCCTCCAGCCTTTCTACTATCCTATCCCCTAGCACAAAAGCTCCCTCATTATTAAGGTGCAATCCATCCCTGCTGTAGAGATTGTACCGAAGTGAGAAGTGAGCCCAGTGCTCTAAAAGCCCAAACCCCTCCTTAGTGCACCACATCTTTAACCACGCATTAACCTCCCTAAGCACCTTCTGCTGCCCTGGGCTAGCATGTGGCACTGGTAGTATCTCAGAAAATACTACCTTGGATGACCTTTCCTTCAGCTTATTACCTAGTTCTCTAAAATCATTCTTTAGGACACTCCATCTTCCACTAACTTTGTCATTGGTACCAATATGTACCAGGACCGCTGGTTTATTTCCAGCCCCTCCCAATAATTTGTCTACCCGATCCACAACATGACGAACCCAAGCACCCGGGAGACAGCAAACCGTTCGATTGCTGGGATCTGGGTGACAAATCACCCTGTCTATCTTCCTAATAATAGAGTCCCCTACAACCAAAACTTGTCTGTTGCTCTGCCTATTCTGCCCTCCCACTCCTCCAGTAGAACTGTTCTCCCGGCTGTTAGAGGGAACAGCTCTATCTGGCATTGCCATTCCTGAATGGACATCCCCAAGTTTAACTCAATCTGGCAAATCTGTTGTTGTTTGCCAACTCAGAACTGGCCTGCCTCCTCCTGTTCCCACTGATTCCCCTTCTAACTGTACTTGTGAATATATCAGTGTGATAGAGTACTTGTGAATATATCAGTGTGATAGAGTGCTTGTGTATGTGTGATAGAGTACTTGTGTTTGTGTCAGTGTGATAGAGTACTTGTGAATATATCAGTGTGATAGAGTGCTTGTGTATGTGTCAGTGTGATAGAGTGCATGTGTATGTGTCAGTGTGATAGAGTGCTTGTGTATGTGTCAGTGTGATAGAGTGCTTGTGTATATATCTCCCCATGTCATAAAGTGCTTAAATGTGTGTGTAAATAAATCAATATATATATATATATATATATATATATATTGAGACATATCTCTATCAATCTATATATATACATATATATATATATCATTTTATTTTTTTGATGAGGTCAGAGGGGCAGTGGCTAACAGATATGGCTGGCATGCTGAGTTCCATAGGGTCAAGCAGAGTCAGACATGACTGCAATACTCATTAATCTATCTATCTATCTATCTATCTATCTATCTATCTATCTATCTATCTATCTATCTATCTATCTATCTATGTATCTAACCATCCATCTATCTATCTATAGTGCTTTCAATGTCTTACAATACAAATGTGAAATGACCCACAGCCCCAATGGACGCTTCTGAAATCTCCCCCTCCTCACTTCCTCCAGCTTTTCCTGGCATTACCAGCCATGGCTGTTGTGTACATACAATACTCTAATCTGAACTGAACATTATCTAGGACCATTTTGACATGCAGTGAATGCTCTCAGCTGGCACGGGGCGCACTCTGCTCCTGGCATGTGGATGAATGCAGTTTTGCATCTGAGTGCCAGGCTTGCTCTGGCTGACCTTTTAAACGATAAACACCAATTAAGCAAAAAACAGAAGTGTTTTCATTTATAGTGAACATCCTTCAACGAGGCCTCATTAGGCTTCTGAACAACAGTTCTAACTGTTCGACCTTTTGTACGCTGGAAAAGTGCAGAATAAATATGTCATGGACCGTGTGTTATAGCTAAATGCAGCACTGAGGGTTTATATTTATAGTAAGAAGAACTTGACTTTGTAATGGATAATGTGATTAAATATATACAGCTTTTAGTGGACTACAGTAGTAATTTTATATTTAATATGGGTTTTTTAAATCATCGAACGTAACAAACATATCATTTTTATAAATTTAAAAATGTTAGCTTTTATATAAAATTATCTTATTACTGCAGGGCTACAGTTCCTTTCCTTTATAAATTCTGCCCTCTAATTACACAGGAGGCTTTGTCCTTGTAAACTGATGAGCTATCCAATAGTGCTGCTGAATCCAATGGCAGGCCCTTATCTATCTTTTTGGAGCCCCTAGGCAGTAAAGTGGAGTAGCCCCTGCAAGGTATGCACACACCCATTTTTCCTTTTTTTGTGCGTGTATTTCTCTATCTTGCTGTGTGAGAAATTTGCAGACATTTCTGCCATTTTTACAGCATTGCTACTCATACACTCAACAAGCTATTACTTGTTCACATTCTCTCTCCTCTTCCCTTCTCTCTCCTTCTTTTTCTCTCTCTCTCTCTCTCTCCCTCTCTTTCTCCTCTCTCTACCCCCATCTTTCTCTATATTTCTCTCCTTTCTCTGTCTCCCTCTCTTCCTTTCCCACTCTATATCCCTCCCTTCTCTCTCCCTCTGCCTTCTCTTTCTCTCACTCTCTCTTTCTATCTCCTTCTCTCTCTTTTTTCCTCCATCTTTCGCCCTATTTCTCTTTCTCCCCTTCTTTGTCTCTCTCTCTCTCCCCTCCATCTTTCTTTGTCTCTCTCTCTCTACCTCTCTATCTCCCCTATCTTTCTCTCCACCCTCTGTCTCTCTTTCCCTCCCTATCCCCCATTCTTGCTCCCTCTTCCCCTCTCTTTCTCTTCCTCTCTCTCCCTATTTCTCTATATCCCTCTTCCCCTTTCTTTCTCTTCCTCTCTCTCTCCCATTTCTTGCTCTCTCCCTCCCCACAATTTAGCTGTCTCTCTCGCCCCTCTCTCATTGTCCAGCACTCTCTCCCCCTCTCTTTCTCTGTCTCTCACTCTCTCTCTTTCTCCCCCTTCTCTCTTCCCTCTCTCTTCTCACCTCCCTCCCTCTCTCCCCCTTTCTCTCCCTATCCTACCTCCCTCTTTCTATGTCTCTCTATCTCTCCCACTCTGCCTCTCTCTTTGTCCCTCACTCCTACTCTCCTCCCACTCCCTCACCATATTTCTCTCTCTCACTCTTCCCCTTTCTTTCTTTCCTTCTTTCTCTATTTCTATCTTCCCTCTCTCCCCTCCCTCTTTCTCTCTCATCTCTCCCTCCCCCATTCTCTCTTTCCCCTCCCTCTCTTCCTCTTTCTGTGTATGCCCCCCTATCTATCTCTCTCTCCCCCTCTATTTCTCTCCCCTCTCTACCTCTTTATTCCCCATCTCTCTTTCCCTCTCTATCACCCTTTCCTCTTCTGCTCTCTCCCTCCCTCTTACCCCTCTCTCTCCTCCATCCCTCTCTCTACCTCACCCTCTCTCCATTTCTCTCTATTGTCTCTCTCTTTCCCCCTCCCTTTCTCTGTCCCTCCCATTCTCCTACTCTCCTCCCACTTCCACACCATATTTCTCCCCCTCCCTCTTCCCCTCTCTTTCTCTCCCTCTCTCTTCCTATTTTTTCACTCCCTCATTCCCTCTCTCTCCCTTTCTCCCCTCCCTCTCCATTTCTCCCTCCCTCTTCTTTCCCCTCCCCTCTCTATCTCTCATCCTCTCATTCTCCCCCTCTCTCCCTCTTCTATCCCCCTCCCTCTTCTTTCCCCCTCCCTTTTCCTCTATCTCCCCTTCTCTCTTTTTCCCTCCTCTTTCTCTCCCTCCCTTTCTATCTTCCTCGCTCTTTCTCTCTAACCTCTCTCTCTCCACTCTCTCTCTCTCTATCCCTCTTCCCCTCTCTCTTTCCCTTTTTCTCTCTCCCTTCTGTTTCCCTCCCACTCTCTTCCTCTATCTTTCCCTATCTCTCTTACCCTCTCTTTCTCTCCCCCCTCTCTTTTTCTCCCTTTCTCTACCTCAACCTCTCTCACTCTCACACACATGTACGTGACTCTCACCTCATCACAGCACCTGCCTCCATCTTGTGTGAAGATCTCTTGCCACTGTCTGTACCCAGCCTTGCGGCCATGGCTGCGCAGGGGAAGGCTTCCTCTCCCTCCTCTCTGTGCTCCGGTACAGGGGATCGGGCTTAGGCTCTCTGCGGGGTAACCTGAGCTTCCTGTCTGGAGCCCAGTGTTAACTCCTACAGCTCTGTCTTCTATTAGAGGAATCAGGCACTGTACAGAGCAGCACAGAGCCAGGAGGGGATTTGGAGGGTGTCTGTGGTGAAAGATGGGGTGATAATGAGGTGCCCCTCTCAGAGATGCGCCTGTAGGAGGGAGCCTAACTCGCCTAATGGATGACCTGGTCCTGTCCACTGGTGGCCATAATTGCCACATTTCCACTCAGCTCCCTCAAGCTCATGTTTATTGCTTCAAGTACCTCATCTATCCATCTCCACCGCTGCCATCCCATCTGTGTGCCTTCAATGTTTCCCACCATTATTAGAGTTTTCTCTTGGGAAACCTTATCATAATGGCCAAAATATCTGAGAATCAGCCTCATTGTCAAATATTCCACTGAACAGTTTGGCTTAATTTCCTGTAGTATTGATTGATTGGGTCTTCTTGCAGTCCGAGGGACTCTAAGTACTTTTTTCCAACACCACAATTCAATGACATCAATTCTACAGCATACAGCCTTCATAATAGTATATGTATATTGTTGTAGTGATCTTGCAGGATCTTAAGCATTACCTTGATGGCATGTAAAATGGGCACAATTAATTGGAACACTCTTTGGCACTGCCTTTTTTGGGCATGGGATGTAGAATGACCTTTTCCAGTCTACTGGGCATTCTTTGATTTTCCAACAACTTCAGCCTCTTCAGCATCCAAAGTTGGCGCATAGACCTGGATCATTGTGATGTTAAATGGCTTAAATTGAATTTGACTTGAAATAATTTTGTCATTTATTGTAACAAATCGCTGCTTTGGCTATCCTTTGAATGACTATGTGGGTTTCTCCATTTTGTCGACATGGATTCTTGAACTCAGTAGAAGATCTGTTGTTTGACTGATGTGAAATGCCCCATTCCAGTCCATTTGAGTTCAATGTCTAATGTTGTCATCTCATGTTTGACCACATCCAGTTTGCCGTGGTTCATAGTTCTAATATTCCAGGTTCCTATACTAAATTGTTTTTTGCAGCAGGAACTTTCCTTTTCCCTCTAGACACATCTGCAACTGGTGTCCTCTTGGCCCAACTACTTCAATAGAACTGGTGCTAGCTGTACTTGCTCTCTGCTCTTCCTTGGTAATATGGTAGGCTACTTCTGACCTGAGGGTCTCATCTTCCGGTGCCATATCATTATATATCTGGATGTGCTTGTCCATAAAGTTATCTTGGAAACGTTCACATTTCAAATCATTTGACATTTAAAACACTCCTTTGAAGAGTTTAAAATATTCCTTTTTAAAATATTCAACAGATATAATAAATCTGTTTCTCTAATAGATGTAAAGTGCACCAATGTAACAATTATACTTTCTTTAAACAAAACGAAGTGCTCCACTACAATAATAACTGTGTTTATGCAGCAAAATGTATCAGAGGAACAATAACTAACTGTGCTAATGTAGCAAAAAAACTATATTCCAGCAGAAAGAATATTACGGAGAATTATCAGGTTTTGGCTGGAATAGTTTTTGCCACATACTTACGTACTTAGAGTAGACACACTACTTGTGCTTAGTTAAAATGAGTATGTATGGAAAGAGTTAACAAAATAGCCTATCTTAACTATCAAGCGTCTCCAATGACTGTAAAACCCTATTTACCTGCCACCAACAACATAAAATCTATAATAAAATTCTCCACCACCATGACAAATTTCAACTATGTAGTGGAGTCTCCATTTGAGCCATTTCTATAATACATGACAATACCTAAAGTAGTTGCGACTAGAAGCTTAAAGGACTACTCTACATTAGCAAAAACTACTGTTTGAGAATTGTGCAAAAAACTGACAACATTAAAAGCTTCATAAGACAAAAACATAAATCAATTACACAAAATTTTAGCACAGTTTGCTAGTGTATGGAAACTGCCATGATTATCATACTTTCTTAAGGCACAATGGAGCAGATAGAGATCAGGAAAGAATGAAGGGGGAGGTGTCCTGTGCTGAAGTCATATCTGAATCCACAAATGAATGAACAAATCCCCCTACCACCATTCCCCTCTTGAACACATAATACAAATTAGAAGAGCCCTCCCACTTATTCTCCATGCCAGCAGGAAGTTGGAACACCTAGACATGGCATTCTTCAGGCACAAGCAGTGTCTACTAAAAGATAATGGCTAGACTTAGACAAGTCCACCTTAAATGACAGATAATATACAACATACCAAACAACCTTTCAACAAAATGACAAATTTGCAAAGAAGCTAGACATGGGTGAACCCAATCCCAATACATCCATACAAATTCTATAATTCATGTCTCTCCATCTATAAACTATTCTCTTGCAGTCAGCTCTTCTCTTACCTTCCCCTTTTCCCACCTTATTTTGGTTTCACGTTAAAATGAAACATATGAATACTTATTCACCTGGGTCTATTATCTATATTGGTCGATAATTAATTTACATAACATCAGAGTTGTATTATTATCGTATATATATATAATTCTACTTACAGTGATACTTTGTACTTAGAGTATTATATTGTTCTGCATCATAACCTAACAGTTAACTGTGTTCTTATTTACCTGTTTTGTGTTTAGATTTATCTCTATTTGTAAATTAAATAAACATAATTAATTTTATTGTAACACCATATCCAAAAAACATCATCACACTGGGCTTCTATTTTCTTGAAATGCTCTTGCTTTAAAACTTTAAATGCAACATATCAAAATATATGTTCGAACAAAGAAGCTGAAAGCTGAGCAATTCTAAAAATAGCTCTTTTAAGTATAATTAAATAATGTTCTCAGTAGTATAAAAGAAATACTCTGGCAATCTGATTTCTTATTTCTCTGTCTAAGCACCGCTACAATGTTGCAAAAAATAAACTGTGCAGGGATATACATTAACATCACAGCTGTCATCAGGTTGGAACTTACAAATAATTGGACAGTGTGAAAATTCCAATGTTAAATAACTTTTATGTTTATTGTTATTAACAGTAAAAACAAATAGTGCACACCAGTTTACATTACCTGAAAATTAACTTCTTTCTCTTTCAAGTTCAAGTTTTTTTTTTTAAAGAAAGAAAAACACTCACCATCCAGGTTAAACTTATAGATTATATAAATAACACATAACAGTTTTTATTTGTATTTAATTTAATGTGTGTATTGCAAATGACTATTATATTCTCAATGGTAAATTAATAAAAAATTAAGTAAAAAAAATAATATATTCTAAATACTGGACTAAAGTGGTCACGTCTTGTCTTTGACAAAGCCGCAGCAGTGACGAAATGGACGCCAACTATATGTCAAACTTCCCTTATTACTGTAATTTATCCTAGCAACATTGTTTTTGCTTTTTATGTTTTTATTAACGATTGGAGAGATTTTTGTTTTTACCTTCCTGAAAATCTGACATTGCTGTGATTATTAAGGAGGTATCTGTTATTATAACTCTTAGGTAAGGACAATGCATTATACACAAGGAAGAACATTTCTGGAGGTTTATTCCTCTTAAATACATTTGAAATACTGATGGGCTGTAGACTATTTAAAAAAAAATCAGTCTATGAAGGATAAATTATTACTTAAGAATACTGTTATATTGCATGTCTAAAGAACTTTACACATTTTCAAATTTGGTTACCAGTTGATAGAAGTTTAAATAGAACATTTTGTATCAATAAGGACAAACAATATCAAATTGATCAAGACATTTGAAAATATTTATATATGGCCACCTATTATAGGGCTATCAGCTAAATTTGGTGCTTAGACAGGAGTCAAGACTTCAAGGCATGGAGGTATCCTTTCACGGATCATAATGGGGTGATCTCTATTCCTTTGTAAGTACATTTCCCCTTATTTCTATAATTTTCAGTTCTAAATTGGTATTCTTGCATTCTAGGAAATAGGCCTTTCTTGTACCTTGAAAAAACAACACACATCTTTGATTATATGAGGTGTTAGTCCAATACAAAAATGTATCACTATATACTTATTTATCCGGATTATTACACATTCACAGTTACTTCACTCTTCAGAGCTCTATAACAACCTATATTAAAAAATATATATTATGAAGATTGGAGTAGCTGTGAATGTCCAGTAATAAAATCAGTAATAAGAATATTGCAGTATACAGTGACACATTTTTTATTGGAAAAACATTTTATTTGGAGTAACCAGCCTTGAAGAAATGTATTACACAAGAACACGAGAGACATGGCAGAAGCAAAGGAAATGGAGTTATATGAAGGGTCTGGGAAGGTGGCTCGGATCAGAGAGATTTGAGAGGAACACATTAATTAACTAGATATATTAATGGGATAGAAACATAATAGCAAAGCATGGGGGAAATAAATAATCAAATGCCACTTTAATAATGAATATAATGTTTTCCTCTCCTGGATGATTTTGAAATTCCCTATTTGATTTTTGATTTTCAGGTTTTGGATGGAGTGATCATTCTGGGTAAAATGGTGTCCAACTAGGGTGCAACGACTGCTTTCAATGTGTCTGTGCAGACTCCTCCTGGGGTGTAGGTTTTGTCTGGGTTCCCAATGTAACAGCTCACCTCACATTCACTTCATTATACAGGTTCACCAGCAATTTTCTGGCAACTGATGCTCTGGCATCTCCTTTAGTCTGGATAAAAATAATTTACATTTATAAATTGTTTTGTTTTTTATTTTATTTAAGTTTCTATCAATCCATGATACTTTAGAGACACAGGAGAAGTATAATTAGTAATCAAAGGAGTATTGTTGAACTATTATTACATGACCTGGTCCGTCAAAATGGCTGATCTGGCAAAACTATGGATCCAAAGGTGCCAGAAAATCAATGTTGTATCTGTATTTTGTAAACCCCATTGGAAGATGTGCATGGATATGACCCTCTAATGTGTGCCTCAATCATCTTATAGATTTGCAGAGTTTGCATAGGGTTTTGCTGCAAGATTTGTTTTAATTTTTTCTATCAAGTCGTTCACTTGCTAATCATCTACTAATGAATCATCAGCATTTCTAAAGAGGGGATTTATTTAAAATATTTATTTTCTCATATTAATATACTTACATTACTTGTATTGTAACATAGTAATTAAGGGTTAAATAAATACTTTCAGTCCATCAATTTCAACCTTTCTAGATCCTATATCAGGGGTCTCCAAACTCGGTCCTGGAGGGCCGCACCCAGGCCTGGATTTGAGGATTTCCTTTCTGTGCACAGGTGAGTCAATCAAGATGACTGAAGAAGCGATAGTCTCACCTGCTTGCAGCAAGGATATCCACAAATCCAGGACTGGGTGCGGCCCTCCAGGAACGAGTTTGGAAACCCCTGTCCTATATGAACCTTGTAATAATGTGGATTAATTGTTAATTGATCCAGAGGAAGGAAAACCAAGAAAACCCAACTGAACCATTGCCAATTGACTCATGGGGTGGGGGGACGACATCTTTTTACTTCTAACCTCAAAGGATGTCCTCTTGTCAACAGAAAACCTCTTGGCACAAACAAGTTCACTTGACAACTCCTTGTATTGAACCTGGATGTATTTATATAAGGTAATCATATCCCGCCTTAGGGGCATATTTTCTAGAGAGAATAAGTTACATTTTTTAGTCTTTCTTCATAGCTTAGCCCTTATCTGCACCTTGTCCAGCTCTAAAATATTCATGACTAAAATGAGAGCTTTTAGATGAGTCTCCTCCTTTACTTATGTTATTCTTAGAGATTTTTTTTAAAACATGGAGTTATTCACCTTTTATTGAACAAGTCCAATAGAATACTATAGTGAAACTAGATCATTTATATGCTTCATAGGTCAGTGTCACAAATTAAAACCATCCTCTGGTCCATGCTTTACATATAGTATCTCAGAAAGGTGAGTACACCCCTCACATTTTTATAAATATTTGATTATATCTTTTCATGTGACAACATTGAAGAAATGACCCTCTGCTACAATGTAAAGTAGTAAGTGTACGGCCTGTATAACAGTGTAATGTGCTGTCCCCTCAAAATAACCCAACACACAGCCATTAATGTCTAAACACTGTACATGCAACTGGCCAACCATAACTTTGTGTCCCTCCTGACCCAACTTAACCTAGTCACTCTTGTGGCCCATCTTAACCTTGTGCCCCTCCTGGCCCATCTTAACCTTGTGCCCCTCCTGGCCAATCTTAACCTTGTGCCCCTCTTGGCCCATCTTAACCTTGTGCTCCTCCTGAACCAACTTAACCTTGTGCCCCTCCTAAACCAACTTAACATTGTGTCTCCACCTTAACCTTATGCCCCTCCTAGCTCACTTTAACATTGTGCCCCCTGCCCCACCTTATTTTTATGCCCCTCCTGTGCCCCTCGTGTCCCACCTTAACCTTGTGCCCTTACTGGCCCAATTTAACTTTGTGCCCTTCCTGTCCACCTTATGCTTCTGTATCTTCTGGCCCACCTAACCTTGTGCCTCTTATGGCCCACCTTAACCTTGTACCTGTCCTGGTCCAAATTCAACTTATGCCCCTCCTGCCCCAACTTCAACTTTTTCCCCTCCTGCCCACCTTAAACTTGTCCCGCTTCTGGTCCACCTTAACCTTGTGTCTCCTCTGGACCAACTAACCTTATGCCCCTTCAGGTCCACCTTAACCTTGTGTCCCTCGTGTGTCCATGTCCCCCAGACTGCGGACCCGTGACAATTTAAACTGTATTACCCAACAGCACTTTGTAAATACAAAATAAACTAGCAATAAATTAATCATCGTTTGGTAATCATAGCTTTAAAAAAAAAAAGTTTGTACTTTGCTGGCTAATCCTATTTACAAACCTTTATTATTTCCTGATGATGTTAGTTATTAAGAGATTTAAAATCTCTGCTGTTTCCTCATTATTATACTTAGGAAAGAGGAATTATCTGCTGGGATAAAAATAAATGAAAAAAGAAATCTTCAGGATTAGGAGAATTTAAATATTTCCTGTTTTTGAACATAAAAGTTTCAACTCTTACTTTTTAACCTTTTTGCTACTGGTAAAATGATATTTGAAGTGCATACTGTGTGAGGAATGCTGTCTGTGTCTTGTCTCTCTCTCTCTCTCTCTCTCTCTGGGCAGCATCTTGTCTCTGTGTCTTTTCTCTCTCTCTCTGGGCTGCATCTTGTCTCTGTGTCTTCTCTCTCTCTCTCTCTCTCTCTGGGCAGCATTCTGTCTCTGTGTCTTCTCTCTCTCTCTCTCTCTCTCTGGGCTGCATCATGTCTCTGTGTCTTGTCTCTCTCTCTCTCTCTCTCTCTCTGGGCTGCATCATGTCTCTGTGTCTTCTCTCTCTCTCTCTCTCTCTCTGGGCTGCATCATGTCTCTGTGTCTTGTCTCTCTCTCTCTCTCTCTCTCTGGGCTGCATCATGTCTCTGTGTCTTTTCTCTCTCTCTCTCTCTGGGCTGCTTTTTGTCTCTGTGCCTTGTCTCTCTCTCATTCTCTTGGCTGCATCATGTCTCTGTGTCTTGTACCTCTCTCTCTGGGCTGCATCTTGTCTCTGTGTCTTGTCTCTCTCTCTCTCTCTCTCTGGGCAGCATCCTGTCTCTGTGTCTTGTCTCTCTCTCTCTCTCTCTCTCTCTCTCTGGGCAGCATCTTGTCTCTGTGTCTCTCTCTCTCTCTCTCTCTCTCTCTCTCTCTGGGCTGCTTTTTGTCTCTGTGCCTTGTCTCTCTCTCTCTCTCTTGGCTGCATCATGTCTCTGTGTCTTGTACCTCTCTCTCTGGGCTGCATCTTGTCTCTGTGTCTCGTCTCTCTCTCTCTCTCTCTCTCTCTCTCTCTCTCTCTCTCTCTGGGCAGCATTCTGTCTCTGTGTCTTGTGTGTCTCTCTCTCTCTTTCTCTGGGCTGCATCCTGTCTCTGTGTCTTGTCTCTCTCTCTCCCTCTGGGCTGGATCCTATCTCTATGTCCTGTCTCTCTCTCCCTCTGGGCTGGATCCTGTCTCTGTGTCTTGTCTCTCTCTCTCTGGGCAGCATCCTGTCTCTGTGTCTTGTCTCTCTCTCTCTCTCTCTGGGCTGCATCCTGTCTCTGTATCTTCTCTATCTCTCTCTGGGCTGCATACTGTCTCTGTGTCTTGTCTCTCTCTCTCCCTCTGGGCTGGATCCTGTCTCTGTGTCTTGTTTCCCGTTCCCTCTGGGCTGGATCCTGTCTCTGTGTCTTGTCTCTCTCTCCCTCTGGGCTGCATCCTGTCTCTATGTTTTGTCTCTCTCTCCCTCTGGGCTGGATCCTGTCTCTGTGTCTTGTCTCTCTCTCCCTCTGGGCAGCATCCTGTCTCTGTATCTTCTCTATCTCTCTCTGGGCTGCATACTGTCTCTGTTTCTTGTCTCTCTCTCTCCCTCTGGGCTGGATCCTGTCTCTGTGTCTTGTCTCTCTCTCTCTCTCTCTGGGCTGCATCCTGTCTCTGTATCTTCTCTATCTCTCTCTGGGCTGCATACTGTCTCTGTGTCTTGTCTCTCTCTCTCCCTCTGGGCTGGATCCTGTCTCTGTGTCTTGTTTCCCGCTCCCTCTGGGCTGGATCCTGTCTCTGTGTCTTGTCTCTCTCTCCCTCTGGGCTGCATCCTGTCTCTATGTTTTGTCTCTCTCTCCCTCTGGGCTGGATCCTGTCTCTGTGTCTTGTCTCTCTCTCCCTCTGGGCTGCATCCTGTCTCTGTGTCTTGTCTCTCTCTCTCTCTGGGCTGTATCCTGTTTCTGTGTCTTGTCTCTCTCTCTCTCTCTGGGCTGCATCCTGTCTCTGTGTCTGGTCTCTCTCTCTCTCTGGGCTGCATCATGTCTCTGTGTCTGGTCTCTCTCTCTCTCTGGGCTGCATACTGTCTCTGTGTCTGGTCTCTCTCTCTCTCTGGGCTGCATCCTGTCTCTGTGTTCTCTCTCTCTCTGGGCTGCATACTGTCTCTGTGTCTGGTCTCTCTATCTCTCTGGGCTGCATACTGTCTCTGTGTCTGGTCTCTCTCTCTCTCTGGGCTGCATCCTGTCTCTGTGTTCTCTCTCTCTCTCTCTGGGCTGCATCCTGTCTCTGTGTCTTGTCTCTCTCTCTCCCTCTGAGTGGATCCTGTCTCTGTGTCTGGTCTCTCTCTCTCTGGGCTGCATCCTGTCTCTGTGTCTGGTCTCTCTCTCCCTCTGGGCTGCATCCTGTCTCTGTGTCTTGTCTCTCTCTCCCTCTGGGCTGCATCCTGTCTCTGTTTCTTGTCTCTCTCTCTCTCTGGGCTGCATCCTGTCTCTGTGTCTGGTCTCTCTCTCTCTTGGGCTGCATCCTGTCTCTGTGTCTGGTCTCTCTCTCTCTGGGCTGCATCCTGTCTCTGTGTCTGGTCTCTCTCTCTCTTGGGCTGCATCCTGTCTCTGTGTCTGGTCTCTCTCTCTCTGGGCTGCATCCTGTCTCTGTTTCTTGTCTCTCTCTTCCTCTGGGCTGTATCCTGTTTCTGTGTCTTGTCTCTCTCTCTCTCTGTGCTGCATCCTATCTCTGTGTCTTCTCTTTCTCTCTCTCTTTCTGTGCTGCATCCTGTCTCTGTGTCTTCTCTTTCTCTCTCTCTCTCTATGCTGCATCTTGTCTCTGTGTCTTGTCTCTCTCTCTCTCTCTCTCTGGGTTGAATCCTGTCTCTGTGTCTTCTCTCTCTCTCTCTCTCTCTTTCTCTCTCTCTCTATCTCTCTCTCTATGCTGCATCCTGTCTCTGTGTTTTGTCTCTCTCTCTCTCTCTCTCTCTCTTTCTCTCTCTCTCTATCTCTCTCTCTATGCTGCATCTTGTCTCTGTGTCTTGTCTCTCTCTCTCTCTCTGGGCTGAATCCTGTCTCTGTGTCTTCTCTCTCTCTCTCTCTCTTTCTCTCGTTCTCTCTCTCTCTATCTCTCTCTCTATGCTGCATCCTGTCTCTGTGTCTTCTCTCTCTCTCTCTCTTGGCTGCATCCTGTCTCTGTGTCTTGTCTCACTCTCCCTCTGGGCTGTATCCTGTTTCTGTGTCTTGTCTCTCTCTCTCTCTCTCTCTCTCTCTCTCTCTGGGCTGCATTCTGTCTCTGTGTCTTGTCTCTCTCTCTCTCTCTCTCTCTCTCTCTCTCTATGCTGCATCTTGTCTCTGTGTCTTGTCTCTCTCTTTCTCTCTCTCTCTCTTTTTTTTCTCTCTCTATGCTGCATCTTGTCTCTGTGTCTTGTCTCTCTCTCTCTCTCTCTCTCTCTCTCTCTCTCTCTCTCTCTCTGGGGTGCATCCTGTCTCTGTGTCTTCTCTCTCTCTCCCTCTCTCTCTCTGGGCTGCATCTTTTCTCTGTTTCTTGTCTCTCTCTCTCCCTCTGGGCTGTATCCTGTTTCTGTGTCTTGTCTCTCTCTGTCTGGACTGCATCCTGTCTCTGTGTCTTCTCTCTCTCTCTCTCTTGTCTCTCTCTCTGGGCTGCATCCTGTCTCTATGTTTTGTCTCTCTCTCCCTCTGGGCTGCATCCTGTCTCTGTGTCTTGTCTCTCTCTCCCTCTGGGCTGCATCCTGTCTCTGTGTCTTGTCTCTCTCTCCCTCTGGGCTCGATCCTGTCTCTGTGTCTTGTCTCTCTCTCCCCCTGGGCTGGATCCTGTCTCTGTGTCTTGTCTCTCTCTCTCTGGGCTGCATCCTGTCTCTGTGTCTTGTCTCTCTCTCCCTCTGGGCTGGATCCTGTCTCTGTGTCTTGTCTCTTTCTCTCTCTGGGCTGGATCCTATCTCTATGTCCTGTCTCTCTCTCCCTCTGGGCTGGATCCTGTCTCTGTGTCTTGTGTGTTTCTCTTGTCTCTCTCTCTGGGCTGCATCCTGTCTCTATGTTTTGTCTCTCTCTCCCTCTGGACTGCATCCTATCTCTATGTCCTGTCTCTCTCTCCCTCTGGACTGGATCCTGTCTCTGTGTCTTGTCTCTCTCTCCCTCTGGGCTCGATCCTGTCTCTGTGTCTTGTCTCTCTCTCCCTCTGGGCTCGATCCTGTCTCTGTGTCTTGTCTCTCTCTCCCCCTGGGCTGGATCCTGTCTCTGTGTCTTGTCTCTCTCTCCCTCTGGGCTGGATCCTGTCTCTATGTCCTGTCTCTCTCTCCCTCTGGGCTGGATCCTGTCTCTGTGTCTTGTCTCTCTCTCCCCCTGGGCTGGATCCTGTCTCTGTGTCTTGTCTCTCTCTCCCTCTGGGCTGGATCCTGTCTCTATGTCCTGTCTCTCTCTCCCTCTGGGCTGGATCCTGTCTCGGTGTCTTGTCTCTCTCTCCCTCTGGGCTGCATACTGTCTCTGTACCCTGCCGCGGTGCTTTCTCTGTGCTGTTTCTGTAACCTGCCTCTGTGCTGCCTCTGTGCTTTCTCTGTGCGATTCTGTACTCTGTCTCTATGCAGTCTCTGTGCTGTCTTTGTGCCCTGCCTCTGTGCAGTCTCTGTGCTGTCTCTGTACCCTGCCTCTGTGCTGTATCTGTACCCTGCCACTGTGCTTTCTCTGTTTTGTCTCTGTACCCTGCCTCTGTGCAGTCTCTGTGCTGTCTCTGTACCCTGCCCCTGTGCTTTCTCTGTGCTGTTTCTGTAACCTGTCTCTGTGCAGTCTCTGTGCTGTCTCTGTACCCTGCCTCTATGCAGTCTCTATACCCTGCCTCTGTGCTGTCTCTGTACCCTGCCTCTATGCAGTCTCTGTACCCTGCCTCTATGTACTCTCTGTATGCTGCCTCTGTGCTTTCTCTGTGCTTTCTCTGTGCCCTGCCTCTGTGCTTTCTCTGTGCTGTTTCTGTAACCTGTCTCTGTGCTGTCTCTGTACCCTTGCATCTGTGCTGTCTCTGTGCTGTCTCTGTAACATGAATTTGTGCTGTCTCTGTACCCTGCCTCTGTGCAGTCTCTGTGCTGTCTGTGTACCCTGCCTCTATGCAGTCTCTGTACTCCGCCTCTGTGTTGTCTCTGTGCTTTCTCTGTTCTGTCTCTGTACCCTGCCTCTGTGCTTTTTCTGTGCTGTTTCTGTAACCTGTCTCTGTGCTGTCTCTGTGCTGTCTCTGTACCCTGCCTCTATGCAGTCTATGTACCCTGCCTCTGTGCTGTCTCTGTACCCTGCCTCTGTGCTGTCTCTGTACCCTGCCTCTATGCAGTCTCTGTACCCTGCCTCTATGCAGTCTCTGTACCCTGCCTCTATGCAGTCTCTGTACTCTGCCTCTGTGTTGTCTCTGTGCTTTCTCTGTGCTGTCTCTGTACCCTGCCTCTATGCAGTCTCTGTGCTGTCTCTGTACCCTGCCTCTGTGCTGTTTCTGTAACCTGTCTCTGTGCTGTCTCTGTGCTGTCTCTGTACCCTGCCTCTATGCAGTCTCTGTACCCTGCCTCTATGCAGTCTCTGTACTCTGCCTCTGTGCTGTCTCTGTACCCTGCCTCTGTGCTGTCTCTGTACCCTGCCTCTATGCAGTCTCTGTACTCTGCCTCTGTGCTGTCTCTGTACCCTGCCTCTATGCAGTCTCTGTGCTGTCTCTGTACCCTGCCTCTGTGCAGTTTCTGTGCTGTCTCTGTACCCTGCCTCTGTGCTGTCTCTGTACCCTGCCTCTGTGCTGTCTCTGTACCCTGCCTCTATGCAGTCTCTGTAATCTGCCTCTGTGTTGTCTCCGTGCTTTCTCTGTGCAGTCTCTGTACCCTGCCTCTGTGCAGTTTCTGTGCTGTCTCTGTACCCTGCCTCTGTGCTGTCTCTGTACCCTGCCTCTGTGCTGTCTCTGTACCCTGCCTCTATGCAGTCTCTGTAATCTGCCTCTGTGTTGTCTCCGTGCTTTCTCTGTGCAGTCTCTGTACCCTGCCTCTGTGCAGTTTCTGTGCTGTCTCTGTAACCTGCCTCTGTGCTGTCTCTGTGCTGTCTCTGTACCCTGCCTCTATGCAGTCTCTGTTCTGTCTTTTCTGGACATCTCTTGATAAATCTGCTCTTTCCATTTTGTAATCTAAATCTTAGCATCAAAGAAGACGTAAGGATTTAAATCAGACATAAACCATCAGGTTATTCCGGCCCATAGGTCAGGTCTCTTGTCTTATCTTTATACGGCTGTGTGAATATTCTCACCTCAGATACAGGTGCTCGGCTGCTCAATATTCAATTAGAAATGGGACGGAAAGAGGACGAGTTAAATGAGCTTGTTAGTGAAAGAGAAATATCAAATCTTAGACAGAGTCTTGACCTTTGAATGCTCCCAGAGCGGGTGAGCATTTCACTGTTCCATTGTTAAACAAACTGGTCATGCTTTTCTTGCTTTTACCTTCCGTCACTAAGCTTAATTATTTGCTGAAAGGTAAATTTATATATAAAATAGGTTTATATTTTATATCAATTAAACAGCATTTCCACTAGGAATTTTTTAATGACATCCAGTTGCAAATACGTTTCTTTGTGTTCGTACCTGGAACCTTTTCTGGGCCAAATAACCACAGAACCCGATCACGGACTCAGGTGGGACAGTGTCAAATGATTTACTAAAAAATAAATACATTTAATGCTCTACCCTGGGTAATCATTTAGCTACAGTTAAAAAAATGTGAAATAGCTTAGTTTAGTCCATGCTGCTTGTAATTCTTTTGATTTGAGATATTTAACAGTTTTCTTTTCTTTCACAAATATTTCCATCACTAGCCTGTAGTTACCCTAATCTCCTATATCACCACTTTTATGTCAGCAATTTCCCAGCCATCTGGAACTGATAAAAGTGTCACTAATGGTGCAAATCATGGGCAGCCTGGGTGGGGGGAACTAAAATACCCCATTATAATGATATCCATGGAGATTATTAAATGCATAAAAAACAATCACATATAAACATAAATTATAATACATAAACACACATATTAATATCCAACACACGTACATACATATTATTATTGTTTATTTGTAACGCGCCAACATATTCCATAAAGCAATACATGGATTGTGTTAAAAAAATAATAATATTAACACATTGCAAGAAATGGAGGGCTTTGAGCTTGGGATTCAGTGTCCAAAGTGCTCTGGCAAGATAGAAAACTCACAGACTGAATATATATATATATATATATATATATATATATATATATATATATAGAAAACGAATAATACATTAATAAGCCCACTTGCATGTCTAAAAGGCGGGGACATGCAAATGAGAATACAATGTACCTCACTCTTTTAATCCAAAAATAGCAACTTTATACATTGCTCCCTTAAAGCATATGCCCGCTGTATTAAACAGCTTTTAAGCAAAGCATCGGGTTGGATTTTACACAAACCAAGAATCACTCATATACAGGCCTGTTTCAAGCTATGTCTATGTTAATAAATGCACAGGTTGTAATATATTTCTAATGGGACTCTTGGAGGGTTTGCTATGGAGCCCACATGGTTATTATAGTTAAAAGACCATTTATGTGCTCACCGGCGGTAGAGCTAGTGAATGGGGCCTGGTGTAAAATAATTTAGCCTCCCCTTTTGCAATACCTCTATACAAAGTAGGTGCCTGTAAGGGTTATGAAATGGGCAAACAATATGAAGGTGTTTGTGAAGATCCCAGATAAGGCCGCTATTCAGCTCCAAAACTTCCTGCATTTGCGCTACAGGAATTCCCCTCTTACAGCTGGCAACTTTCTCGGAAGGAATGGGCCTCTCTGTGACCGGCAGTCATATGAATCCCTCTTAAAGAAATTACACCATTGTCTATGTATTCCAGAAAGCATGTTTTTTAATATATACTCTCTCACTGCATTTCCAAACAGTAACTGACCCCAGACAAAAGGATCCCCCCCCCCCACAGTTACATCACAGTGCGCTGAACACAATCAAATTCCCTGCCCCAAGTTAGCATTTCTCAATAATATCAATGGACAACTGGGGGCTTGGCTTTCCCACCTTAGGGGGGTAGACCACTGCACTGATCCCCCAAGGCATGAGAGCGGCAAACAGAACAAATGGCTTGTAATTATTATTATTATAATCGTTTATTTGTAACGCACCAACATATTCCGTAGCGCTGTACAAGGGGAGAGAACATACAAAATACAATATTAACAACTGAAAAATGGAGGGCCCTGTTTTGAGCTTACAGTCTTTGTAGAAAGTTATTTTTCCCAAAGCACCCTACAAGACTGGAAACTCGCTAATTACCCCAACATCCTGCAGTGACATCTTGTGGACAAGAATTGGAATTACATGTCCTTTGACAAAAGTCCCCATGTCAGGAAAACAGATCTTCACAGTGCTCTGATCACCCTTTTATGAACTTCATTATCTGTCCCCTACCCTAATACATTAAAAGTCCTCTTTTCCTACAGACCTCTGCTGGTTGTAACGGGCCCGTATCCTGCGGTGGTCACTGGTGAGTCCAAAGCAGCATCATTTGGGGTCCACGCATAAAAACTCTCTATACACCCGCTAGGGTTCATTAAAAAATCCAATCATATATGTTGATGGTTCAATGACAATTTAATAAGGCTGTCTTTGTTTAACAGGGATCTGGGGCAGTGCTGGATCATAATAGCAAAGCCAACCCCCTGTAAGAATAGTCATGGCTGCAAGCTCAGACATAACTTTCAATATACACTGTCTGGACCTATTAAACTCAAAGCTTAATTAAGCATTCTAAATGTTTTTTTTTAATTGAAAGTAAATAAAGCCAACTATTTAACACCATTTGTCCACCAATAGAAACTAATAATAATAAACTTTCAATTATTTTTTTTTATTTTGTAGGGGCACAGATTTGTTAGAAAATATTAGAAATTATAATGTTAAACTAGATTAATAGTGTATAAGAATAACATTAGCGATTTCAGAGCTGGACACCTTCATTGGATAAAAATATAGAAATAATGGCAGACAAAATACAAAAAGGGTTATCTAGCATGCCCATTTCATCTACCTTAAGACATCCTTATGGTTATTGCAGGCATGCTTAAATGCCATAACTATATTTTGACCCTGCAACTTCCAATAGATTGCACTTCCACTTACCTATTATTAAAGTCTTATTGTGACATAAAGGAACTGTTGTTTTGGCCATTTTTCTTAAAGTTAGAAAATTCTGTGACATTAATTCTGTATATTTATGTAAATTGGTAACTCCTGAATACTAACGTTTTGCTCCGATTTGCTAATTAGACTCACAGTCTGCTTGTCTGTCTCTGTGGTGGCCAAAACAACGTGTAGCACTGAACAACAGCACATTAGCCTGCATATCTCTGGAATGATTTACTGTAGAGAAACAGGCTAAAGGAAGCCGCCTCTTGTTAGGATGGCAGTGTCCCCCTCATCTGATCTTTTGGTAGTTTGGGAAATACAGATAAGTAGCTAAGTTTCTCTCCAAAATTTTCAAAAGAATATAAATCTAGTATATACTGTATAAGCGCCCTGATAGTGATATCTTACAAGACACTAAAGTATCTTCGGATATATCTGGTTTTATGTGCGCCGCTGTTCAAGCTAGCTGCCGCAGTACAGCGAAATAACTATTCTCTCCGAAGTGGCGCAACTCGACGGGGCGATCGCTTGCACGCGGTGGCTCACAAACAGCGGCGCACATAAAACAGGATAGGACCGTATCTTCATGTAACACATTTGAGGGTGTTTTTAAATGTTATGGAACATTTTGAAAAAGTTTAGTTCTTCTAAAGAGTACACTATAAACAAATGGTGGGTTTTTATTGGGATGTCCAGGCCCCACTGCTCTTTGTGGAGTATCTGATTGTACATTTGAGTGATCCGACTATAATATACAGGATATCGGAGAGAATATACCGGACCTGCCGTCCATTACTGCCTCCACAATAAGGCACCTGGTTCCATCTCCATGACAACGCGTGATTCATATTTAAAGCCCCCCACCCACAGTAACTAGTGTTGCATATTGTAGGATTTTATGTTCTGCTAAAGTAAAAAGGTTAGAGAAGCAATCTCACAAATTACAGCCTTCACATTTTCCGCCCCCGCACGCCTGACGCCCCCGCTACATTACGCATTGAGTACAAGCCCACACATCGCTGGCCAGACTCAATGCTCTGCACCACTCTCTGCTTGTTAACTTTGCCCATATTGTCCTCATTGCTATACGGGCAGGGGCCATTACTTTATAACTTTATTTGCCTGGAGAAAGTGGTTTCTAATGCAGTGCTCAACTGATGGATTCCTAATGAATAGATGGATGTTTCTCTGCCATTACGCCTAAGTCTCCCTTCCACCACAAGCCCCCCAACTGATATACCCTAC
This sequence comes from Discoglossus pictus, assembly GCA_027410445.1. Lineage (NCBI taxonomy): Eukaryota > Metazoa > Chordata > Amphibia > Anura > Alytidae > Discoglossus > Discoglossus pictus. The sequence continues at coordinate 468,742,470 of CM050164.1, forward strand.
ACAACCAGTAACTCCATCGTGTCTGGACAACGCAATTCTTTATTTAATTTAAAAAATATGCCATCTGGACGTTATATTCTGTTCCATCATCTCTTTCTTCAGTCATTAAACTGGTGGCTTCCAACTAATAACAATATCCATAAATCATGGTTTTCCTATTGAGTAACTGAAACTGAAAAAGACTCAAGTTATTTCCTTTCAAGACTCAGAACCAGTTGACACAACCTACACCCAAGTATCCTAAATCCAATCTATGCCTGACTCAACTGCAGGGCTTGGTTTACAAAAGGGCCAACAAGACCACTCCCTAGATTGGAGGAAATGAGTTTTCTACTTAAACTTACTTTTGTTACACTCTCCTCCTACCATCTTTGCTTCCATAGTATGATGTTGAAACTTGCCGAGGGATGCAGATACTGGATGTTATTTTGGACAATGGTACCTCACATTCTACAGAATGAAATGCAGTATCCTTGTTCAGTGCAGTATTTCCATATACCATAACCATGTCCAACATATTTAGTGTTGAGATCTAAGTAGTTTGTTTATCCCTTCACACAGGATGGCTGATGAAGAACAGGATATAAAAGACAACCCCTACATTTCCTCAATCAAACACACCATCACCATGTGTACCCCAAGACATACAATAGAGCAATGATATAACTGAACAAAAGTAAAGAGGATTTCCTCAGGTGTAATCGGGTTCCACCAAATCTGTCTAGAACAATGCCTGTTCAACATGACTGACTTATCAGTGGCAACTTAATTATACACACAATGGCCGGCTGGACAGAGAAAGAGATATTCCTACTAGGGGGCTGACTCATTGTGGTGGTGAAGGGTAATAGGTAGGGATGGGGTAATGGGAATTGAAGACACTGTGAGTAGGAGAGGGTCAACCACACCTCGTCATCTGACCTTTATTCATCAATTTATTATTGTTTGGTGAAGGTCTATATAGGCCTACACTTATATTTATTAGCCTTTTACCATTGAGAAATCTCAGTCTATTGAGCGAAATGCGTTTGGTCTTTTTGTGATTTTACCGTGCCATTTTCTGCATATGTCAGCGTCCTATATACTCTGGTTCTTTGGATTGTCCAACCAGCAGGCTGCCATATTTTTGGACTGAGATCTCAAGTGAGAATTGCCTGCTTTTGGAACCACAACGGAGCTGGACCTATGAAGACTATAGCTAATATATAAGTGATACAAATAGCTTATATGACTGAGGTCTTCAAATGTGAGTGCTTTGATTGTTTTTTATATTATTTCCTGATTAAACATTTTTTATTGCACCATCTGGCGGTGTGCACTTCTCTCCCTCATTCCATTTTTTATCATAATATAAGTAATGTCACTATTTAGTGGATGAGGCCTGAATTCTGATACAAAGACAATCTGTATATGTAGGCTTGGTAAAGCCCAGTGGGAATAAAAACTGACTTTGTACATATGCTGCTTAGTATATATACATGAAAATGGGGCAAAATATCAATTGGTAGGGCTTATTTAAAGCATATGTCAATTAAATGGTGTTACCTTGATATAAGCAAAGTCACAATTTAGTACATCATTTATTGTTATCATTTGTGCAAAGTTACAAAATACATATAGTACTACAGTTTCCCAACACTGGTAGAGAGATGAACGGCTGGAATCCTGTAACCCAGAAATGAGAACCAGTAAAAACATGTAAAAGAATGGACCAGAGACAAAAGCACAATCAGAAACAATATCAAAGGACAGGGAGTAAAGAGAGCAATGCAATCCAGAGTCCAAAGTAAGAGAGCCAAAGAGAAGCAAAGTCAAACAAAGCCAAAAGCTAATACTAAGACGTAGCACAAGGGTAAACAACTGAGCACCATCTTTGTGAATAGATTATGTTGTATACACCCAGTTTGGCACTCATTGACTAGTATAATAAATTGTATATTTTTGGTATGAAACATTTTGTATATTAACTATACTTACTCATTGTATGCATTGTATGCATTAAAAGTACTTAATCATTAATAGTCTGGAGCATTTCATACATTAAATAGTCTAAAACATTTCATACTTTGAAGGTACTTACTCATTTAATATTTACATATTTCATACATTAAAGGTACTTACTCAGTAATAATCTGGGGCATTTCATATATTAATGGTGCTTACTCATTAATAGCATGGGGTAATTCCTATATTAAAGGTACATGCTCATGAATATTTTGACACATTTCCTATATTAAAGGTCCTTAGTCATTAATATTTTGACGTATTTCATACATTAAAGGTACTTACTAATTATTAGTCTGGGACATTTCATAAATTAAAAGTACTTAGTCATTAATATACTGGCGCATTTCATACGTTAAAGGTACTTAGTAAAAATAGGCTGCCACATTTCATACATAAAAGGTACTTACACATTAATACTCTGATGCATTTCATACATTAAAGATACTTACTCATTATTAGCTGACACATTTCATACATTAAAAGTACTTACTCATTAATAGTCTGACGCATTTCATACATTAAAGTTACTTGCTCATTAATATTGGGGAGCATTTCATGGGCATTAAAGGCACTTAGTCATTAATAATCTGGGATGTTTCACACATTAAAGGTACTTATTAATAGTCTGACGCATTTCATACATTAAAGGTACTTACTCATTAATAGTCTAGCGCATTTCATACACTAAAGGTACTTGCTCATTGCTCATTACATATTTTGTACTTCTTTGTTTCTTACTGACCAACAAGATAGAATCCTGTATCTATAAAAGGAAAATTACATTTTACATTTTAATATTTTTTGGATTAGATTTATTTAGCAACTTGGTAAAATTAGATAATTTCTTTGATCTTTTGCTTCCATATCATACATGTCCTTGTGTAAAATCTTCAGCTGACTTCTGCTCAGAGCTGTCAGTGGTGGTGAGACATAACTTGTTTAGACATCCACAGCTAAATAAAGAAAGGCCAATTAAACCAGGGAAGGACGTGTATTCTGTTTGTTTCCCGTACACTCTAAACAAGGGTGTCACACAGGGCACTAACGATCTGCAATTCTGTAGAAATATAAAAGCCAGCAAGTCAAATGCTGACCTGTTTTTGTGTACTTTGGGGCTGGGTATTCACTTCTTACAAGTGATGGAAGACAGATCCAGCCTTATTAGTGTGAGATAACAAAACAGAGCAGTCTCAGAAGGATGATTTGGGTAAATATAACTGATCCTTGTAATCATTGTATACGTCTTATACTGCTAGTAAATCCCCAGATTTCAGGCTCTGTGATGTTATTTCAGAGTAAGATAAATGATTGTCCTGGTATTGGATTTTGTTCTCTTGTACTTCAGGAAAAACTTCACATGTTTGCAATAATTTTAAACATATTGTTTAAATTCTGTGTGTAGAAGGTTCCATCTTGTCTGGTTTATACTTATATATATAAAACCAGTGTTTTAGCCAAGGTAAGAGGAGCTTATCACTCAAGCCAGTGTGTCAGCCAACGTAGGAGGAGCTTCTTTCTCAAATCAGTGTGTCAGCCAAGGTAGGAGGAGCTTCTCACTCAAATCAGTGTGTCGGCTAAGGTGGGAGGAGCTTCTCACTCACATCAGTGTGTCAGCCAAGGTAGGAGGAGCTTCTCCCTCAAACCAGTGTGTCAGACAAGGTAGGAGGAGCTTCTACCTCAAACCAATGTGTCGGCTAAGGTGGGAGGAGCTTCTCACTCAAATCAGTGTGTCAGCCAAGGTAGGAGGAGCTTCTGCCTCAAACCAGTGTGTCAGCCAATGTAGGAGGAGCTTCTCCCTCAAACCAGTGTGTCAGACAAGGTAGGAGGAGCTTCTCCCTCAAATCAGTGTGTCAACCATAGTAGGAGGAGCTTCTCCCTCAAATCAGTGTGTCAGCCAAGGTAGGAGGAGCTTCTTACTCAAATCAGTGTGTCAGCCAAGGTAGGAGGAGCTTCTCACTCAAATTAGTGTGTCAGCCAAGGTAGGAGGAGCTTCTGCCTCAAACCAGTGTGTCAGCCAATGTAGGAGGAGCTTCTCCCTCAAACCAGTGTGTCAGACAAGGTAGGAGGAGCTTCTCAATCAAATCAGTGTGTCACCCAAGGTAGGAGGAGCTTCTCTCTCAAACCACTGTATCAGCCAATGTAGGATGAGCTTCTCCCTCAAACCAGTGTGTTAGCCAAGGTAGGAGGAGCTTCTCCCTCAAACCAGTGTGTTAGCCAAGGTAGGAGGAGCTTCTCACTCAAACTAGTGTATCAGACAAGGTAGGAGGAGCTTCTCACTGAAATCAGTGTGTCTAAAAAGGTAGGAGGAGCTTCTCACTCAAACCTGTGTGTTGGCCAAGGTAAGAGGAGCTTCTCCCTCGAACCAGAGTGTCAGCCAATGTAGGAGGAGCTTCTCACTCAAACCAGTGTGCCAGCCGAGGTAGGAGGAGCTTCTCACTCAAATTAGTGTGTCAGAAAAGGTAGGAGGAGCTTCTCACTCAAATAAATGTGTAAGTCAAGGTAGGTGGAGCTTCTCACTCAAACCAGTGTGTCAGACAAGGTAGGAGGAGCTTCTCACTCAAATTAATGTGTAGGTCAAGGTAGGAGGAGCTTCTCATTCAAACCAGTGTGTAAGCCAAGGTAGGAGGAGCTTCTCACTCAAATCAGTGTGTCAGAAAAGGTAGGAGGAGCTTATTATTTAAATTAGTGTGTCTAAAAAGGTAGGAGGAGCTTCTCACTCAAATTAGTGTGTAAGTCAAGGTAGGAGGAGCTTCTTAATCAAATTAGTGTGTCAGAAAAGGTAGGAGGAGCTTCCCACTCAAATTAGTGTGTCAGAAAAGGTAGGAGGAGCTTCCCACTCAAATTAGTGTGTCATAAAAGGTAGGAGGAGCTTCTCACTCAAATTAGTGTGTAAGCCAAGGTAGGAGGAGCTACTCATTCAAACCAGTGTGTGCATGTAAATTAATTTGTTGGTTTATTAATCTTTGTTTGAATTTTGTTTTAAAAACAAGCACTGCAAAATGTATAATGTTTCTAATTTTCCATAAAATGTTCTATATTCCTTTAACGTACTCCCTAAAAGTGTAAAATCCTAAAATACTTTATACCATTAATCACAGCCTCGGCGTTACATGTACAAATGACGTATTCATTGGGGAAGAAACTAACTGGTATTTGGAGTAATTATCAGATTCTGTCATCTAATGCTAGGGCAGTTCAATAAGGACGTACATGCACCAATTCAATAGGGTTGTAATAATATATATTTTTAGCACGATAATAGTCTTTTTGCTTGATTTGCCCTGGTTTTGCAGCTGGCAGTGTGTGATAACAGCTGCTTCCAGCCATGTATATGAGGGGGAGAGGTGTGGGGAGCAGGGAAGGTGCCTATGAATAAGTGTCAGATAATATTATTGTGTCAAGCAGACGGTAGGAAGCGCTTGTAGTCACCTAATATCCGTCCTGTAGTGTAATGGTAATAACATGTTTCTATGTTTGATACAAGAATAAGAGGTTTTAATGAAGAGTAAGGGATGGAGGAGCTGATAACATATTATATATATTACCATAAGGAGTGACTGCTGAATTCTATTTAATGAGCTCTATATATCTTGCCCCTTAATCACTGCGTCTAAGGAGATCAATGGTCCCTTTTTTTGTCTTGTATTTTACTTTTATTACATTTTACAATCCAAAAGCATGTTACCTATTTGTAAGTGTAGTTCTTCCCAAAAAAGAATTTTCAAGGACCACTGGAGTGTCATATTTATAGTCGGGTCTTGGAAGAACTTGACTTAAAAATGGGCAAACTTTTTTTTTTCACAATAAATAAATACAGCCTTTTATATATAACACGTTGCATATGGACGCTTGAGATGAGTAAGAGGAACTGTGGACTCGAATAAGATCTCTACTCAGGTTTGTTGAAAGAGTGCCACTTCACACAGTCACTTGACAATAGAATTTCAATCTCCTTCAAGTTACAGGTAGATTATCACATGACACAAGCCACATATAAGACTTTCTCAAAAAATGATTTTATGTTCCTGTCTTATGCAGCTGCTTAATGCTGTAATTGACATATGATGTTTTTACCAGCAGTAAGATAATGTAGAGCATGTTTTAACCCATCTTCAGCTGGATCAGTCCATGAAATAAATGCAAATTTTCACCAATATGTTTTATTTGAGCCGAGTTTGTTCTAAGAGAGAATTACAGCGTCCGAGTCAATATTTTATTTTTTAGTACAAATCTGTATCTGAGTCTTTCCCTCCAGTCGTACAAAACATATTTCCCAGGACGCTTGTTTTCTGTGAGCCATCCTGACAGATAAATGTGTTGGTAAAGAGCTCCCAGCTGACATCGCGTTTCTTTCACACGTCGCGTTTCATCGGATCAGCGGAGTCTTGTTCCTGCGCTCCAGATCTAGGAGCCCTGATCTGACCTGACACAGTGAGAGCTTATAAAGGAGACTCACTGTGACATGTAAAACATTGGGTACGCTCAGGGGGTACAGGGGAGAGACCGTTTCGGGTAGGGAACCGACGCAAAATGCGTCAAACAAGAAGAAAATAACTAAAGAGAGGATGAGATATGGCTCATAACAGAGACTCGCTGTGACATGTAAAATATTGGGCACGCTCAGGGGGTACAGGGGAGAGACCGTGTCGGGTAGGGAACCGACGCAAAATGCGTCAAACAAGAAGAAAATAACTAAAGAGAGGATGAGACATGGCTCATAACAGAGACTCGCTGTGACATGTAAAATATTGGGCACGCTCAGGGGGTACAAGGGAGAGACCCTACCAGGGAGTTAGCCAATGCGAAATGCGTCAAACTAGGGGAAAATGTCTAGAAATAGAAGACATAGGATGAGACAGAGCTCAGACCTGTCACCAAAATCTATACACAGAAGTTTCCTTAAGGATTAAAAGATCACTGTGTATTAGGGAAAACCTCAAATGTTTGTACCACTGTTATCAGAAAAAAACCTCATATGTTTGTATCACTGTGTTTAATGGAAAATCCTCATGTTTGTATCACTGTTATCAGAAAAAAACTCACATTTGTATCATTGTGTATTAGGAAAAACCTCACATGTTTGTATCACTGTTATCAGAAAAAAACCTCACATGTTTGTATCACTGTATATTATAAAAAAACTGCACATGTTTGTATAATTGTGTATTGTGGAAAAAGCTCACGTTTGTATCACTTTTTTTACATTCTAAAAAATTATTTGTCTATTTTTAAGTATAGCTCTTCAAAGAATAGATTTTAAAAATATGATCACAGTGGTCCTGGAGAACAGGGGTCATGGGCTAGGAAAGCTCTCTGTGCATTAACCTTTGAACTTAATGGTTAACCCTGCCTGCAACAGTTTTTACACAAAACTGAGGATGCTAAAATAATAATAATTATGAATATTATGACTATTATTACTTGTATTATTACTGTGTATTTATGAAGCCCCAGCATTTTCCATAGCACCATTAATAAATAGGAATATAGCACAGTGGGTATAATTAGAAAATTACAAAGACAAAGGTAAGTAGAAATACAAGTACAAATACAATAGAAATAGGTCAGCCTTGTGCAACAGATTTAAGGTGCCTACACCAAAGAGCTTACAGTCTAGAAGGTGAGGTGTGAGACAGGAGGGTGACAGATGCATGATGGTAGTAGGAAGTGTTGGTAAGTAACTTACAGGTATGTGTACCATTGTGTGTACTCTTCATTTGGATGCCCCTTTGCCATATAGACCTCTGCAATGAATTGGTTCAGAAGCGTTAGACCAGTGGTGAGCAGCAGGCAGCCTAGGGGCCACATTTGGTCCTCAGGTACTTTTTTTGTGGCCCCCAGCCTTTTTGTGGAGCGTGCCTCTTCAACACTGGTCGTTTTGAGCTTGAGGGCAGTTTTTATCTACTGAACAGTGTAGGGCGGGAAGTTTGTTAAATCATTTGACCAATTTAACAACTACCCCTTCCCCACATATTCTCAGAAAGGGGCAGCTTGCATAGATAAATGCAAACTCTGTCCTGCAAAAATGTAAACACCCTTCTAACAAAGAACCTTTACCAAAGTGTCATGGATGCACCCAGGGACCAGTAGTGGCATCACCAGTGATTTCCTTGTAGGCAGCAAGTAGTTGAGATGATTCTTAAAGAGATACAAGAGCCCCTGAGCTTCCCAGCAGGTTATGTGCAGGACAGACGGTAGTTTGATCCTTTGCAGCCAGGCTGTATCATTCTAGTTAAATACTCTGTATGTTAAATAAAACCACACACCATTCAGAAGAATAGAGAGATTAATAAGGGTTATTATAGACTCCATCATCTTATTCCCAGTGTGCAAAGAGATTTACGACTCAATTTTAATAAATAAACTGCTGGCACTCACAGAAATGAGAGAGGGGGCATTATAGGACCCAGAGTGGGGGTGGGGGTGAGAGAACCCACTATATCCACATTAACCAGGATCTATGACCCAAACACTGACTGTACTTGTTTTCAGAACAGCTTTAACAGGACACTGAAGTCACAATTTTGCTTTAACAAATCTTTTTACTCAAAAAAGAGTGCTGCAAAGGTTAAAAAAGTATTTAAAAACCAAAGTGCAGCAGCATTGCAGCAATGTCATGATCATATATATATATATATATATATATATTTATATATATATATATATATATAGTTTACGTTTGCAGCACTTATTTGTCATGCAAATGAAAGATTTCCTGGTATTTATTACTTGTTCTTTTGAATTCATGATAAAATATTTGTGTCTATCGTGTCCCTTTAAATCCCAACTTAATGCCAGCAATCCCTTGGAGCCAGCGCTTGCCTAAGGCATTCAGCGCTGCCAGGCGGGCAATTAATCACTTTTGATTGATTAGCACTTTCCTGCAAACGAGGGTCAATCAATTTACAAATAAGTAGCAGTTAGAGCGTATCGATCATAAAACACAAACGTGTCAATTTATACGGACCAATAAAGTGCTGGCTACGATAATGAATATATTGTGGGCAGACTTATCTGTCACTAAGAACGGCAGTAGAACTTCAACTTAAATTGCCACTCTATTCTCATTTTTGTTTTATATATACACACACATGTATGACTTTATTGTTGCATTTATAAACACACATTTCTAGAACTAACAGGTGTCAAACTAAATGGTTCTTGCACTGGCCCTTTAACTGTGACTTTCCCTGGTAGAGGAGCAACCACTTATTGCAAGCCTATCGGGTGGTGTATTTTTTTTTATCAGCGGTGCTTTTGCGCTGATTGCAAGGTCTGCGCTGATCTCCTTTGTTGCGCTTATTGCAAGCCTCTCCCCTGGTGTACTTTATGTCCTATGAGCACCGTTGGCGCTCCGTGTGAGGCGCGCGGTGAAGGTCTTTGTCGTTTATTGCGATACTGTGGGCTTTTTTTTTGTTTGTTTTCGGTATATTTTTTTATCCTAATTAATTAATTAGTGAAATAATAAATTAATATACTTTACCTATTTGGAAGTAATATATGCAGGAAGCATTGTGCTGAAGAGCTGACAATCTGTTTTGATGTTCCTGCAGCATATAATGTAGATTTGCACTGTTGTTGAGCTGAGGTGTGTCAGCAATGTGTGCAGTGTAAATAGGCTGCGTGCACGAGGGGAAGCCGTTTGTGTAGCTGTGTACTTCCACATTCTGTAAGTTAGTGTTGTAAAATGGTGGCTAATTGGATGTGGTACGTGGGTGTGGATGATTTCGCGTCCTTGCTAATAGTGTATGTTGTAGGTCATACAGGTTTTTGCAAAAGCTGTATGTACTTGGCGGTGTTTTGCAAATTTAGGGGTCGTGTAGCCTCGGGGCCATTTTTTCTTATGCTTAGGCGATTTTCGTGTGTCTAAACTCTGCAATTTGGACTGAAATTGAGGTGCAACCTGACTCCGAGACGTTGCTGGCAAGGAGCGCCTTTGGGCGAGCCTGCAGCGGTAGCAACAACCCGCATGCTCACAACTATTGTTTCACTGTGAGGATGGTGCTCTTTGGGTCATGTGATGTGTTGGGTTTGCGCCAGACATAGAGTTTTCTTTGATGGCCGAAAAGTTCAATTTTAGTCTCATCAGACCAGAGCACCTTCCTCCATACATTTTGGGAGTCTCTCACATGTCTTTTCACAAACTCAAAACGTGCTATTTTGTTTTTTGGCTTTCTTCTGGCCACTCTGCCATAAAGTCCAACTCTATGGAGCGTACGGCTTATTGTCGTCCTATGTACAGATACTCCAGTCTGTGCTGTGGAACTCTGCAGCTCCTCCAGGGTTACCTTAGGTCTCTGTGCTGCCTCTCTGATTAATGCCCTCCTTGCCCGGTCAGTGAGTTTTGGTGGGCGGCCGTCTCTTGGCGGGTTTGTTGCTGTGCCATGTTCTTTCCATTTGGTTATGATAGATTTGATGGTGCTCCTGGGGATCATCAAAGATTTGGATATTTTTTTATAACCTAACCCTGACTTGTACTTCTCAACAACATTATGCCTTACTTGTTTGGAGAGTTTTTTGGTCTTCATGGCAGTGTTTGGTTAGTGGTGCCTCTTGCTTAGGTGTTGCAGCCTCTGGGGCCTTTCAAAAAAGGTGTGTATATGTAATGACAAATCATGTGACACTTAGATTGCACACAGGTGGACATCATTTCACTAATTATGTGACTTCTGAAGGTAATTGGTTGCACCAGAGCTTTTTATGGGCTTCATAACAAAGGGGGTGAATACATACGCACATGCCAATTTTCTGTTTTCTATTTCGAAAAAAATAGTTTTATGTATATATTTTTCTCATTTCACTTCACCAACTTAGACTATTGTGTTCTGATCATCACATAAAATTCAGATTAACAAAACATTGAACTTAAGGCTGTAATGTAACAAAATAGGTAAAAAGTCAAGGGGGTGAATACTTTATATATATATATATATATATATATATATATACCGTATATACTCGAGTATAAGCCGACCCGAGTATAAGCCGAGGCACCCATTTTACCACAAAATACTGGGTAAAATGAGTGACTCGAGTATAAGCCAAGGGTGGGAAATGTGCTGCCCCTTGTGTCCCTCTTGTGCCCTCTGTGTCCCCTCCTCTCTCCTGTGTCTCTTCTCCCCTCTCCCTTTCCTGTGTCTCTTCCCCCCTCACTTATCACCCTCCTCAACCCCCTCCTCATTCTCAACCTCCCTCCTCAACCCCACTCCTCATTCTCAACCTCCCTCCTCATACTCAACCCCCCTCCTCATCCTCAACCTCCCTCCTCATCCTCAACCTCCCTCCTCATCCTCAACCTCCCTCCTCATCCTCAACCTCCCTCCTCATCCTCAACCCCTCCTCAACCTCCCTCCTCATCCTCAACCCCCTCCTCAACCTCCCTCCTCAACCCCCCCATCCTCAATCCCCCCATCCTCAACCCCCCCATCCTCATCCACTCTCCTCAACCCCCATCCTCAATCCCCCTCCTCAACCCCCCATACTCATCCTCTCTCCTCACCCCCCCATCCTCAACCCCCCTCCTCATTCTCAACCTCCCTCCTCAACCCCACTCCTCATTCTCAACCTCCCTCCTCATCCTCAACCCCCCCATCCTCAACACCCTCCTCATCCTCAACCTCCCTCCTCAACCTCCCTCCTCATCCTCCCTCCTCATCCTCCCTCCTCAACCTCCCTCCTCATCCTCAACCCCTCCTCAACCTCCCTCCTCATCCTCAACCCCCTCCTTAACCTCCCTCCTCAACCCCCCATCCTCAATCCCCCTCCTCAACCCCCCATCCTCATCCACTCTCCTCAACCCCCATCCTCAATCCCCCTCCTCAACCCCCCATACTCATCCTCTCCCCTCAACCCCCCATCCTCAACCCCCCATCCTCAACCCCTCCTCCTCAACCCCTCCTCCTCATCCTCAACCTCCCTCCTCATCCTCAACCTCCCTCCTCAACCCCTTCCTCAACCTCCCTCCTCAACTCCCCATCCTCAACCCCCCCATCCTCATCCTCAACCCCCTCCTCAACCCCCTCCTCAGCCTCAACTCTCCTCAATCTCAACCCTCCTCAACCCCAACCCTCCCTCCTAAACCGCCCTCCTCAACCTCCCTCCTCAACCCCCCCATCCTCAACACCCTCATCAACCCCCATCCTCAAACCCCCTCCTCAACCCCTCCTCCTCATACTCAACCTCCCTCCTCATCCTCAAACCCCTCCTCAACCTCCCTCCTCATCCTCAACCCCCTCCTCAACCCCCCCATCCTCAACCCCCTCCTCAACCTCCCTCCTCAACCCCCCGTCCTCATCCTCAACCTCCCTCCTCAACCTCCCTCCTCAACCTCAACCCCCCTCCTCAACCTCAACCCCCCTCAACCCACCACCTCAACCTCAACCCCCCTCAACCTCCCTCAACCCCAACCCCCTCCTCATCCCCCCAAACTCAACCTAAACCCCCCTCGTCCCGCCCTCCTCCACCTAAACCCCCCTTAAAAATACCTCCCCCCCTCATCCCCCTTCTCCACCAAACCCCCTAAATACCTCCCCCTCTCCCCTCACTTACCTGCTTGTGCTCCGGCCTCCGCGCCTTGACCCGGCGTGCATGTGACGTCACATGCGCACCGCGTCATTAGCATATACCGGGCGCCGGGTCAAGGAGCGGAGGCGGGAGCACAAGCAGGTAAGTGAGGGGAGAGGGGGGAGGTATTTAGGGGGGTTTAGGTGGAGGAGGGTGGTTGAGGGGGGTTTATGCTGAGGAGGGGGGTTTAGGTTGAGGAGGGAGGAGGGAAAGAGACACGGGGGGTAGAGAGACACACGGGGGTTAGAGATACACGGGGGGTTAGAGACACATGGGGGGGAGAGTGACTCGAGTATAAGCCGAGGGGGCCCTTTTTTGCCCTAAAAAGGGCTGAAAAAACTCGGCTTATACTCGAGTATATACGGTATATATAGAGAGAGAGACTGGACTCTGTTACGGTGGGGGCTTCTATCGCTCTTTTGCCCACAATAAATTAAATGATGTTGTGGATAATAGCCTTCCCACAAAATCTATATTATAAATAAGATCCATTGAAGACCTAAACAGCTGTCTGTTGGTAGGTCTCCTAACTGGTGTATAATCCATCCTATGCTATGTTTTAAAGCTGTGTAATACAATGAGCATGTGCCTAAAATAATGGTATTGTTTTAAAAAGTGAAAGTGCATTTGCATGTGCCCACCCAATTTTCCAGCATACAGTGCAATAACCATATTTCTTGGAATTCTGAAAAAAAAATTTTGATATCCAAATGTGAACACAAATGTACTATTGTTTTAATATATGTATACATACATGGCCCTTTCTGGAATGCTACCTTGTCATGGCGAAGGGTCAAATGTACTTCAATGAACCTGTGTGCTATAGAGAGGTCAGAAAAATTGCGGTCTTGGGAAGGAACTGCCAACCCACTCTAGTATCTTTGCCAAGAACACAGTTATGGATAAGCATGACCAGGGCATAATAATAGCTGTGTCTGGTGTTCTATAGAAACATGGAGATTCGGACACAACTGAATAATTTAAATATAAATATATAAATAAATATACACATTTTTCCCATTCACTTGAATACAATATTTGCATATATTTTATACAGATGTACTAGAAATATATCATATTTCCAAGTGCTTCGTGTTACGCTGAGCTATAAAGTCCCCAGGTATGCGGGGGGGGGGGGGGGCACAGGATACCCTCCACCACTTGACCTGTTCCACCTTGATGATGGAGGCATTGAGTGTTTCAGTCCCAATGTGACTTGTACATATAAGTTACACAGAGAATTGATTGATTTGATGCTTTTTCACAAACCAGTAACCTCTATCAGCAATCAATATATACCACTTACATTAAAAAATAATAATGATTTCCATGATACATTAACCCAAGAGGTAATTTAAGACAAGAGGCTACATTGTGTCAGGTGCAGCTCACTAAATCTGTGTGCTCAGTGGCACTGAAGCCTCAACCCATAGATAGTGAGCAGGAATACTAAATATAATGTTATTGTTCATTTTTATCTTCTATTTTAAATAATATCCCCTGGTTAGACTGAGCAGTGACGCAATGTCTCTATGCAATAATATAATGGGCAAGCTCAGCATGTACCCTGAGGGGAGGTAAGATGCTCACTTTGCAGTTTAGTAAATCCAGGCCAATTCTTTTTCTGTCATTTTGCTGCTATAATTTTGAAGATCAGTTGAAAGTTTAACCCTTTTACGCAATATTTTTTTTAAATAATCAATGTGTCATCAGTATATGTGACATCAGTATACTGCTTGACTGTAAGCTCTTGTGACAAGCTCTCTCCTGACAATATAACAATTGACTGTAAATTATTGGGGGAAAGATAGCTTGTAAGATTGTCTGGACTGCAAGAAAGCCTTCACCTGTCATTATCACATTGGACTGTAAGCTCTTGGGAAAGCCCTCTCTTGTCATTATCACAAGGCCTTGGGGAAAGCCCTCACACTGGACTGTAAGCTCTTGGGAAAGTCCTTACCTGCTATTATCACACCGGATTGTAAGCTCTTGGGAAAATAATCAACTTCCAATTTCACAGGCACTGTAAGCTCCTGTAGCAATAGCTCGATTGCCATTATTACTGTGTATTGATTGTAAGCTCTTCAGGATAAAATCTATTATCACTATGAAGTATTAGCTGTTGGGAAATCTCTCATCTGCCATTATCACCCTGGAATTTAAGCTCTTGAAAAAGTCCTCACATTCCATTATAACTCTGAATTGTAAGCTCTTGGGGACAATATCTGTTATCACAGGGACTGTAAGCTCCTGTTGCCATTGATACTCTGACTGTAAGTTCTATGGCATAGCATCTATTACCATATAAGACTAGAAGTTCTTGGAGCAAGCTCCTTTTCCCATTTTTCTGCACATTGCAATCCATCTGACATATAGGGAGGGGGTGACTGCGCACAGACCCTCCCATGTATAGCCTGCAGGATCCAGGTGTGAGCGGCATGCTTGTTAGCTCACAATGTAATTGAATTATAGACAACAAGTAGAGCAGAACATGCCAGTGTTGGCCATCTGCCCCCCATTTATGTGCCATTAATGCCCTTCATGAGGCAGCAACCCCTGGACCTCCCCTTGTCCCAGGACACTTCAAGGGTCAGAGTAAGGGGGCAGCTCACCAGGGTCAGGACAAGAGGAAAATAAACTAAAGTGGACACTGAAGTCCGAGATTTTCAGTGCTTGGTTTTATAGAAATAAAATTAATGATTTAAAATATTTTTTTTAAAAGATAATATAATACAGGGGCTAATATGAGATGTCCAGGACAGCATACAGTTCCATAAACAGGTTAAACATTTTTTTTTTTTTTACATTGAATTAAAATATATTTTTTCCATTATGAAAGCTAGTTCTTTACAATAGCATAAGAAAAAATATTGGACTAAAGTACCCCTATAAAACTGGAAGAAAGGACTGTGTAAAGCTATATCAGTGTGTGGCTTTTTTGTGGTCTGCTTGCATCTGTTCTGTGATTTCTTCTGAGCCATAAAGGTGCTGTGTACTTGTGCAGTGATTAGTGGGCAGGTGACCCAATATAAGCAGGGAGAGGAGCGAACTTGTGAGCTTGCGAACACTTCTAGTATAAGTGCAGTTCTAGTATAAGTGCAGGAGTTTAAATAAAAGGAGGGAGTGCAAAGTAAATGGGAGTACTTTATAAAAAAATTCCCCACTGTAATTATGAGTTAGTCCAGTGGCAACCTCACTCAGTGTACATCCTGTCACATGTATGAACTACTGGAACAGATGATCCAGGGTCCATACTTCTCTGACAGGTATGAGCATGTTGCCTATCTTGAAACTCAAATTGGAGAACTAAAGAGGAGAATTGCAGCACTTAGTGATATTCCTCCACTGGAAAGGGAGCTGGCACTCACTAAGCACAGTTTAGCTGGGCCTAGCATGGAGGGTGGAGCTGGGGCTAGTGAGGATGTCCAGGGAGGTGGCTGGGTTACAGTTAGAAGGGGAATCAGGGAGAACCGGAGGAGGAGGCAGGCCAGTTCTGAGTTTCTCATTCGAGATTGAATTAAAAAAACATAACTAAGGGGCTAAAGAAAACTCTTAATTGTAAATTTAAAGATTTTAACGTCTAAGAGCAGCAATACAAAGTTTAGACTGGGACAGAGAACTGATAGGTAAAAACACTGAACATAAATGGACAACGTTCAAATCCTTACTAAATATACATACACATCGGCATATACCATGTGGGAAAAAAGTAGAAGGAGTAAATCACAACCCATGTGGCTTAATAATGACTTAAAGATGAAGATGAGGAGCAAAAAACAGGCATTTAAATTATACAAGCAAGAGAGGACAGAGACCGCTTTACGGGAGTACAAGGAAATCACCAAGACAGCAAAAGCGCTATTAGACTGGCTAAAATAGAAAATGAAAAGTTAGTTGCAAAGGAGAATAAGACTGACCCTAAACATGTGTATAAATATATTAATGGGAAGAAGGCGAGGAAGGAAGCTATATGAACATTACAATGTAACACAGACCGTCTGATAATTAGTGACCAGGAAAAGGCAGATGACCTAAATAGGTTATTTTCTTCGGTACACACACGGGAGGTACCAGTGGTTGGGACATCGCAACATATTGGGGCTTCACTACATTTGCCGAATAATTGGTTAATGCAGATAGAAATCCAAAATAAATGTTAATAAAGCCTCAGGTCCTGATGGAATACATCCAAGGGTACTGAGAGAACTGGGATCTGTAATAGCAAAACCATTATAACTCATTTTTCAAGACTCACTCACCTCAGGGTCGCTACCAGAGAAACTTAGAGGTGATACCTATATTTAAGAAGGGTACAAGAGCAAATCCAGGGTATTATAGACCAGTGAGGCTCACTTCTGTAGTGGGGAAGCTTTAAGAAGAGTTAATAAGGGATAATATACAAGAATATGTCTATTTGAACATGATTATAAGTAGGAGTCAACGTGGATTTATTAGCGATAGGTCATGTCAAACAAATCGAATTAGTTTCTATGAGGAGGTTAATAGGAACCTCGATCAAGGCAACTCAGTAGATGTTATCTTTTTGGATTTTGCAAAGGCTTTTGATATAGTGCCACATGGGAGACTATTGTGCAAACTAAGGGATATAGGAATGGTAGTAAATATCTGCTCATGCATTGAGAGCTGGCTAAGAGACAGGAGGCAAAGGGTTGTTGTAAATTTAATATACTCGGATTGGACTAATGTGGTAAGTGGGGTTCCTCAGGGTTCAGTATTAGGTCCTCTCCTTTTTAACATATTTATTGGATTGGAAAGTATTGTGTCCATTTTTGCTGATGACATGAAGTTGTGCAAGGTAATTGAATGAGATAATGATGTACTTTCCCTCCAAAGGGATTTGCATAAATTAGAGGAATGGGCATCTAAATGGCAGATGAGATTTAATACGAATAAATGTAAAGTTATGCATCTGGGAAGTAAAAATAGCCATGCAATTTATAATCTTAATGGAGCAAATATAGGGGTATCAGATATTGAAAATAATTTGGGAGTGCTTGTGGACAACCACCTAGGTAACAGTGCTCAATGCCATGCAGCAGCTGCAAAGGCAAATAAAAAATTAGCACGTATTAACAATGGTATAGAAGCAAGGGAAGCAAATATAATTCTCCCACTATGCAAATCTCTAGTACGCCCTCATTTGCAATATGGGGTACAATTTTGGGCACCACTACATAAAAAGGACATTTAAAGCTGGAAATGGTACAGAGGAGGGCAACAAAGCTAATAAGGGAAATGGAGGGGCTAAATTATGAAGAAAGACTAACCAAATGAAAACTATTTTCTCTAGAAAAAAGGTGTCTAAGAAGGCATATGATTACCAAATACAATACATCAATGGTCAATACAAGGCTTTGTCAGGTGAACTTTGAGGTTAGAAGTAAAAAGATTTCAGCTTAAAGAAAGAAAAGTGTTCTTCACAGTAAGGGTGGTTAATCTGTGGAATTCTCTATCAAAGGAGGTGGTGACAGCGGATTCAATAGATAACTTTAAAAAGGGGTTGGATATATTTTTTTAGTAAAAAGGTAAACACAAAAAACTTTGTATTGGTATTTTAAAAAAAATGAAAAAAAAATTTACTCATTAAAACATTAAAAACAAAACATAATAAACAGAACCCAAATTAAAGATCAGAATCAAATCCATACCATGCAAGTATAAATGCCACTTTTTTTGTAACTCATCAACATTTTGGTTAGTTGTATAGGGAGAGATGTAGAGATTCCCAGGTCTGTTCATATAGGAGTCACATGTGAAGAATTTTAAAATATATTATAAATGAAGTTTTTGATGTATTTACTAAAACTTAGGTTTTTGCAATGATAGTTCTCAACTGAAAGTATAGAAACCAACAGCCAGCAGCATATTAAGCTTTATTTCTAAGGAAAATGGTACAAGAAATACACATTAATGAGATATCATTACTTAGAATACTTTGTATCAGCTTTTTTGCTTTCTCTGCAGTTTTTAATCATAAGGATCATTAGCGATGAAATATTATTAGCTCCCATCAAGAAATTGGCTGATGTCAGCATTAAATATAAGAAGTAAGATAATAATGGGCAGACTAGATGGGTCTTTTGGTTGTTATCTGCCATTGTATTTATGTTTCTGCTTCATATAAACTATCTATCTATCATGTACACAAAATGTACTTTGCTCTGCTTGGTGTTCCAGTTTTTTTTTTAAAGAGTATTAATTATTGGGTTTATCATGTGTTTGCTAATAAAGTCTGCCGCAGCCTGTAGGCTTTAAGGATGGGTTGTCCATGGACTGAGAGAGATATTTATAATACATGTTTGTTCAGCCCATGGGGGCTAACTACAGGGAGTACAGTTTTACCTGGCTTGGATTTCGAACTATTTCTTATTTACTAATTAGCCTAATTGTATATGTGAAAGGCACGACAGAGCCGGAGATGGATAGATAAGATAATTAAAACAATGAACATGAGCTTTAGGGAGCTCAGAGTGGCAGTGGTTGGCAGATGTGCCTGTGTGCTGCGGTCCATAGGGTCATGGAGAGTTAAACACAATTGAACGACTAAACAACGACAATTTTATTTGGAAAAGCCTGGAAGAGGCTATTGTATACTATAAGTCTGGGGGTTGGAAGTGCCCACATGTCCAGGTAGAATCAATTCAAAGTCTGGAAAGCTAGTGTCAATTGGAGCTCCATGGGGATTGACTGTGTTATTGGTCGAGGCCGTATAGTAATGTTTTACTGTTTTTTCATTGTACAGTATGTGTGTGTCTTTTCATAGGTATGAATGGTTGGGGAGAGGTGTCCAGGATATAATTTTGTGCCTTTAAGTATCATTTACCAAGTATCATAGGATTGCTACCAAGGACCTTTAATGTCCTGGATCCTATGGTATTAGGATCTGCTGGTGGCTCCAGCCAGATGTGTAAGGGGGACCCATGGTGGTAGTTCAGATGCAAACTAACTAGAACTGCTCCAATGATAGTCTGACTATTTTCCGTTCTGTCACTTATATATTTCACTTTGTTCCTTAAAATTATTCCACCTCAACTACTGCAATGTGTTCCTTTGTTAGAAGCTCACTACCTGTATACCTCTACTCTACAACAATATAAATGTGTCTGTCAGACGATCCCCCCTATTATCACAGCTTGCCTGTAGCACCTCTCTGTCAGTATCTCCATTGTAGTTTCCAGAATAAAGTTTTAAATTCTTAATTTAAATTGCAAAGCCCTTACCAACAGTACCCTCCTTTATATTGTCTCTCACAACGTCCCCTTCACTTATCCCACGATTCCATTGTACTTCTCTGCCCATTCTAGTTCCAGATCTTGAGCTGAGCCTACTGAGGACCCTTCCCATCTCTCCATCAGACTAACTCATTGTTTCAAAACCCAAGACCTTTTTTAAAAAGCTTATCAGCTAGACCCTTACAACTATATATTGTATGCCCTACGGTTAAGATCCCTACTCTGAAGAGCAGACAATCTAGATCAGTAATTCTCAACCTTCTCCTCAAGGACTCCCAGACAGGCCATGATTTTGCTTTAACACTGTGTGAATACAGGTGAGACAATTACAGATTCCACAGTCTAGTGAATCACAAAAAATGTTTGCCCTCCATTCACTCGCTCCAACACAGCCACTTGACCACCATTATTATGAAATATCTATCACTTCTTTATATTTCTACTTCGCTTCTACCCTCAACCTTCATAACACAATTTCTCTCTCAGAAATCTACCCCGCCTGTATTTTGCTTATGGTGTAGCAGTTACTGCCGGAGATGTGGCCATAATGCCAAATATCCAGTAACCACACAATTCATCTAATCATTCAATTAGTCTTTCACTGGCCCAAACAACCAACAATAATGGAAATGGCTCTACCACATGGACACTGGGACTAGTCCAAACATCTCATTGTCTGATGCCAAAACCAATGTTACGACTGGATGCTCAGCCCAAAATAAAGACCATGGACCAGGATGGAGCCCTCCTGGCTATTTTCTATAGGAGATACAGGAGGCCACACAGGTCAAAACTGAGCACCACGTCCTGTAGCATCAAGCATGCCTTGAAATAGGTTCTATTTTTCATTATTTTGTTGTTCTGTGTTACAGTTGTATTACTCTTATTTATTTGACCTAGAAATAAATCCATGACGCTACAGGAAGTTACAAAAGAAAATGTTTCGGCATTAATGAAAATATTCCTGTTCTACCTTTATTTTATAGCTTGCCTTAGCTTCAGTTTCCTTATGTTACTTATATACAGGGTAGCATTATACTGCTATTGCATGATTTTAGTATCTGTATTGAGACCTGTAAAAATAAAACATGACCTTGAACTGGGAGATTTTAAAGATATGGAGTAGATAACAATTAAGATTGTGTAAAGACTTACTGCTATTAATCTGCTTGTTTTAGATAGTTATGGAGAGGATTCCTGTTGGGTGAAAATAATTCAGCAGCACCTTAGAATTTGGTTTTGGTTGACTGGATGATTAGATCAACCATTCAACACTGGAAAGAATACATTAACCTACCGGACATAGCGCGGCTCGTGATAATTATAGAGGCTCAATAAGTACCTTAAAGCAGTATTTCATGAAATGTTGGGGTTCTAGGTTTTGTGAAAAGATGTCCCAAAAACCACAAAACCAAGAAACCCTGGACTGTAATTTAGAAATTTAAACAAGTCCCACAGAGGAAATACTTTTATGAAAAACTGCCTTAAAATGTATTAAAACACATTATATCACTTTGTTCTGTCAACACATTGGCTAGATTGGGGACCACATTATAATGTTAGGTAATCATGATGGGTTTGCAGAGAAATGTAGCCTAAGAGCTAAAAAATAACAGAAAAATAAACAGAAATGTAAAATCATAATTATTTGGAAAGTACAGGCTGCCCGTACAACCCAATAGAGTGGTAACAAGGTAAGTAGTGACATTTTATGTATTGATGATGATTGATTCAGTGTATTGATCAAGTTAATCAGATACTTTGCTTTTATAAATAATCTATAAACAGTTTGCCTAGACTTTATGGACAGCAAATCTAAAAGTAGAGTTTAGTAATAGGGGCTCATTTCTATGATGGACACCAATGGACCAGAGTTCCAATAAGTCTCTATTTGAGTAGAGGTAGATCAATCAGATTAAATTAAACTGAGAGTACTAAGGTAGAGAGAACCTGAACACACAAACAGAGATACCTAGAAATCTTGGACAAGATGCCAACAACTGGTTTAGTATGGTCATCAATAGTATGGTTTAATTGGCCATCACAGACATATTCAAATGCTTTGCCCATCACTTGTGCACTCTTCTCCCTTGAATGATATAGTCAATGGGGATGCTCTTTAAATGTCATAGTGGGAAATTGATCTAAGTGCAAGGTGAACATGTTGAGTTGTGTCACTCACCCCTTATAGATCTGCTCATCTATACCTTTTGGGTACAACTACTCTATAACCTACACCTGAGTGATCTAACTACCTGTCTCCGTACAACTATCTCCCAATGATCAGTAGCAGATTCATCTAGGCTTTGGTGTTTGTACCCAATGAACTTTAATGCCAACAAAGAGACATATTTATATATTTGCATAAGTTGTATGGAGCATCTGTTACCTGAGTTTCCCTTCATGAGGCATCTCGTGAGGAGGGTCATCGCACATCAGTCGCCCATCCGAATCCAACAGGTAAAGAAAGGCATTGTCCTTGAAGAACCATAAGAATGTATTTAATGCATGGATAAATTAGTTTAAACTGTAACAAGCAGAGCCTGAATATAAATATAAATACAAACAAATAAATAAATAAAAAAGAAATGTAACAACATGCATAGAAGTGAGCAGATTTTAAACATTGGCACCTAATCACATTGGCTGTTCTGGTTCCATGGGTGTCTATCCTGCTGTATATATCTGTGCCCACTGACTTGGCAAATTGTTCATGATCAACAATTAACAATTAATCCACATATTACAAGGATCAGAGGAGATATAACAACATTTAACTTGATGGACTAAATGTCTTTTTGCAACCTCAATTACTAAATATGTAACCATGGAAAAGCTAAAATAGTAACTTCTCTGAACTGTGAATTGTATTATCCTATTAATTAACTTGACCGCTAATGAGTGTATACAGTGAATTAATATTAACTTGTGTCTAGGCTAGGAACTCTTTCCTTTTTTACACTGAGGTTTTAATACATTGCCAGAAGTTATTAGTGAGCAAGATAGTTAATTTTCTGTTCTAACTTTCCTGGATCTCGCTGCTGCCTTTGACACAGTTGACCACCCTTTTCTAATCCAAATCCTTCATTCTCTTGGTATCTGTAACTCTGCTCTCTCATGGTTAACATCCTACCTAGACAATCAAACATTTTGTCTCTCCTTCTCTGGCACCCCTTCTTCTCTTCACTATCTGACTATGACGTACCCCAAGATTCAGTCCTAGGCCTCCTCCTCTTCTCCATCTATACATCTTCACTTGGTACACTAATAACAAATGTAGATTTTAGTATCATCTATATGCAGATGACATTCAAATCTGCCTCTCAGCATCTGATGTTTCCCCTCTATTGTACCTTAAATTGCCAACCGCCTCTCTAGTATATCCTACTGGATTTCCACTATTCAACTGAAACTCAACATGTCAAAGACTGACCTCCTAATCTTCTCTCCCTCTACTACAGCTTCCACGTCTCAAATATCTGTCACTGTTGACAATGCCATCATCACACCCACCTCCCAGGCCCGTTGTCTTTGTGTTTCCTGGAGTCTGTCCTCTCTTTCATTCCCAACATACAATCACTACCATTTCCCACCATTTCTACCTAGATAACATCTTCAAAATACGTCACTATTTTACACAAGACACAACTAAAGTTCTTATCCACTCTCTCATCATATCTCGCTTGGACTACTTATGGTGCAGAGCTATACAAGTGTAAATTACAATATATAAGTTAATTATTGATCAATTAAAAAAATAAAAATAAACAACTTTTCCACACAAGATTTTCTGCCCTGTGATGGTGCATACGGTGAATTCAGTTCCGCTTTAATCATTTCTATAGTGTTGATACATATTAAATAGCAAGCTGCTGCTGCAATACATAGTAAGGGAATCTTATATTTCTGATAAATGTTAATATTCCTTCAACATACATTGGGAACATTCAGTTTTCAGCCCTGACTAACAGTGGTTTATTACGCAGTGTTACTAATTCTGGGCTCGTTTGCCATAACAACACTTCAAGCCGTACATCGTGTAACAAGCGCTTTGTCTTGACTGAATGCAGAGAGCTGGATGATGTCATCAGACGAGTCCTCAAACAAAAGCAAATTCTGCTTGAACACAATCATGGACCTTTAATGAATTAAATCCGGGCATTGAATTGGTTTTCACTCCCTGAACTCTTGAGATTATAGAGGGCGTCTGACGAGGAGCTTGAATATTCATCACTTTTATTTTATTACTTTTCAAAAACTTTTCCCTGGATTTATTAAATGGGAATTAATGAGAATTAATGTGAACACAGCAAAGGACGAAGAAATGTACATGCAAATATACATAAATATAATTGCAATCGGTTACTATTAAAAATTGAGAATGGAACTGTTTCATAATTGAGTTTGAAAATTGGTTTCCAGCTGTCTCAGTCTATAGAGTATGATCTTTGGCAGGATCTGAGGGCCATATGCAGCTTAGTGGCTACCCATTGCCCACAGGTCCACATCACAGTAAAGATCTCATAAAATAATGTTCAATTCCCAGCATTTTTCACTAAGAAATCTAATAAAATCAAATCTGTGTCACTGACTGCCTTCGGCAAGACCCGCAGCTCAGCTCTGTATAGTGAACCATTGAAAAAACAAGGTTAACCCTTAATAAATTCATCTGTGCAGAGCAAGGAATGCTGGAATCACCTAAACAGGTCAGTTATGGGTTAACTGGTCAGTGCATTCCTGAGTGCAGGAAAATACTGCTATCAATCACTATCTTTACCATGTTACTCATGCAATAGGCAGTAGGTGGGGGAGACTCTCTTATGAATACAGACTTAAAACTTTAGATTTTCTAGCTGTTATTGTAATAAAAAAATAGATAATTTTAACATACAATCTTGTACTCTTTCACACCCTGAAGAGCACTTACAGTGAGGTCAATTGCCAAGTGGATATGGAAATTTCCCCATTTTAATATTTAAATAATCTACCTAAAATGTTTGTGTGCATCAGACATCATTTT
Organism: Discoglossus pictus; assembly: GCA_027410445.1. Classification (NCBI taxonomy): domain Eukaryota; kingdom Metazoa; phylum Chordata; class Amphibia; order Anura; family Alytidae; genus Discoglossus; species Discoglossus pictus. The sequence goes on from CM050164.1 coordinate 468,767,313, forward strand.
ACTAACAAGAGCTCTGTTTTTGCTCACTGAAACTTTCCAAATAATCCAAGCAAAGCCCCGCTCCCTGCAACTCATGCACATAGTGTTTCTATTGGTACTACTAGATGTATATGCTGCTGAGAGACAGTCTGTGATTGGCAAGTACATTTAGTACTACAGAGACTCTTTACAGAGGCAGGCCATTGCTGGGACTGTTTATAATGTTTCATTAGGTAAAAACATTGCTTTTAAGAGCTTGTTAATACAAGTATGTTTATATATGTATCAAAATGAATGAAATCCAGTTATCTAAAAAATCCTCCCAACCTATCCTACTCCACCCTTCCCTCCACACAAAGCTAAACACACCCCTCAGGCCACTTTCTATACCTAAACAAAGTCTTCAGAAACTCATATTTTCTCCCAAAAAAAATCCTCTATAAAAATATGTTCATCGTCTACGCAGATGCTAAAGCTTGTTATTGATTCACAAACATATGCTATTTTTCATAAATTACAGGCATAGTGAGCAAAATGTTTATGGGACAAGAGAGAGTGCTCATCTTCTTGGGATGTGACAGTGGGGCTCTGTAATGTCATTGTGAGCTCATCATCCTGTGCTATGAAACATAATTGCATCCCACTCCAGATTTCCCCCAAGTTCCATTTCATGACATGACACTGATCCCAATTTCACGCTCAATAAAGCTCCCTTGGATAACGCAATGTCACAGGGAACATCACTTTACAAATTCTCTTGTTCAAGTGTTTTTCCTCTGATTTCTGGACACGGCAGTAGAAGTCGCCCGCCGAGCTCAGCACAAGTCTCTCAAATTTGTATCAAGTCCTCATTAATACTCTGCAAACATTAGCTTCAGTTCATAGATCAGGGATTCAAACCGAGTCCTGGTGGGTACACAGAGTATGCAGATAGAATATGCCAAAAGAATTAGACTTGATTGGGTTTCTTAGAACATGAATGACCTTGTGACCAAGTGATTTCTAATCAAACAGGTTATTTCTGACTATATCACTTTATTAGCCCTTATTGTCTTGGCTCCATATATGCATGACTTCTTACTGTCATGACTCCATAACAGAATGATACCATATTGGATCCACATCAGTATAGCTTCATATTGTCATTGCTCCATAAGAGAATTGCACCATTCTGTCTTGGCTCCATATCAGTAGGACTCCATGCCTCAAGAAGAGAGTGGTACCATATTGACTTGGCTCCATATCAACAGGAATCAATACTGCCATGACTCAATAAGAGAATGTACTATTCTGTCTTGTCTCTATCAACAGGGTTCCATACTATCATGACTCAATAAGAGAATGGCACCATACTGTCTTGGCTCCATATCAGTAGGACTCCATGCCTCAAGAAGAGAGTGGTACCATATTGACTTGGCTCCATATCAACAGGAATCAATACTGCCATGACTCAATAAGAGAATGTACTATTCTGTCTTGTCTCTATCAACAGGGTTCCATACTATCATGACTCAATAAGAGAATGGCACCATACTGTCTTGGCTCCATATCAGTAGGACTCCATGCCTCAAGAAGAGAGTGGTACCATATTGACTTGGCTCCATATCAACAGGAATCAATACTGCCATGACTCAATAAGAGAATGTACTATTCTGTCTTGTCTCTATCAACAGGGTTCCATACTATCATGACTCAATAAGAGAATGGCACCACACTGTCTTGGCCCCATATTGTCATAGCTCCATAACAGAATGATACCATATTTTTTTGATCTTTATTAGTATAGATTCATATTGTTACGGCTCCATAGGAGAATGGTAACTTACTGTCTTGGCTCCATATCATACTGCCGTGCCGCAATAAGAGAATGGCACCATACTGTCTTGGCCCCATATTGTCATGGCTCCTTAAGAGAAGAGTACCATACTGCCTTGGCTCCATAAGAGAATTGTATCATACTGTCTTGGCCCCATACTGTCATTGCTGCTTAAGGGAATGGTACCATACTGCCTTGACTCTGTATCAGCAGGGCTCCATCCTATCATAGTTCATAAAATAATGGTACCATACAGTATTGGCTCCATATCAACAAGACTCCATACTGCCATTGATCATAAGATAATAATACCATACTGTTTTAAGTCTGCATGACTTCATACTGTCATGGCCTCATACGAGCTTGGTCCAATACTGCCATTGATCTAGGACATTAATGTGCTATTAATTCAATATCAAAATCATGTCATCTCCAAAAAATTAAATAGCTTTGAGGTATCCAATTCATTTTAAACCGTTCTAAAAATCTCCCAATGTGGTCTATATGATACAGTGCACAAATGTGAAATGGACTGTTAAATTGGGGATTTCAGTCAAACACTGGACCACAAGATTAAAATCTACACAGACCTCTATCAAAAACCACAATCCCTGTAGCCAACTGGTCACCAATATATCCAAAAAGGTCTCCCCATCCAAAAGATGAAAATGAAGATACTTAGAGGAAATTTCAAAAACATCCAGAAGAAGAAAACATTTGAAATGACGATGGTCACATTCACCTAAAAAGCGTATGTAGAGCTTTGTTTTCTGGCAAATTACCATAATTGCATTTGATTCTTTCTTTGATTTCCCATGTTCCATTGTTTTATTTTGTTCCATATATATATATATATATATATATATATATATATATATATATATATATATATAGAATTATCATCCACTTTTTTAAAGATTTCCTTTGAGAATGGCCTAAATATCATGTTGTCACTCGACAGTTGGCTGTCAAAAAAATCAGAAAATAAATTAAAGGTCGTATTGGTGTCAGAAATCCAAGTATGACATAAAGGTTTCGCACTCAGGAAACCAAAGTAAAAATCCAGATTCACTAAGCTTCCAAGTACTTCACTGAGGCTGAACGTAGACACCTCAAACTTCAGTGATCTCAGCTCCTGGGAAGTTTTGTGAATCTAGGACATAATATGTTCCGTCAAGTTCCAATAAGAAACTTTTTGTAATATTGGAAAACCTGCCTTAAATGTGACACATAAAACTCATAGAGTATCACAAGTCAATGTCAATGTAACTACTGATCCAAATAATAATCAATATCATTTGTGGAACCTAATTAACATCCAGCCTCTGTTTATGTAATTAAGAAATTCAGTCCAGATTTGTCCTATGGCCAAGCTGAACTAATGCCATTAATATGTTTAATAGGCAGATATAGAAATCTAAAATAAGTATTATGATTTAATTAGTGTTTTGCCACGTTAATGTTCCCATGGAAACACAATCCATTCCGAGATAAAACTGCACAATAATTAGAAGATAAAATTAGACCTGAGAAAGGAAGTAAACAAACAAACACATTCATTTTTCATGGAGCTTAAGTTAAGAAAATATTAATATGAAGGAAGTATCCGTGAATTTTCCAAGGAAAGTGAATTAGTAAACTATTATTATTATCATTATTATTATAAAGCAGCAATGCCATCATATATTTGATAGGAATTCTCTATATTTGTAATTTAAAGTACATTTGAAATTTCATGTGTGAGCTCCACCCCCAGGCACCTATGTATGCAGAGCGTCCTAGCCAATGAGCTGTATGGAGTTGTGTCCTAGCCAATCAACTGTCAGCATCACGGCTGCAGCTTTGTCTCAGCCAGGGAGTAACAGATACATTGTTGTACATGCCTGTGATTGGTCAAAACTAATTATGAATTTTATACTAATTTAGCTTGTGGTTCCTCAAATTTAACTGAACAATTTTTTCAAACTTTAGGTTAAGTTTATGATCGTTTATTTTGTGATATTTTTTCATGTAAAACATGTTTTCAGACACTACTAATTATATTCTGTCAGATGCTTCATAATCCAGGAAACTTCCATATACGGTTAACGAATTATAACTGAAAATACCCAAACAGTGAAATATAAATATAATAATATTATTAAAAAAAAAGAAAAAAAAAAAATATATATATATATATTTATTTTTATATTATTATTTGAATGTAAGTGCTTTATGATGATGTAGAGCAGCATTGATAAATGCAGTCTCCCACTGAGTATACTGTAAGCCATGGATGATTTTAACCCTGTGAATTCCCCAAAATATCACCAATTAATGTTCCTGCCAGCATTGCCCTCCCCAATATAAGACCATGGAGCACCCGCACCCCCCACTATTATGTATCAGACATTCTACTGTGTTTATCCAGAACACCTCTCAGGGGCTACAGATTTCTTATTGTCACATCTCCAGAAACAGCCTGAGAAGCTCTACAGGGGGATTACAGAGCGTCTCGAGCACTGAAGTGTTTGGCAAAGGAAGAAAGGATGAGCCGGCACCGAGTGGCTCTGGATTTCCGCTGATTCCTTTTTTGGCTGAGAATCCCCTGAAATAAAACCAGGATCAGCGCACCTAGAGATCTGCAGTTAAGACGTTCATGTCCAGTGGATAAGAATATATCAGATAACAGCCGTAGGACGTATGTGGCCCATTTTTTCATTATTTTTTTTTAAATAACAAAGCCTAATAGTGGAATAATATATAAGATACATAATAATAATAATAATAATAATAATAATAATAATATAATAGAAATAGTAATAGAGATGATAATAAAAAATATGTTGTTTTTATTATTATTATATTTTTATTTTAAAATGCAATTATTCTTTACTGTAGTGTTCAAATTTCTTTTATGAGCTGTTTTTGTGCTACTTTGTCAGGATGATGTGTGCTTGTAAACTAATGAGCTGCTGAAGGCACTGGGCGTTTTAGAAGCCACATTCCCATTGTGCAAGTAGAAGGTTCCTCGGCATTCTAAACCCCCTCCCACCTCAGGAAGTTGATAAGCAGAAATCAGGGTGGTTGATTGCACAACAGCATAATAGTAATAAATTAGAAACTTTATTATATTTTTACATTCTATGATCATTTTTGGAAATTTTCAAGTGTAGTTCTTCGAATGAGAATATTTTTAATACAGAAATAAAATGGACCTTTCGAGAAATCAATACATTGATACAATGGCTAGCAGTTTCTCGAGTATTGGAGGTGAGGTTAGCCGGGGGTTAATGGAGGATTTTTATAATAGGACCACTTTCTGGTCTTATGAAGGGGTCTCAAAACTTAGGTAGGACTAGATTAGAAAAAAAAAAGTTTTTTACTGTGCATTTAAGCAATTACTTACTATTTTTAAGGCTGTATAAGCTCAGTATCTCTCCACCTCTGAAGAATTGTGGCTGGAGTAGACCCACCGAAATAATATCCACTATCTGAAACTTAAGTAGCAGGGAGCAGTGTAGCCATGTACACACATCTATTCACCACTCACTATCCTACTGCAGTTGTGGGAAGTCAATTTAGATAACCCCCCTAGGTGGCTCCACACAATACTTCAGGCAGTGCTTATACAGCTGGGGCATGTATTATAGGAGGGGACATATGGAGCAGGTGCCTCTATTTTTAGTTCATATACTGCAAATTTGACTTATTTTTCCACATTTTGTATAGTACTTGTAATAAAGTCTTTAAAAGAGCTTGTGACTTGTAGGACTCCGTTTCAGGACGCTGCACTGATTTATTACTTAGCGCTGGGATTTGGGATTTGTTAAGTGGGACGCGGATCTCTACATTCGAGGCGCTTCTGCAAAAAAAAAAAGTGCTTATATTTCAAAGCTTCAAAATCATTTTGAATTATAGAAGAGCCATTAAACCGGCGTAACAAATGATGCATCACGCAATTAACTCTTTACACTGAGGTAGGGGCTAGAATGCACTGCAGAGCTCTTTGTCAGTGAAAGGGTTAAATGTGCGATATTGCAAAAAACAATACAAATAAATAGCTCTTTACATGAAAATGAGTAAGATTCAATATAGTAAACAAAGCAATCTGAATGTATCTTTTCTTGCCTATATTTAACCTTGAGGTATATTATCAAACATCTTAAAAAGGGACATAGCAAAAGCTCCCATTATTATTATTATTATTATTATTATTATTATTATTATTATTATTAATAATAATAATAATACCAATAATAATAATAATAATTAATATTATTATTATTACATATTAATAATATTATTAATATTAATAATAATAATATATAATTATTATTAATAATAATAATAATAATAATAATAATAATAATATAATAATAATAATAATAATAATAATAATAATAATAATAAAGAAATTCACCATTGGTTATTATTAAACCAATTATTGTACCTTTGCTGTATCTGGTGTATATCTCCCCTTACTATCTTTTCTATGGACTATATTTAGCAAGTTATTTGATTGAACTTTTTTAACCCATTTTTCCCCACATTGATAAATATCCTGATGTTATTCAGCACCAGAATGTCAGGTGAAGGGAGGAAATAAATACGATTTTTTATTTTAAATGGACGCTTTCACCCCACAAAGAGCATTACAATTTTCTATACATTTAACTAGCAGTTTTCTACAACCCTACAGTCTGTGCCTGCATACGCTGCAGTGGGCATATCCATTCAGGGACTATTTTTATGATTTTCTGCAGTAAATACAGAGCTTATAAGCACTTCTTAATAAAATAAAGTCCATACAAGTAAATGGATACTCAGGGATATTATATATCTAGCACAGTCCAGGAGCCTGCCATATCCCTTTAATGCCTCACTGGACCCATACCGGTTTCGCCTCTCATGGGCACATGGCTAATCAGATATTCAGTGCGTGGGCAGATGAGCCTCCCTGGGGGGCATAGAAAGGACACTGACAAAAATGGGACATTTGCATGGCTCTGTTTTCATAAAATATTCTCAAAATCTGTTGTATTCATGATTATTTTATGACCCTCATTTGCTGCCCTCAGTCACACAGAAACCACAATTATGATTCTGTGAGTTTGGAAATAAATGATTGTACCTTCCACCAAGGGCCACATCTACAAATCTGGATGAATACATAATAAGAGTTACTTAAAGAGCCACGACATCATGGAAGGTTTTTGGATATAAATATATTTATAACATCCCTTTATAATATCACTTTCATGTACTTTATTTAATTAAGAAGTGCTTATAAGCTCTAACTAAAATCTTACAACCTTCTGCAAAATGCTGCTTGAGAGAGGTCACTGACAGGCTAATGTCAAACACTGCAATTCACAGTCTATGTATTCATGAACTCCATGAGCTACAGATGCCAGATACAAACAGATACACAGTTTATGAAGCAATAGTATGCAGTAAATACAGAGCTTATAAGCACTTCTTAATAAAATAAAGAACATCAAAGTAAATACATACACAAGGAAATTATATATCCAGGGCCATTCAGGATCGTTACCTTGTTGTGGTGAAGGGGCTTGTGTACCGCAATGAATCTGATAGCTATACCATGTAGGGTCAGCCAAGTTGGGCAGGTCATAGCAGAGAGGTCAGACAAATTGTGGTCCACCATAGTAGGAACTGGCAACCCCTCCAGTATGTTTGCCATAAAAACCATATGGATGGGCACAACCAGAAACATAAATAGATGTGCCTGGGTGCTGAGGTCCATATGGTCACTGAGAGTTGGACACGACTGAATGCCTGAACAACAACAACATCCAGGAACCTTCCACGTCCCTTTAAAAATGCTCATGTAGTGCAGATAAAAATAACTGAAATCTTTACTGTGTCCCTTTAATACATGTTAATATAAATATTTTCTTTTTTATTACCCAATATCAAGTTTACAAGGACATCATTCTGTTTAAATAACCTACAACAGCAGGCAAGAAAATAAAAATGACCCCTACAGTAAAGAATAATTCCATATAAAAGTTACTACTAAATAATAATAATAATAATTCCCTATAAAACTTACAGAAAGTTTGTGTTTATCTACTTAATATTATTTATTATTGTTTTTCTTAGTCAATTCTTATTTTTAGTTATTTAAAATATATGGCATCTACAACTGCCAGTGCTCCCAAGAGGACTATATCAAAGCTCATTAGTTTACAATGACACATCATCCTGCAAAAGTAACTGACAACAGCAGACAAATTAAATAAAACCCGACAGTAAAGATTAATTCCATATAAAAGATACAAAATATAAAGTTTGTGTTTATCTAGATAGTATTATTATTATTATTATTATTATTATTATTATTAATAATAATAATAATAATAATAATAATAATAATAATAATAATAATAATATTTTGGCCCATTATTATGTTTATTTTTTTAAAATATCATAAAGAAAAATGTAAATGTAAAAATGTAACCAAGCACAAGGTCTGTGTACAAATTTGAGACCTGATATGTTTTTATTAGTTTTTTTATGTTTTTGTAAATATTTTGAAAGCCTACAATGTATTTTCCGCATGGCGTAGCCGAGAGATTGTGATCCCAGGCCCGGCATCTGCCACCATGTCTCCGTTATGCTCCTCTCCTTAACCAGCCAATATAAAGACAAACCGTATCCTGGGGGGACTGAAATCTAATGTGTTTGCTTTTTGGAATAAACATAACATACAAAATAAATGTAATCACTGAACAGCAGGGAAGAGCATCCTAAAAATGAGAAAATTCACCAAAAACGCAAGCTCCACTTCACAATGTGTGATTCACGTACCACTTTGGGCAGTACAGCTGCGATGGCGTCCTTGATGGCTTCCCGGAGGCGAGGGATGTCGATGACGGAGCCCAGAGTGAGCAGAGCATCCTGGGGGGGGGGGGGGGGGGAGAAAGGAAATAATCTTAAATTACAAGATAAAGTCAGAGCAGAAAGTATCCAAATACAGGAATAGGTAATGTCTGGTGTTATAAAGTAACAAATAAACGATAATAATAATAATAATAATAATAATAATAATAACAATAATAATCATCATAATCATTATCATAATAATAATAACAAAAAAGATAATAACAATAATCATCATCATCAACAACTATATAACAACTATCTAACCCTAAACTTACATTTGCTACTACTTAAAGGGCCACTGACCTCACTGTAACACTCTTTGTGGTGGGAAAGAGCACAAGATTGTAGGTAAAAATGAGCTATATTTTTAATTACACTAATAACAGATAACATATCTTACATTTTAAACCATTGTTTACATACAATGTATTCTGCCCACTGGCTGTTGCATGAGTAGGTATGCGCCAGTATTCCATGGTAAAGATTTTTTTGGCGGGGTCAACGAAAGGATCAATAACCCCCCCCCCCCCCTCCCACAGCTGGTCTGTATAGCTGAAATTCCAGAGAGGCACAAGAGCAGAGAACTGAATTTTCTGCCATAAGAGAAAATTAACCCTTCAGTTTGTTCCCTTCAAACTAGAAAATATAAGCAGACTGACAAAACCCTATAGTTGACTTAAATGGTGGGACACCCCGGTACCCTGATCGGTTTCAGTAATGAAGCATTCATGGAGGGGCCCGTGGACAGTCCATTACACACAGATTCTACTTTATTTGCTATCTAAGTTAAAAATGCAAGGATTAAATGAACTCAAAAAGTATTTCAACATACTTTTAGGATATCTTTACTGGTATGTGGTACACATTGTGCTTAAGTAAGTGGCCCTTTAAGTGGACATGGAATTGGAATTTTCTAAAGTACATCTATGAAAAGTTTTTCAATGATTTCCAAAAATTGCACGCTCTATCACCACTCTGCTTCAACTAATCTGCTTTTACTGGCATTAATGGCAACAAAAAAATAAGAATTTAAAGCACAGTTTATTATTTTCGAGTAAGATAAATTCAATAAGGAGCTTTTAGAATAATCCAATCTAATCAAATAAATATTGATATTAAACTGAATATGGGCTTATTGTGATTATTTTTTTCTGACAATAAACCATTCAAGTTTGGAGTGGAGGCTAATCACATGAGCCCACATGGGGCCCTCTGCATGCGCAGCGGTAGATGCAGGACTCGAGATATAAAAAATGCTGTGTGCTGCAAAATGTCAGCGCGGCATCTGTACAAAATGTCAATGGGGATTTTCAAAACCCATCTTCTCCAAGCCCAAAGTAGAATAAAGATCCTCTCTCAGACAAGGGACCATCTCTCAGACTACAGAGCCTCTCTCAGACAAGGGACCATCTCTCAGACTAAAGAGCTTCTCTCAGACTACAGAGCATCTCTCAGACTACAGAGCATCTCTCAGACTGCAGAGCATCTCTCAGACTGCAGAACATCTCTCAGACTGCAGAACATCTCTCAGATTACAAAATATCTCTCAGACTACAGACCATCTCTTAGACTACAGAACATCTCTCAGACTACAGACCATCTCTCAGACTACAGAACATGTCTCAGACTGCAGAACATCTCTCAGACTATAGAACATTACTCAGACTACAGAGCATCTCTCAGACTACAGAACATCTCTCAGACTATAGAACATATCTCAGACTATAGAACATCTCTCAGACTACAGACCATCTCTCAGACTATAGAACATCTCCCATACTACAGACCATCTCTCAAACTACAGAACATCTCTCAGACTACAGACCATCTCCCATACTACAGACCATCTCTCAAACTACAGAACATCTCTCAGACTACAGACCATCTCTCAGACTATAGAACATCTCTCAGACTACAGCCCATCTATCAGACTACAGAACATCTCTCAGACTACAGACCATTTCTCAGACTGCAGAACATCTCTCAGACTACAGAACATCTCTCAGACTACAGAACATCTCTCAGACTATAGACCATCTCTCAGACTATAGAACATCTCTCAGACTATAGAACATCTCTCAGACTACAGCCCATCTCTCAGACTACAGAACATCTCTCAGACTATAGACCATCTCTCAGACTGCAGAACATCTCTCAGACTACAGAACATCTCTCAAACTACAGAACATCTCTCAGACTAAAGCACATCTCTCAGACTATAGACCATCTCTCAAACTACAGAACATATCTCAGACTATAGAACATCTCTCAGACTACAGACCATCTCTCAGACTATAGAACATCTCTCAGACTACAGCCCATCTCTCAGACTACAGAACATCTCTCAGACTATAGACCATCTCTCAGACTGCAGAACATCTCTCAGACTACAGAACATCTCTCAGACTATAGAACATCTCTCAGACTATAGACCATCTCTCAAACTATAGAACATCTCTCAGACTACAGCCCATCTCTCAGACTACAGAACATCTCTCAGACTATAGACCATCTCTCAGACTGCAGAACATCTCTCAGACTACAGAACATCTCTCAGACTATAGAACATCTCTCAGACTACAGAACATCTCTCAGACTACAGAACATCTCTCAGACTACAGACCATCTCTCAGACTATAGAACATCTCTCAGACTACAGCCCATCTCTCAGACTACAGAACACCTCTCAGACTACAGAGCATCTCTCAGACTACAGAGCATCTCTCGGACTACAGAACATCTCTCAGACTATAGACCATCTCATAAACTACAGAACATATCTCAGACTATAGAACATCTCTCAAACTACAGAACATATCTCAGACTATAGAACATCTCTCAGACTACAGACCATCTCTCAGACTATAGAACATCTCTCAGACTACAGCCCATCTCTCAGACTAAAGAACATCTCTCAGACTACAAAACCTCTCTCAGACTAAAGAACATCTCTCAGACTACAGAACATCTCTCAGACTATAGAACATCTCTCAGACTATAGAACATCTTTCAGACTATAGAACATCTCTCAGACTAAAGAACATCTCTCAGACTACAGAACATCTCTCAGACTATAGAACATCCCTCAGACTATAGACCATCTCTCAGACTGCAGAACATCTCTCAGACTATAGAACATCTTTCAGACTAAAGAACATCTCTCAGACTATAGACCATCTCATAAACTACAGAACATATCTCAGACTATAGAACATCTCTCAAACTACAGAACATATCTCAGACTATAGAACATCTCTCAGACTACAGACCATCTCTCAGACTATAGAACATCTCTCAGACTACAGCCCATCTCTCAGACTAAAGAACATCTCTCAGACTACAGAACCACTCTCAGACTAAAGAACATCTCTCAGACTACAGAATATCTCTCAGACTATAGAACATCTCTCAGACTATAGAACATCTTTCAGACTACAGAACATCTCTCAGGCTACAGAGCATCTCTCAGGCTACAGAGCATCTCTCAGACTACAGAACATCTCTCAGACTATAGACCATCTCTCAGACTACAAATCATCTCTCAGACTGTAGAACATCTCTCAGACTAAAGAACATCTCTTAGACTGCAGAACATCTCTCAGTCTATAGAACATCTTTCAGACTACAGAACATCTCTCAGACTAAAGAACATCTCTCAGGCTACAGAGCATCTCTCAGACTACAGAACATCTCTCAGACTATAGACCATCTCTCAGATTACAAATCATCTCTCAGACTACAGAACATCTCTCAGACTATAGACCATCTCTCAGACTGCAGAACATCTCTCAGACTATAGAACATCTTTCAGACTAAAGAACATCTCTCAGACTATAGAACATCTCTCAGACTAAAGAACATCTCTCAGACTGCAGAACATCTCTCAGACTCCAGAACATCTCTCAGACTATAGAACATCTCTTAGACTACAGACAATCTCTCAGACTACATAACAACTCTCTGACTAAAGAGCCCCTCCCAGCCTGCAGAACATCTCTCAGACTGCAGAACATCTCTCAGACTACAGAACCTCTCTCAGACTACAAAACATCCCTCAGACTGCAGAACATCTCTCAGACTGCAGAACATCTCTCAGACTACAGACCTTCTCTCAGACTATAGAACATCTCTCAGACTACAGCCCATCTCTCAGACTAAAGAACATCTCTCAGACTACAGAACATCTCTTAGACTACAGAACATCTCTCAGACTGCAGAACATCTCTCAGACTATAGAACATTTCTCAGACTACAGAACATCTCTCAGACTACAGAGCATCTCTCAGACTACAGAGCATCTCTCGGACTACAGAACATCTCTCAGACTATAGACCATCTCATAAACTACAGAACATATCTCAGACTATAGAACATCTCTCAAACTACAGAACATATCTCAGACTATAGAACATCTCTCAGACTACAGACCATCTCTCAGACTATAGAACATCTCTCAGACTACAGCCCATCTCTCAGACTAAAGAACATCTCTCAGACTACAGAACCTCTCTCAGACTAAAGAACATCTCTCAGACTACAGAACATCTCTCAGACTATAGAACATCTCTCAGACTATAGAACATCTTTCAGACTATAGAACATCTCTCAGACTAAAGAACATCTCTCAGACTACAGAACATCTCTCAGACTATAGAACATCCCTCAGACTATAGACCATCTCTCAGACTGCAGAACATCTCTCAGACTATAGAACATCTTTCAGACTAAAGAACATCTCTCAGACTATAGAACATCTCTCAGACTAAAGAACATCTCTCAGACTACAGAACATCTCTCAGACTATAGAACATCCCTCAGACTATAGACCATCTCTCAGACTGCAGAACATCTCTCAGACTATAGAACATCTTTCAGACTAAAGAACATCTCTCAGACTATAGACCATCTCATAAACTACAGAACATATCTCAGACTACAGAACATCTCTCAAACTACAGAACATATCTCAGACTATAGAACATCTCTCAGACTACAGACCATCTCTCAGACTATAGAACATCTCTCAGACTACAGCCCATCTCTCAGACTAAAGAACATCTCTCAGACTACAGAACCTCTCTCAGACTAAAGAACATCTCTCAGACTACAGAACATCTCTCAGACTATAGAACATCTCTCAGACTATAGAACATCTTTCAGACTACAGAACATCTCTCAGGCTACAGAGCATCTCTCAGGCTACAGAGCATCTCTCAGACTACAGAACATCTCTCAGACTATAGACCATCTCTCAGACTACAAATCATCTCTCAGACTGTAGAACATCTCTCAGACTAAAGAACATCTCTTAGACTGCAGAACATCTCTCAGTCTATAGAACATCTTTCAGACTACAGAACATCTCTCAGACTAAAGAACATCTCTCAGGCTACAGAGCATCTCTCAGACTACAGAACATCTCTCAGACTATAGACCATCTCTCAGACTACAAATCATCTCTCAGACTACAGAACATCTCTCAGACTATAGACCATCTCTCAGACTGCAGAACATCTCTCAGACTATAGAACATCTTTCAGACTAAAGAACATCTCTCAGACTATAGAACATCTCTCAGACTAAAGAACATCTCTCAGACTGCAGAACATCTCTCAGACTCCAGAACATCTCTCAGACTATAGAACATCTCTCAGACTACAGAGCATCTCTCAGACTATAGAACATCTCTCAGACTAAAGAACATATCTCAGACTACAGAACATATCTCAGACTACAGAACATCTCTTAGACTATAAACAATCTCTCAGACTACAGAACATCTCTCAGACTATAGAACATCTCTCAGACTATAAAACATCTCTCAGACTACAGAGCATCTCTCAGACTACAGAACATCTCTCAGACTGCAGAACATCTTTCAGACTATAGAACATCTCTCAGTCTATAGACCATCTCTCAGACTGCAGAACATCTCTCAGACTATAGAACATCTTTCAGACTACAGAACATCTCTCAGACTAAAGAACATCTCTCAGGCTACAGAGCATCTCCCAGACTACAGAACATCTCTCAGACTATAGACCATCTCTCAGACTACAAATCATCTCTCAGACTACAGAACATCTCTCAGACTATATAACATCTCTCAGACTACAGAACATCTCTCAGACTAAAGAACATCTCTCAGACTATAGACCATCTTTCAGACTATAGAACATCTCTCAGACTAAAGAACATCTCTCAGACTAAAGAACATCTCTCAGACTATAGAACATCTTTCAGACTAAAGAACATCTCTCAGACTATAGAACATCTCTCAGACTAAAGAACATCTCTTAGACTGCAGAACATCTCTCAGTCTATAGAACATCTTTCAGACTACAGAACATCTCTCAGACTAAAGAACATCTCTCAGGCTACAGAGCATCTCTCAGACTACAGAACATCTCTCAGACTATAGAACATCTCTCAGACTAAAGAACATCTCTTAGACTGCAGAACATCTCTCAGTCTATAGAACATCTTTCAGACTACAGAACATCTCTCAGACTAAAGACCATCTCTCAGACTACAAATCATCTCTCAGACTACAGAACATCTCTCAGGCTACAGAGCATCTCTCAGACTACAGAACATCTCTCAGACTATAGACCATCTCTCAGACTACAAATCATCTCTCAGACTACATAACAACTCTCTGACTAAAGAGCCCCTCCCAGCCTGCAGAACATCTCTCAGACTGCAGAACATCTCTCAGACTACAGAACATCTCTCAGACTACAAAACATCCCTCAGACTGCAGAACATCTCTCAGACTGCAGAACATCTCTCAGACTGCAGAACATCTCTCAGACTATAGAACATCTCTCAGACTACAGAGCATCTCTCAGACTATAGAACATCTCTCAGACTAAAGAACATATCTCAGACTACAGAACATATCTCAGACTACAGAACATCTCTCAGACTATAAACAATCTCTCAGACTACAGAACATCTCTCAGACTATAGAACATCTCTCAGACTATAAAACATCTCTCAGACTACAGAGCATCTCTCAGACTACAGAACATCTCTCAGACTGCAGAACATCTTTCAGACTATAGAACATCTCTCAGTCTATAGACCATCTCTCAGACTGCAGAACATCTCTCAGACTATAGAACATCTTTCAGACTACAGAACATCTCTCAGACTAAAGAACATCTCTCAGGCTACAGAGCATCTCCCAGACTACAGAACATCTCTCAGACTATAGACCATCTCTCAGACTACAAATCATCTCTCAGACTACAGAACATCTCTCAGACTAAAGAACATCTCTCAGACTATAGACCATCTTTCAGACTATAGAACATCTCTCAGACTAAAGAACATCTCTCAGACTAAAGAACATCTCTCAGACTATAGAACATCTTTCAGACTAAAGAACATCTCTCAGACTATAGAACATCTCTCAGACTAAAGAACATCTCTTAGACTGCAGAACATCTCTCAGTCTATAGAACATCTTTCAGACTACAGAACATCTCTCAGACTAAAGAACATCTCTCAGGCTACAGAGCATCTCTCAGACTACAGAACATCTCTCAGACTATAGAACATCTCTCAGACTAAAGAACATCTCTTAGACTGCAGAACATCTCTCAGTCTATAGAACATCTTTCAGACTACAGAACATCTCTCAGACTAAAGACCATCTCTCAGACTACAAATCATCTCTCAGACTACAGAACATCTCTCAGACTATAGAACATCTCTCAGACTATAGAACATCTTTCAGACTATAGAACATCTCTCAGACTAAAGAACATCTCTCAGACTACAGAACATCTCTCAGACTATAGAACATCCCTCAGACTATAGACCATCTCTCAGACTGCAGAACATCTCTCAGACTATAGAACATCTTTCAGACTAAAGAACATCTCTCAGACTATAGAACATCTCTCAGACTAAAGAACATCTCTCAGACTACAGAACATATCTCAGACTATAGACCATCTCTCAGACTGCAGAACATCTCTCAGACTATAGAACATCTCTCAGACTAATGAACATCTCTCAGACTATAGAACATCTCTCAGACTACAGAACATCTCTCATACTACAGAACATCTCTCGGACTATAGAACATCTCTCGGACTAAAGAACATCTCTCAGACTAGAGAACATCTCTCAGACTACAGACCATCTCTCAGACTAAAGAACATCTCTCAGACTACAGAACATCTCTCAGACTGCCGAACATCTCTCAGACTGTAGAACATCTCTCAGACTAAAGAACATCTCTCAGACTAAAGAACATCTCTCAGACTATAGAACATCCCTCAGACTATAGACCATCTCTCAGACTGCAGAACATCTCTCAGACTATAGAACATCTCTCAGACTATAGAACATCTCTCAGACTAAAGAACATCTCTCAGACTACAGAACATATCTCAGACTATAGACCATCTCTCAGACTGCAGAACATCTCTCAGACTATAGAACATCTCTCAGACTAATGAACATCTCTCAGACTATAGAACATCTCTCAGACTACAGAACATCTCTCATACTACAGAACATCTCTCGGACTATAGAACATCTCTCGGACTAAAGAACATCTCTCAGACTAGAGAACATCTCTCAGACTACAGACCATCTCTCAGACTAAAGAACATCTCTCAGACTACAGAACATCTCTCAGACTGCCGAACATCTCTCAGACTGTAGAACATCTCTCAGACTAAAGAACATCTCTCAGACTAAAGAACATCTCTCAGACTAAAGAACATATCTCAGACTACAGAACATATCTCAGACTACAGAACATCTCTCAGACTATAAACAATCTCTCAGACTACAGAACATCTCTCAGACTATAGAACATCTCTCAGACTATAAAACATCTCTCAGACTACAGAGCATCTCTCAGACTACAGAACATCTCTCAGACTGCAGAACATCTCTCAGACTGTAGAACATCTCTCAGACTGCAGAACTTCTCTCAGACTGCAGAACATCTCTCAGACTACAGAACATCTCTCAGACTAAAGAAAATCTCTAAGACTACAGACAATCTCTCAGACTACAGAACATCTCTCAGACTGCAGAACATCTCTCAGACTACAAAACATCTCTCAGACTACAGAATATCTCTCAGACTACAGAACATCCCTCAGACTGCAGACCATCCATCAGACTAGAGAACATCTCTCAGACTACAGAGCCACTCTCAGACTACAGACCATCTCTCAGACTGCAGAACATCTCTCAGACTGCAGAACATCTCTCAGACTACAAAACATCTCTCAGACTACAGAACATCTCTCAGACTACAAAACATCTCTCAGACTACAGAACATCTCTCAGATTACAGAACATCTCTCAGACTGCAGAACATCTCTCAGACTGCAGAACATCTCTCAGACTACAAAACATCTCTCAGACTACAGAACATCTCTCAGACTGCAGAACATCTCTCAGACTACAAAACATCTCTCAGACTACAGAACATCTCTCAGATTACAGAACATCTATCAGACAATAATTACATTCTAAGACTGCAGTACATCTTTCAGACTATTGAATATCTCTCAGACTAGACAGACTCAGATTACAGAGCATCCTCCAGAATGCAAAGTATTTATGGATTACAGATTGTTTTGAAGATTATGTATTACTGTGTCTTTCAGAAAACAGAGTCTCTCACAGATTGCAGAGTATCTCTCACAGCATATGTATCTAAAAAACAAGTATCTCTTATATTACAGAGCCTCCCCCTGATTACAGTCTCTCAAACTCCATAGCCTGCTAGATTACAGACAGTCTCTCAGATTACAGAACCTCCCTCAGATTACATACAGTCTCTTAGATGACAGAGCTTTTCTCAGATTACAGACAGTCTCTCAGATTACAGAATATCTCTCAAATTATAGAGCCTCCCTCAGATTACATACAGTGTCTTAGATTACAGAATATCTATCAGATTACAGAGCCTCCCTCTGATTACAGACAGTCTCTTAGATGACAGAGCCTTCCTCAGATTACAGATAGTCTCTCAGATTACAGAATATGTCTCAGGTTACAGAACCTCCCTCAGATTACAGACAGTCTCTCAGATGACAGAGCCTTCCTCACATTACAGTCTCTCAGATTACTGAGCCTCCCTCAGATTACAGTTTCTAAAATTGCCATGCGTTCCTCAGATTACAGACAGTCTCTCAGATTACCGAGCCTTCCTCAGATTACAGACAGTCTCTCAGATGACAGAGCCTTCCTCACATTACAGACAGTCTCTCAGATTACCGATCCTCCCTTAGATTACAGACAGTTTCTAAGATTACCAAGCCTTCTTCAGATTACAGACAGTCTCTCATATTACAGACTATCTCTCAGGTTTCAGAGCCTCCCTCGGATTACAGACAGTCTCTCAGATGACAGAGCCTTCCTCAGATTACAGACAGTGTCTCAGATTACAGGCAGTCTCTCAGATTGCAGAACATATCTCAGGTTACAGAGCCTTCCTCAGATTACACACAGTCTCTTAAATGACAGAGCCTTCCTCAGATTACACACAGTCTCTTAAATGACAGAGCCTTCCTCAGATTACAGACAGTCTCTCAGATTACAGAGCCTTCCTCAGATTACATACAGTCTCTCAGATTACAGAGCCTCCCTTAGATTACAGTCTCTCAGATTACAGAGCCTCCCTCAGATTACAGTCTCTTAGATTACAGAGCCTTCCTCAGATTACATACAGTCTCTCAGATGACAGAGCCTTCCTCAGATTACATACAGTCTCTCAGATTACAGAGCCTCCATCGGATTACAGACAGTCCCTCAGATTACAGAGCCTCCCTCAAATTACAGGCAGTCTCTCAGATTACAGAGCCTCCCTCAGATTACAGACAGTCTCTCAGATTACAGAGCCTCCCTCAAATTACAGGCAGTCTCTCAGATTACAGAGCCTCCCTCAGATTACAGACAGTCTCTCAGATTACAGAGCCTCCCTCAAATTACAGGCAGTCTCTCAGATTACAGAGCATCCCTCAGATTACAGACAGTCTCTCAGATTACAGAGCCTCCCTCAAATTACAGACAGTCTCTCAGATTACAGAGCCTCCCTCAAATTACAGACAATCTCTCAGATTACAGAGCCTCCCTCAAATTACAGACAGTCCCTCAGATTACAGAGCCTCTCTCCCATTACAATCATTAGAGCTCACACTGTCACATCCTAAATGAGATCCAGCTCTACCATCTGTTTTCCTGACTCAGTGGTTGATGTCTGTCCTGATGTGACTTTATCATTAACAATTCATAGTAAAATCTGTCTCTTTTCCCCAGACTCTCTATGTCTCTAATCACTGGCTTCTTTATGCCATCAAATTCACAAGTGTTTGTAAAACAGTTACAAATAGACCCAACATTAAGGAGCTTGTATAAAGTGCTGTATCAGGACGAAGGTCACAAAGTGCAACAGACAATAAATCAATATTTTATTTTATTCTACAGTATGCATTGGAATTATATAGTTTGTATTAAAAAAAGTAATGCGCATAAAAGCATTTTTAGACACAATGTTACTTTTAGTAGATTCTGTGTATAGCGTATTTAGTGATGGTAGGATGTGCACGTATATTTGGGGTCAACAAATCCTATTCGTGCCCCTTCCACTTCTGTATACATAATAAAAATAGCAGAATACATCCTCTTACACACCATGCCAGGAAGAAATGGGGAGTCAGACTTAAGTAGTGTCTGCTAAGATAAATATTTTTCCTAAAAAAAATGTAATGCTCATGGCTCAGCAGACAGATGATAATATTATTTCACAAACATTTTTTACTAGCTACAGTTGTTATTTAAATTCTGAAAGTCCAGGAAACACAAACAATTGGCAGTCACACACAGGGTACAGGAAGATTTCTCATTAGGGCAACTAGGCAGCCGCTTAGGGGCGCTTACCTATGAAGAGCACCTCATTTCATTTGCATAAAAAAAAGGAATATTGCAATCTTAACACCTTGCACTAGACAGGTACAAGAGAAAGTAAGCTCATGTGCCCAGGGGTGCCAGAGATGTAAATCTTACCCTGGGTGCAGGCTTATTTCAGACACCTAAGCACTGCTCACAGAGTGTAATCTGTAACCCAATACATAGTAAAATATCCAGGCAGTAAAAATGTGTATGAGTACCCATAGACAGTAATAACTCAGCTGGTGCAGCTGCTGATTGACTCCGCACTTCCATGGTATTGTCTAATGTCAGTGTGGGGACTTTATTTAAAATTAATAGTAACATTTTAGCTTAGCAAAACATGAATTATAAGAAAAAAAAGCATTTATTTTTTATACGTACGTACTTTCTTTTATAAGAAGTGTTTATAAGCTCTCTTTTACTGCATATATATATATATATATATATATATATATATATATATATATATTAACCTTTATGGGTCTGCCCACTGCATTATATGCAGACGCAGACTCTGCTGTGTCTCATACTGACCAATCAGTGACCATGTCTCAGTAACATTCAGCAAGATTCTGCTAAGACACAAACAATGCACACTATCACATTACATGCAACAATGTGTCATGGAATAGATACAAATCCCATTTACTTGTAACATTGTTAAATCAAAGCTTCAGTGTTTAATAACCTTCCATCTGTCAGTTCCTCGTCTTTAGCCTTTGGGAGATGCATCAGATTTCAATGTGCTGTACATTATTTGCCACATTAACCTTTATCCTACAGGAGTCTTGTGAAATATGTATTTAAGGAAGGTCTATTGCAGCCTGGTAACTTTATATTAGATGTATCGCAATATATCACATTTTATAGATGAGCAGGTTTTAAACATTACAGTTAATATATATCATATTGTTTATTTTAGTATATATATATATATATATATATATATATATATATATATATATATATATATTGGACTGTTCATATATATATATATATATATATATATATATATATATATATATATATACATATACAGTGATATACAGTGACTATGTCACTATATATATATATATATATATATATATATATATATATATATATATATACATAATGATAGAATTATCCAGAGGGTTTATGTGATGCAAAGCCTGCAAAGCTGTCTTTCCTCATTAGACCTGCAGG
Source organism: Discoglossus pictus (assembly GCA_027410445.1). Classification (NCBI taxonomy): domain Eukaryota; kingdom Metazoa; phylum Chordata; class Amphibia; order Anura; family Alytidae; genus Discoglossus; species Discoglossus pictus. Next base: position 468,789,115 of record CM050164.1, read on the forward strand.
CATTAATCTTGCTGTGCAGTTGATTAGCTGCACCTGGGCAGCCTTGATTTCAGACTGTCTGGGTGGGGAGTCTGGGTGGGGAGTCTGCATGGGGCTGCTAATGGACTAATTGTTTTTGCTTATGGAATGATTGTTTATCTGACTTGGAGAAAGACACACACAATACACCAGCCTGGATCTTGTAACTGCTTGGAGCAGAGTGGAGATCTGGAAATCTTAAGACTATACTGTGATTTTACAGGATATTGGATTGTGTGTTTTGCTCCACCCAGGTTTAGCTGGATGAGAGCTGGTTAGTGAGGAAACTGTATATCACATAAGGTTGTGCTTCAATGGAAGCTAGGAGTATTATTATCTTTGATTATGATTAGTCCAGTGATTCAGATATAGAGTCGAGTATTGCAATATATAATATATTTTTTAATTAACACCTTGGATAACTCCGTCAAAACATATATATATATATATATATATATATATATATATATATATATGTGTGTGTGTGTGTGTGTGTGTGTTTAAAACCACAACTAGAGACATACATTATTGTCCCTAAAGATCCTAGAAAAATAATCCATCTTGATAAATATCAGAGAGGTTCTCATACAGTGGAAGTTTCAGTAAAGTTTTATAATCTGATTTTATTTATTTATTTATTGGTGCTTGTACAAAACAGAATGATTAATGTCCTCCTGCCATTCACAGCAGATGAGTTGTTTACTTGATGATCACTATCCTGGAGAATATCGCAATCATGTTCTTCTGCAGGATGCTGGCAGGCAGATTAATGACATGCATAAAATAATAACGTTAATGAGAGGCCCAAGGTGAAAAGGAAACCTTTAGCAGTTGATAGAAAGCTTGTCGCCCTTGGTTGGATGGAGTGCTTTACCTTTCAGGCTCTTGGCCTTTATACCCCCTTCTTTCTGTCTGCCCGGGTGATTGATGCCTCCTGCACCACTTGGAAATGTCACTGATTACAGAAATGGGACCTGGGCAGTGCAAGGGCACAAAGGGGCATCACAGGGGGCAAAACACAAGCTGGCAGCTCAAACTGAATCAATCTATGGGCACAAGCAATGATGGGTAATCAATACGACGACTGTTGGCTTATATTGTAGAACGTCGTCATAACTTTGGATAACTCCTTACATTGGATCATCTTGTTTATTATAAGATTACTTATCACACACACGATCCTGACTGCAAGATCTCCAGGTTACAGATTCATTTTGTATCACACAAGCCCAGAAATAGGCAGCTTGCATCATTAGATGCAAGTCATGCTCTCTAGATATGTAAACAACCATTTCATGCATTTGCACCCTACACCAAAGTATCATGGATACCTCTGGGGTCCAATAGGAGAAAAACAAAATATATATCAAGTTGCCTAATTAGACTCTTAATAAGACTTGTTATAAATATACATAATGAAACAGACTTTAATAATGGAACATTTTTGTGAATATTATTATTTATCCAACAGTGCTTCCTTTTTTCTTTATGTTCCCCAAAATAAGAGTCAATCATGGCCTTAGATAAAGACAGTTAGAGATAGCGAGTAGGGACAGAGCAAGGGGATGGAGGCACTCCCACCCTCCGGTGCCAACAATAATATAAATATATATATATTTATTTATTTATTTATTTTTTTATTTTATTTATTAGTTTATTTTTTGTATTTATTTATTTTATTGTGTACTTTTACTGGAATAATTGTGGCCTTTTCTGTGTGACATTAATGAAACGTGCTGTAACAGTAAATTCCAATAAAAACAATAACAATAAGCCACAAAAAAAAACATGTCAGGTTTATTGAAATACAAGGATGCTTCCATTTTTGACACAGCTTTGTATCCAAGGTTTTAATGCCAAACTTTTGGCAAACACAAGCAGTGGCACCGTGCCCACATGGCCACATCTGGCATTATTATCACTTTCGCTTCTACAAAAGGCAGCCTGAGCGTGTTTCGCTGCCGCTTTACACAATCTCTCATATAAATCCATCTCTTATCCTAATCTTATGGGCTTAGATAGGAGAGCTGTGGCTTGTGGTGGTCACATTGCGTGATCCGCCATTAATCTGTATCCTGGACATCCTACAGAAGGGATTGTGTGTTTGATAAGCATGCCAGTAATAAACAGGATAATCCCATGGAAGGAGTTAAGATGTATAGTTATGTAGGACAGGGAGGAGGACTATCAGGAAAAAGGAATAATGATGACAGCGGCGGAGCTAGCGATGGAGGGCCTTCATTGTAAATCATTTGGAGCCTCCTTCCAACTTCTCTATAACATGTAGATTCCTATAGGAGTCAATAAACAGCCATAAATAAGTGTTGGTAATCAGATTACCTCTAGATCACACTATACTCTAATAAATTAAGTGACCCCTTTTATTCCTGTAGCAGAGGACCCCTACTCAGTTATGAGCTTTGCACCTGCTGCACCGACAGTAGCTATGCCACTGAGAATGAGTGAAAGAGATGAAGTTTGCTAAGGGGAGAGGGAGTATAGTCTAACTGCTTTACTGTATAAATGGAGTAATAAGGCATCACTAAAGTGTCATATTTACACAATGCTCTTTTAAAGAAATTAACTTAATGTGAAAAATGTTTTTTTTACAAATTTTATAAAAAATAAATGCATCTTTTCAATTTTAACTACTGTATTCAGCTTTGCTTTAATGACATGTCGCCTTTGTTCCTAAAATGAGAGATCAGGAGCCTTTAGTAGATAATTGGATCTCACTGAAATTGACAAAATACCACACCCCTCAAAGCCCAGAAGTAGACAGATTTCCAGATATGTAAACACCCATTTCCTGTGTTCTCATGATATATATATATATATATATATATATATATATATATATATATATATATATACTGGTTTATCAATTATTTGTTACGCTCCAAAATATTCTGTAGCACTATACAGAAATGAGAATGTAGGGCCCTTAAGTACATGGTGCTTTTACCCATAGCACCTTACAAGATTAAAATCTTGCAAACTACCATTAGACAATTAAAAAGGAGTACAATTGGACAAGGTAAAGAAATGGAAAACAGTGCAAAAATAAAAGAAAACATTAAAGTTAATTGTAATACCGCTGGGTTATGGTGTGAAGCATAGAAGAAATATTTTGCTGAATTGGTATAATGGTCTGGGTGTAATAACACAACAGGGTAAAGATATTATGATGGACTAATAGGGTGGCCATAAAGGGTGGGTTGGTAAATGGGTATTAGGCATTTTTGTAAGTGGGTGTTGCTGATTGATGGTGCAGGTAGTTTGTGTGACTAAGTAAAATAAGACAAATCAGTGGTGGGAGATGGCCAGGTAGGGAGGGAAGTATCTCAGTTTCCAGGTAGGGCCAGGTAGAGATAAATCGGCTTCTTTAAGAGCAAGATGATTGGTGTTAGAGGGGAAGGAAAGAAAAGAATGAGGAGGGATATGATCAGAGGAGGGTTATGGTCAGAGGAGGGATATGATCAGAGGAGGGATATGATCAGAGGAGGGTTATGGTCAGAGGAGGGATATGATCAGAGGAGGGATATGGTCAGAGGAGGGATATAATCAGAGGAGGAATATGATCAGAGGAGGGATATGGTCAGAGGAGGGATATGATCAGAGGATGGATATGGTCAGAGGAGGGATATGATCAGAGGAGGGTTATGGTCAGAGGAGGGATATGATCAGAGGATGGATATGGTCAGAGGAGGGATATGATCAGAGGAGGGTTATGGTCAGAGGAGGGATATGATCAGAGGACTGATATGGTCAGAGAATGGTTATGGTCAGAGGTGGGATATGATTAGAGGAGGGATAAGGTCAGAGGAGGGATATGATCAGAGGAGGGATATGTTTAGAGGAGGGTTATGATCAGAGGAGGGATATGATCAGAGGAGGGATATGATCAGAGGAGAGATATGATCAGAGGAGGGATATGGTCAGAAGAGGGTTATGGTCAGAGGAGGGATATGATAAGAGGAGGGATAAGGTCAGAGGAGGGATATGATCAGAGGAGGGTTATAATCAGAGGAGGGTTATGGTCAGAGGAGGGATATGATCCGAGAGTTGGGTTAGGATCAGAGGAGGGATATGATCAGAGGAGGGATATGATCAGAGGAGGGATATGATCAGAGGAGGGATATGATCAGAGGAGGGATATGGTCAGAGGAGGGTTATGGTCAGAGGAGGGATATGATCAGAGGAGGGTTATGGTCAGAGGAGGGATATGATCAGAGGAGGGTTATGGTCAGAGGAGGGATATGGTCAGAGGAGGGATATGATCAGAGGAGGGATATGATCAGAGGATGGATATGATCAGAGGAGGGATATGGTCAGAGGAGGGATATGATCCGAGGAGGGTTATGGTCAGAGGAGGGATATGATCAGAGGAGGGTTATAATCAGAGGAGGGTTATGGTCAGAGGAGGGATATGATCCGAGAGTTGGGTTAGGATCAGAGGAGGGATATGATCAGAGGAGGGATATGATCAGAGGAGGGATATGATCAGAGGAGGGATATGATCAGAGGAGGGATATGGTCAGAGGAGGGTTATGGTCAGAGGAGGGATATGATCAGAGGAGGGTTATGGTCAGAGGAGGGATATGGTCAGAGGAGGGATATGATCAGAGGATGAATATGATCCGAGAGTTGGGTTATGATCAGAGGAGGGATATGATCAGAGGAGGGATATGGTCAGAGGAGGGTTATGGTCAGAGGAGGGATATGATCAGAGGAGGGATATGATCAGAGGAGGGATATGGTCAGAGGAGGGTTATGGTCAGAGGAGGGATATGATCAGAGGAGGGATATGGTCAGAGGAGGGATAAGGAGGCAGTAAGTTGCGGGTTAGGCACAGGAATGCAGGGCAAAGTATAGGGAGTTGGATTCATGACTATGGTATTGGTACAAATACACAATTTAACAAGAGAAAAATGTAATCTGCTTAGAAATAATAACTTAATATATAATAAAATTATATATATATATATATATATATATAATATATGATATATGTGTGCAGACTATCTCGACTGCTGTCCGTTCACATGCGTTCAGCACCATGGACAGCAACATGTTGTGTCATGGTTCATCTGTATTAGTTGAACAGTGGCAGTTACAGGACGAGTGCCCTGGGCCTCTATAGATCCACTGCCTGGTACTAATCTCCATAGTGTTACAATATATATCGGGGGGGGGGGGGGGGGGGGGGTATATTACAATGGGCTGGTTGTATTATATCTGCTCTGAGATTGTACTAAAACTCAAAATGGAAAATATCACCTGCACCAAAGCCAGAATTGTCAATCAAGTTGTGTGAGAGCACCTTATCTGCACCAAAGACCCCTTCTATTGTGACCAGGCTGACAAATAATGGCTCTTTCACTATAGAATAGTTGAATAGAGCAGGTAATAATTTGCAGGCAACATTTATTAGTTTACTTTTAATTTTCGAAAAAAATATACATTTTAGTTTTCTACAGAGCATGTTATAAATATTGGGGTTTAGTCAAATTTTAAGCTGCCACAGGAGCATATGACACATTCATGGACCGGGTCATCTGTAGATAAAATAATATATAAATACACATCCCCACTGTCAAAATCTGCCGCTGTCAATGAAACTGAGAGGTCCCATTAATATCTTAGGTTTCCCTTTTTGCAGCTGGAAGTGTCCTCCAGACAACCTCCTTATAATGATAGATATCACCTTTCAGATCCTCCACATCAAGGTCATCACTGCAGGAAATTGATGCTAAAGAGTCACTTTCACATGAGGTCTGAATGTAAACATTTAGGAACGCTCTGCATCGCTGTCACTGTATGGAAGAGCTTGGGGAATATAATATAAAGCCATTACATGTTTAAAAAATCCCATTAAACATAGGCACGATTTTATTAAATTATATTTTTACCTCTGTCATAATTATTATTGGTATTAAAATTATTATTATTATCCTTTATTTGTAATGCAACATCATAATATTTAAAAGTGTGAGATAAAATATTCATAAAAACAGAGGATGCTTTTTCTCTGAAGAAGTCAGCACAGTGAAACGCATAATTGCCAAATATTTATTTTTCCTTATTTTCCTGGATCCTAAATTATTATTATTATTATTATTGTTATTATTATTATTATTACTACTATCCTTTATTTGTAATGCAACATCATAATATTTAAAAGTTTGAGATAAATTATTCATAAAAACAGAGGATGCTTTTTCTCTGAAGAAGTCAGCACAGTGAAACGCATAATTGCCAAATATTTATTTTTCCTTATTTTCCTGGATTTTAAAGAGCATTAAAAACTATACATTATACTGTGCATTCTTCTCTGCAGTAAATTGTTCCTGAGATAATCATCATTGCTTGTGCATATCATTTATGTTAATGTGCAGCTCAGTATGCTAGTTTGTGGCTTGGAGTGCTTAATAAGGGTTTGGAGGGGTTTTACTACATGATAACCTTAAGTGGGCATTGATTGTGCCACTACAGAGTCAGACAAGCAGATCATAATCTTATTATAAAGCAACAAATTAATATTCAGTAACTCATCTGTATAAGAATACAGAAGAAACAATGCTGGTTATCACAGGAATGATTAATGTTAGTAATAAATGGTTAATACAATGAATAGCTTTAAGAATAACTTAAAAAACACAACTTGATTTTGAGTTGACAATGTCCCTTTAATGTATTTATTATTTAGTTAAAGGGATATATATATATATATATATATATATATATATATATATATATATATATATATACTAGATATATAATGTCTTAGTATATTTATTTATTGTTATGTACTTTATTTTTTACTTTATTTTTTTATTTTGGTTTTACTGCTCACAATCAAATAAATAGTCCCTGTATGGGTCTGCAACTATTCTATAGACACTCACATACCTGGCCAGGCACATGGTCTTGGGCCACATCATTAATATGGTGAGAGCGCAGGCATCAAGACAAACTAAAGGAGATATCTCTGAGTTTTACCTTCCTATAGAAAGTCAAACTGTACATGTCCGGAATACAAAGGGACAAATACCGAGAGGATGCCGGAGATAGAGTGATACGAGGTAGGGCCCAAAGAGACGGATGAGGAAAAAAGAGAGATAAGGGGAAGGTTACAGACAGAAAGGTGAAAATGTAACACCCAGCAGAGAGAGCGCCCGCAGAGAGTCTAATTTAGTCCTCCAGGTAATGAGATATCGATTGAGCAGAAACAATAATAACTGCTGCTCTTTGATCAATGAAGTGGGAGATTTCACAGGGTGGGATTGTGAGGAGCGCTGCGCTCAGCTGAGTTATTTAGAAGAACAGAATAGGTTATATCTCACATTTATATTATCAGTGTGGGGTGACCGAGAGAAAGGGAGGGCTGGATACAGCCATGTAAAGAACAAATGTTATAAAATATATATATAGATGAACAATGAGAGAATTGCAGTATATAGCGATACCTTTGTATATTCATAAATATTATTAGACAAACATTGTCATAATATTTATATATATTTATATACTGCAATTCTCTGATTATTCTCTCTGTATATATATATATATATATATATATATATATATATATATATATATATATATATATATACATATAAGCATTATTATCTATTACATACAAGGTTCACCTGTAGCTTTGTCTGAGCCGAAGAAAGAATCCTTGTAGAATGATGATATTATTATCTTTTATGTGTTTCGCGCCAACATATTCCACTAAGTACATGGCGAAAACAAAATTTACATTGTATAAAGAATGGAGGGAGCGTTTTTTGAGCTTTAAATCAAACTTACATAGCGCTTGTTTTCAAAGCACCGACACAAGATTGAAAACTTGCAAACTTACAATCTAAAGGGGGCCCATTGAAAGCACTGACACTAAGGACTGAATGTTTCAAAAGAAGCCAATTTAGTTAGAGAAACAACAATCTCCCACTACAGTATAGTTTAATAGTACAGTCAAATTATTAAACGTTGTGTTTAGAATTAAATTTTATAAAAATATGTGCCCAATTTCAAGTCTTCAAAACATTGGATTACTGGGTTCCCTTAATCATCTTTAATTGATTTAATTGCCGACTGAATTATCTATGTTCACCATTCCTTTGAGAAATCCACGTCACAAGAGGAGAAATGCGCGTTGGGGTAGGTGAACCTACCAGTATTCTGCTTTTTGAAGTTTGCAAACACATTTTCAATTGAGGTTTATATCCTGGTTACACTTAGAAGGTCAGCTTGATGGATGCCCATCACATGGCTCTCAAATGGGACGATAATTTGTGTTATTTATATCTATGTAACTTATTGATTCCCTGGTGGTCCAGAGGTTAGGATTCGGTGCTTTCCCCACTGCAACCTGGGATCAATTCCAGTCAGGGAACCAAGAGGTCACAATACCCTGAAGCCATGTCGGCCTGGGACTGGTCAGTACTTGGATGGGACACCATCTAGAAATACCAGGAGTTGTATTCTGTAGCCCACTGGAGAAGGAACTGACAATCCACTCCATTATCACTGCCATGAATACCAAGTGGATCTGCATGACCATGGACATAAAGATGTTTTGGTGTGTTACAGTCCATGAGTTCACGTAAAGTTGGAAACGCCTGAACAACGCAAGAAAAAAAAAACATATATATATCTCTTTTGTCGACGTCCACATAAGAAGAATATTTACTAGAAAATTAAGATAACGATAGTAGAGTAACATTAATAAATGGATGTATAAGATCAAGCATTGAGGAAAAGTTTGGAAATGGATTAGACAGACAGATTAGATCAACTAGCAGGTTACTTTGTTTAAATTAAATATATCAGGGTTATTAGCTAGTAAAACAACAGCCTTATTAAATTGTGATTCGGTAAATTTAAAAGGGCTCTATTTAAGCACACAGCATTTTTTTTACAGAAGTTTTTAGTTAGTGAAGACCTTGCTTGTTTTTCGATAGAAGTTCACTAACTAAAAACTTCTGTAAAAAAAGATGCTGTGTGCTTAAATAGAGCCCTTTTAAATGTACTGAATTGCAATTTAATAAGGCTGCAAGTCTTTATAGATGCTGTAACACCCTGGTATATAATGTTTGTATTTAAAGAACGATGTAACGAGCTTCCAATGTATTCCTATGTACTATTCTATCTGTCCTGAATAAAAAAACTATTTTAAATAAAAATAAGAACATTTTTTAACAATTGAACAGTTTCCATGTATTAATGATTATGATACATATCCAATGTAGAAAATAATTGTATTTAACTCTGTGTCATAATTTTAAAAATATAATATTTTTATTTTAATTTTTTTATTTAAAATATAATAATAAAGTTGAAATTTGAAATAATATAATCTATTGGTATTTGTGGTCCTCTTTTTGACCATAAACATTAATGTGAATATGATCTATGTTCAACATACATTGTACTTGATACCACCCTTCATATACATAACATTATTATAGCCACTTGTGACATTTAGCTATTTCTCACAGCCTCCCTGTTATGTTCCTGTGGGAGCCCTACGTGTGTTTTCTGCCTATTAGATCACTCATTAAGTTAACGTTTCCGCACTGACATCTCATTCTGCCCAAGTTGCTGTCGGTCTTATTTAGACACATCCTGATGGTTTTAGCTCCATTCGTGTATCTGATGTTAGTAACCGGAGCCTGGGATTTGCACACAGTGATTTATCTCAGTTAGCTTATTTTGAAAAATCACATGCAAATACCAATAAATGTGATACCGAAATAGCACCGAGAGATAAATCCTGATGTATTGTCACCAAAGGCAATGAAACACATCAGGAAGATTAATATATTCCCGATATGAACTCCTGGCACAGATGTATCTCACTTTATTGTACTGTGTGGCACAGAAGGAGCTCATGGTTTACTATTGATGGGATTTATACTGAGCAATGGTGACCACAACTGCCAGGAGTTCCCAGCTAAATCTGATTTCATTGACAATCAGGAATTTAAAGGTATAGAGAATGGAACCATTTTGAATATATGCTAATATAACAGTGGTGTATTTAGGCTGTGCCACCTTCTGAAGGCACCACCTCACCACTACCACCTGGACTATGAGAGCAAAATTAAAATATTTGATTTTTAAATATTTTCATATATAAATATATATTATTAAATAAATATTTGAATATAAAAATCTCTTGCTCTCTTTATTTATATATATATATATATATATATATATATATATATATATATATATATATATATATATATATAATAAATAGTACATCTGTGTACACATTTAAATGTCTAAAACAAGTTGTAACGGAACCCATCACTGTTTTACCCTGTTTTATGGTTATTTAATTATTATGGTTAAATATGATCCCACTGTTATACTGTATGTATGTTGGTTTATGCTCTGCAGAATATTAGCCCAGACTATTGCAGACCTTGGCATAATAGATAATCCTATTACAAGGGCTCCTCATAAGCAAGAGAGGTCCATTGTGTGAAGTGTTCACATTGTGAAGATGGAACAAAGGGAAGGATGATATAATCAATGTCTGATTGTATCAAATTAGCCAGGTAGCCTCAGGGAGGTGTGACCCACCTATTGTCCCTCTATGTGTATTGTGTGGCCAACTATGGGGGATGTGTATTGCCTGTGGGAAGAGATGTGTATATATATTTCTGCACATAACAAAATAAAGTCAGTATTATTTGACTCCCAATTGGGTGTCGTCCAATATGGGAGGTTGGGGATGGTGAGACTGTAGTGCTTCTTGGATATTTTACTGTATACCAGCGGAGATATTGGATTCGTGTTCCAATTCCGTTACACAAGTTAAAAAACCTGCTTCCAGCTCAGAATTCCAAGAAAAACAGTTATTACACTGCATTCTGGGAAGCTGAGCTAGGACATGCAAATGTGCCCACAAATGCCTCGCTCTTCAATCCATAGCCATTTTAAAACATAAATATATATATAAAAAAATATATATAGTCAGAGTGTTTATGCGAGCCACAGACTTTACAAAGCTCTTTCCCCCTATGAGGTGTGAAAGAGTTAACTTCACTGAGCAGCTAATTAAATTCACCTGATCAGATCTCACTTAAGAAGTTGAGATTTGCGTGTGGCCGTTATAGGCTGTGTTTCTAACCAGGAGTGTGCATTCTTGAAACTACTGAGCAATCCCTTATAGCTAATAAATACACTGGCAGATGCAGTTGCAGCATTCCTGTTGTGCAGATAGAAACATCTCTTCCCAACTAAAAAGAAGAACAGAAAACGGTAGACTCACTGCAGCATAACTGCAGATATAATAATATAATATATAGAATAAAATAATATACTATAATATAATATGTGAGTATGTTATATTATTTACCATTCTAAAAATATTTTTATATTTTCAATTTAGTTCTTCCAAATTTTTAAATATATGACCAGACTGCAGAACGGAGGAAGCTGCTTTTGGCAAATGAAGTGCACAAGCAGCTGCTGCACTGGAGGAAGATGGATGAGGCAGCAGATGGGTTTGTGTAACTATAAGAAACTTAAAGTCAAAATAGGAAGATAATTTGTAGAGTCCCCGAGATCCAGCTGAGAGAACAAACTGCTCCACAAATAGGGATCAATCATATTAGCTCTGGGTTCTCTGGTGAAAGGGATATGGACGGTTCCTGGATGTTACTAGGTATATAATATCCCTGTGTATATATTTACTGACATGTATTTTACTTTATTAAGAAGTGCTTATAAGCTCTGTTTTACTGCCTAAAATAAAACAAATAGTCCCTGCATGGGTCTGTCTTCTGTAGTTTATGCAGATACAAACTATGTAGAAATGGATGTGCAGTGTAGTGTTGCCAGGGACCATGTATCAGCAGCCTATTGCACATAGAATATATATACAGTAGACTTTCAGTTAACCAGAACTCAAGCAACCAGAAAAAAAAATTAAATACTGTACTTAAAATAAAAATAAAAATGTCCAGGGCTCAACAAATGCCAGGAGCAAGGTTGTGATGCCACAAAATATATACAGGCACTTAGATTTCATCCACTGTACGGCTGAAATTCAGTTTTACCTGGAAGCAGACAGGCATGAGTGACTGAGCCAGTGCAGTGTTGGCGTTACATTCCCCGGGCATCAGTGACTGAGCCAGTGCAGTGTTGGGGTTACATTCCCTGGCCATGAGTGACTGAGCCAGGGCAGTGTTGGGTTACATTCCCAGGGCATGAGTGACTGAGCCAGGCAGTGTTGGGGTTACATTCCCTGGGCATGAGTGACTGAGCCAGGGCAGTGTTGGCGTTACATTCCCTGGGCATGCGTGACTGAGCCAGGGCAGTGTTGGGGTTACATTCCCTGGGCATGAGTGACTGAGCCAGTGCAGTGTTGGGGTTACATTCCCGGGCATCAGTGACTGAGCCAGTGCAGTGTTGGCGTTACATTCCCTGGGCATGAGTGACTGAGCCAGGGCAGTGTTGGTGTTACATTCCCTGGGCATGAGTGACTGAGCCAGTGCAGTGTTGGTGTTACATTCCCTGGGCATGAGTGACTGAGCCAGTGCAGTGTTGGCGTTACATTCCCCGGGCATGAGTGACTGAGCCAGGGCAGTGTTGGGGTTACATTCCCTGGGCATGAGTGACTGAGCCAGTGCAGTGTTGGTGTTACATTCCCTGGGCATGAGTGACTGAGCCAGGGCAGTGTTGGGGTTACATTCCCTGGGCATGAGTGACTGAGCCAGTGCAGTGTTGGTGTTACATTCCCTGGGCATGAGTGACTGAGCCAGGGCAGTGTTGGGGTTACATTCCCTGGGCATGAGTGACTGAGCCAGTGCAGTGTTGGTGTTACATTCCCGGGCATCAGCGACTGAGCCAGTGCAGTGTTGGCGTTACATTCCCTGGGCATGAGTGACTGAGCCAGGGCAGTGTTGGTGTTACATTCCCTGGGCATGAGTGACTGAGCCAGTGCAGTGTTGGTGTTACATTCCCTGGGCATGAGTGACTGAGCCAGGGCAGTGTTGGGGTTACATTCCCTGGGCATGAGTGACTGAGCCAGTGCAGTGTTGGTGTTACATTCCCTGGGCATGAGTGACTGAGCCAGGGCAGTGTTGGGGTTACATTCCCTGGGCATGAGTGACTGAGCCAGTGCAGTGTTGGTGTTACATTCCCTGGGCATGAGTGACTGAGCCAGTGCGGTGTTGGGGTTACATTCCTGGGGCATGAGTGACTGAGCCAGGGCAGTGTTGGGGTTATATTCCCTGGGCATGAGTGACTGAGCCAGGGCAGTGTTGGGGTTACATTCCTGTGCATGAGTGACTGAGCCAGGGCAGTGTTGGGGTTACATTCCCTGGGCATGAGTGACTGAGCCAGTGCAGTGTTGGTGTTACATTCCCTGGGCATGAGTGACTGAGCCAGGGCAGTGTTGGGGTTACATTCCTGTGCATGAGTGACTGAGCCAGGGCAGTGTTGAGGTTACATTCCTGGGGCATGAGTGACTGAGCCAGGGCAGTGTTGGGGTTATATTCCCTGGGCATGAGTGACTGAGCCAGGGCAGTGTTGGTGTTACATTCCCTGGGCATGAGTGACTGAGCCAGGGCAGTGTTGGGGTTACATTACCCGGGCATGAGTGACTGAGCCAGGGCAGTGTCGGGGTTACATTCCCCAGGCATGAGTGACTGAGCCAGGGCAGTGTTGGGGTTACATTCCCCGGACATGAGTGACTGAGCCAGGGCAGTGTTAGGGTTACATTCCCGGGGCATGAGTGACTGAGCCAGGGCAGTGTTGGGGTTACATTCCCTGGGCATGAGTGACTGAACCAGGGCAGTGTTGGGGTTACATTCCCTGGGCATGAGTGACTGAGCCAGTGCAGTGTTGGGGTTACATTCCCCGGACATGAGTGACTGAGCCAGGGCAGTGTTGGTGTTACATACCCAGGGGTCAACACCACACCCTCGAGCCTACCTGTGTGTAAGTGAGGAGTGAAAGCTGCTGCTGCTAGATCTGCCCTCACTGACAAATATACTTAGCAGAACATCCTAGGCCACTTATAATAGAATATAATAAAACTCTCAAGCAACCAGAAACTACATTTATCCTGCACCTACCAATCTCTGTGGGTGCCGGATAACTGAGAATCTACTGTAGATATTGACTGGATATGCTCCTCTTATTTAATTAACGACCCTGGAAAAATCCTATATACATAATTTACGCTTCAAATACCTAACTTTCAAGTCAATTAATAATTCCATTCAATTTAATTAATTAATTAATTGAATAATTCATTTTTTATTCAATATCAGCCAAACAAAACTACACTTATTTATAGGTGAATTTTTCCATTACGTATATATATATATATATATATATATATATATATAACGTATATATATATATATATATATATATATATATATATATATATATATATATATATATATATACGGTATATATATATATATATATATAAGACACTATTTAAGACTTTGTTTGCTGATTGTTTTATCGGCAGCCAGATTTCCAGGTTGGACGCAGATAAGGGCTGGGGTATGGAGTCCAATACAATGAGAAGCAGCCGTACAAAAGGGATAAAAATAGACACTTCGATCTTTAGCTCAGGAATCCCAGGGCACAGAACACAATAAAGAATCTCATCATCAAATTCAATTTATACCCAAAAAGAGGAGCTTTAATGTCTGCTACAAAAGGTCCTCCAGGCTGTTAGATCTCAGGAATTAATGCAATATGTCACCTATGTTAGGTTATTAGCCAGACAGAAATGTAATTAAATGAGCTTTTATGCGCACGGCACAGAATCCTTTGTTATCTCTTATAACGAACCTAAACTAAAGAAGACACAATACCCACTGGGTCTTACTGCTCATATTAATAAGGAGGAGATCAGAAATAAATGTATTTATAGTCAAAATGAATAATGAGACGTATACAATGCACACGCGGAGATCTTATAGTATAACAACACATTGTATAGATGGGGCTAGACAATAGTAGCATAAAGGACACTTGAAGAGACGTATTTATAGTATCTTCTTGACTTGATAAGAAAATGTAAAATAAATAAATAACACAGCATTTCTATTTTAACTATTTGTATTAAATTTTACTTTAATGGCAGAAGACGTTTTCTTTCGATCCTCACAGTATTAGATAAGTGGGATGAATGTGAGGAAATTAGGATTTATGTAAGATCTCTATTCATTTATGATGAAAGATTGAGATTATGATTAGCCAATGGATGTTCGAGTGTCAGTAGGATAACCCTCAACCTCAGAATTCCGGCAGACTACCAGGAGGACTGGACAAGAAGAGTCAGCAAAATTGTAGGTTTTCTTTAAAAACATATATACCCATAGCTAAAAAAACTATTTTTCCTCTTTTATTTATGTTTACTTTCACCTCTGTTGTAGAGAAGGTGTCTGACTGCTCGTTTCCACACACTACTTGTCCTCCTGACCCTATTCCTATTGCAACTCCCACAGTACCCTCATCCTTTAAATCTGTCATGGTCACACCTATCCTCAAGAAGACTTTCCTTGATCCTACATGTCTGAGTATCATCTAGTATCAATGATTCCTTTTTTATCTTCTAAACATCTGTAAAAATTGTCCTTCTTCCAATTACTACATCTTCTCTGCCATAATTATCTTTCTGAACGTCTACTTATGCTCGTCTCACTTCATATAGGTCAATGACGACTTGCACAAGGCTAACATGGCCAGTTCCTTATTCTTATTCTAGTTGGCTTGGATCATCTGCTACCTCACTACCTCACTAATCAGACTTCAGTGTCTTTTTGTTGTCTTATCAGTCTTTCTGTTAGTGTGCCTCATGGGCTTGTCTTGGGGTCACTTGTCTTACTTCTCTCTAACCTGTCTCATCACATCCTTTGGTTTCAATTACCATGTTATATTGAAGACACACAACTACACATTTCTACCTCTGACCTTACACCCACAATTCAAGGGAATGGGGTAGAGTCAGTGGTGTAGCTAGAGCATGGAGGTCCATTGTACAAAATAAAATGTTGACCCCCCCCCCATGTATCATCTCACTTAGACCCTTACCAATAACATCCCACTTACTAAGACCTCTTCCCATGATAGCATCCCACCCCAAAACCCTTTCCCACAGCTGACCCCCACAGACCCCTTTTTCATAGCTGCTCCCCTTCCCTTCCCTTCTGCCTGTGTGAAGCACACATATATACATATACTATCTCTACATAGCAGACAGGCCTTCTCAGCAGCCATCTTCACACAGCACCCACCCCTCTCAGATCCAACTGCACACAGCACCCAACCCTCTCAGATCCAACCGCACACAGCACCCAACCCTCTCAGATCCAACCGCACACAGCACCCAACCCTCTCAGATCCAACCGCACACAGCACTCTACCCCTCAGCACCCAACCCCTCTCAGCACCGATCTCACGTAGTTCACCTCACAGAACCAATCCCCCTGTACTTTGTTCTCATCCAGGCCTTGCTCTCTCTCTCTCACCTCTTTACTGATACACATCTCCAGTGTAGTAATTTGTTACAGAAAATACAATTAAATGCAAACAAAAAATATATTTTACTCAGCTCTGGGCCCCTTTTGGGGCTAATAGAGAAGGGCCCTGGTGCATTGTCTCAATGCATTTTGGACCTGGAAAGCCCAGCAAAATATGACAGTAATGGAGCTTGTGAAGCAATGAACATGAGCTTGACGGACCTATGGGGCAGTGGCTGACCATGAGTAGGGTCACAGAGTCAGACATGACTGAACAACTAAACAAAAATGGAGCTTCCAATATTTCCTACAAAGTCTGGCTCTAATATTCCCTTCCTTATCAAAGCCAATGACACTATCATCCATCCATCCGTCCATCTAAATATCCATCCATCCATCTATCCATCCATCTATCTATCTAAATATCCATCCATCCATCTACCTAAATATCCATCCATCCATCTATCTAAATATCCATCCATCCATCCATCTATCCATCTATCCAAATATCCATCCATCCAAATATACATCCATCCATCTATCCATCCATCTATCCATCCATCCAGCAGATAAAGCTTCCTCCTCTCTCATTCCATCAGTTTTGCTTAAGAACATTGCATAGATACACCCTTTTCTTGCCCCATCTCAACAGGACCATTATAAGGACTTGGATCCTATCTTTTCTAAACGGTAACATTTCTCAGGTCTTCTTGTGTCTCAGCTCTCTCTTCTGCAATCAATACTTTCATATGCAAAAATATTAAAAAATATTCAGCTGCAGTTTTCCCAAACCAGAATGATCTGCTGATATTATAGTAAATAAAAAGGCTGATCAATATAACTGATGTCACTAGTGAACTACAATGTGTAATATAATTTACTTTATTTGAACATCAGCATGTGTATATATATATATATATATATATATATATATATAAATATATATATACATATACTGTATGTACATTTTGGTTACATTGTGCTTATTTCACAACCAATCCGATGGTGGACATACATCTATAAAAATGCATTTATTTACATTTTCTCAACTCATTTTTATAAATATTGTAACAAAATCATACTAACAATTGAAGTAATATAACCAGCCTTTCAGCACACAGGGATCCTTGAGACCTTTTATAAATCTTCCTCATCCTTTAGTGGTCAGTTCCTTGATCCTTCTTCAAGGCTGAATTAATAAATATGTTTAATTATATTTATAGAACAGATTAAACATTTCGACCCTTGGCCAGTAGGTGGCACAAGACGTACGCCTGGCACTGGGCAGCTTTATACCCCTCCATCATTCAACTGGTTTCAGTCTCAAAAACCAACTGAACTCTTACAGCCTTATTGAATTGCGATTCGGCCAATTGAATAGGGCTCTATATAAGCACAGAGCATACAAGAAATATGCTGTGTGCTTATATAGAGCCCTATTCAATTGGCCAAATCACAATTTAATAAGGCTATAAGTGTCTTTACCAAGAAATCTCTATCTACCACCATAACCATAAGTGGATACATGTGCACCTCGTGACTATATTATATATAAAATGTCACATCATACAGGTGTGCACTGCAAGAAGTACATCAGATTGTAAGCTGCGACTCCTCAACAACTAAAACTAGATATTATAAATAGTAATTCATTATTAGCAGCATTTATTCGATGATTCAATTAAAAAATATTCCATATTAAACTAATTCCCAGCTGCTGCTGGTATCCAGCCACTATAAGGTCAATGGGGAGGTATTGAGTCTACCACATAGGATTAACTTGTCAAGCACAAATGAATATCTACAATGGCTGAAGATTATCTGTGTTAAAATAATTTCCCTTGGCAGAAAGGTTTTGCTGTGGGGGCAGCCAATGAATGATTGGCCTCTTAGCTAATTACAATTCTCTCAGCCAATCCCTTTCCCCTTTCTTACCTTATCAGGGTGGAAACAAACATCTCAACTAGAGACTTTTTTTATTATTATTATTATTATTATTATTATTATTATATTCATTAAATAAGATCAATACAGAGTTCCTCTTGTTATCTCAATACAATAATAATTTAAATAAATGATATTGAACTGTCTCTGACATCATTGGTGGGTGGGTTTCTCTACGGGGAGAATGTTCTTGAGATGTGAAAGAGCCAGCTTTAGCATTGTCTCTCAATCTACCTTTTGAAGACCATTGGACAAAACAACTTGGTTACCTCTTTTTGTGCCTCACACCCAATAATCTGCCCTCTTGTACCCCTCTTGTACCCTCTTGTACCCCTCTTGTACCCCTCTTGCACCCTGTTGTACCCCTCTTGTACCCTCTTGTATCCCTCTTGTACCCTCTTGTACCCTCTTGTACCCCTCTTGTACCCCTCTTGTACCCTCTTGTACCCCTCTTGTACCCCTCTTGCACCCTGTTGTACCCCTCTTGTACCCTCTTGTATCCCTCTTGTACCCTCTTGTACCCTGTTGTACCCTCTTGTACCCTGTTGTACCCTCGTGTACCCCTCTTGTACCCCTCTTGTACCCCTCTTGTACCCTGTTGTACCCCTCTTGTACCCCTCTTGTACCCTGTTGTACCCCTCTTGTACCCCTCTTGTACCCTCTTGTACCCCTCTTCTACCCTCTTGTACCCTCTTGTACCCTGTTGTACCCTCTTGTACCCCTGTTGTACCCTGTTGTACCCTCTTGTACCCCTCTTATGTCTCCTTAGCTGCCTTTCCATTGGAGCTTTTGTCTCTCTCAGCCTCAACATGTCTATGAGAATGAAACTTCTCCTTTAGCTACAGAGAGTTGTGGAATTAGCTGAACTTGATAAAAAAACATTTTTTTGTGATTTCAGGCATTAATACAATCACTTTGTCACTGATCTGCCAGAGAAGTTGAGGCTGAGGTAAAGTTGAGGTAACAATAATCCACAGAACCTCTAGTTAACAATTCCTTGAGCACCTTCTTGAAGATGGTGGATGAGGTGGTTGCAGATATTAGCTCTGGTTGTTATTCCAACAGGGCTGTATCTCCAGTTACTTTGTACCACTGGAGACACATGCACTGTAGAATACACCCAGGCCATGTCCAGATGGCACCTCAAGAGGAAAGAATCCTGCTAAAATGTAATACAGATAGATAGACAGATAGATAGATAGATAGATAGATAGATAGATAGATAGATAGATAGATAGATAGATAGATAGATAGATAGATAGTCAGATAGATAGATAAATAAAGATACAGAGAGATAGATAGATAGATAGATAGATAGATAGATAGATAGATAGATAGTCAGATAGATAGATAGATAGATAGATAAATAGATAGATAGATAGATAGATAGATAGATAGATAGATAGATAGATAGATAGATAGATAGATAGATAGTCAGATAGATAGTCAGATAGATAGATAGATAGATAGATAGATAGATAGATAGATAGATAGATAGATAGATAGATAGATAGATAGATAGATTTTTCCATTTATGGGAAAGCCTTCATGTATAGGTATCAACACGTTGAACTTCCAGGTACATTTTACATGACCTACGGAAAGACTCTTCAATGACTAATTCAAAGACTTTTCAATGAGTTATGGAAAGTTCAAAACCTAAATATTGTGGTGAGACTTGAAAAAAAAAAACTTTTGGAAGTAAATATTTCTTATACATGAAGATTGTTACACTCTAACTCATCCTTAAAAGACTTCTCACTTTGAAACGCTTTATTCAGAAGAACTCTTGGCTATCCATTGTTCAAAAAGTCACAAAGCAAGAACCCTTTTACTGTGACTAGTTCCATACATCATCTAGGAAGAGTTTGTATCTGTTTAAGAAGACATTTTATGATTAATCTTTTCATACGTGACACCTGGCGAAGAATCTGATTTCAATAAAGATTTTTTGGATGGACCTCCATTAACTACACCAACCCTGTCATTTTTTCCATCAACAGTACAATAATATTTACGTTTCTACTAGTAAAAATCAGAAATGTTAATGGACAATAATGTGAAGACACCTTATATTGGAGGATCTCTTGTCGGCTTGACAATATTTAATATCATTCCTCATTTTTGAGCCATTAAATGGAGGGATTAATGGCCTTATAAAGGATCCTCTAAAGACTGGAGATCTGGGGCTTGATAAGAATAGAAACTTTATTTAACTTTTATTAAACTGTGAATTTAAACAATCAGTTACTATTTTATTAATCCTGCCCACAGGCTGCATAAGCTCAGGATCTCTCCATCACCTGAGACTGAAACAGAGCCGCCCAGGGGTAAGTGCCTAGTTGTAAACCTTTAAGTGGGCAGAAGAGATCTGGATTTCAGCTTTGCCTACAGACAGATGTAGTTACCTCCACAACTCTAGCTTCCACCTCTCTCACACTAAACAAGGGATAATTCATAGTCAAGCCATCAGATACCACCGCATATGTTCAAACACAGAGGACCGTGATGAACACTTAAAAACACTGCCTGCCTCCTTCAGACAGAAGGGTTACAAACCCCGTATTATCACTCAGAAAGTAACCTCTGCCATCAGAACACCCCGGGAACACCTGCTGCAATACAAAACCAAAGAAACAACTTCACGTACCCCTCTGGTAACCACATAAGGATTTACAACTACAACTCACAGAGGACACAGAATTGAAACACACCCCGTTCTTGCATTTAGGCAGCCACCAAATTTAATACAAACATTGGTGAACAGAAGATTGCCAAATGAACTGCATAACAGAGAAAATGGCACCAAACCCTGCAATAAAAGTCGCTGCAAACTATGTCAGGGCATCTGCAAAGAGGACACTGCCACGAACAACAACAAGACCCACAACATCAGAGGCTCATATTCATGTACATCATACAATGTAGTGTACATGATACAATGTACTGTATATGAAAGGGGAGGCTACATTGGGGAAACCAGCCAGAAACTACACATGCGAATGAACCTCCACCGAAGCTCCATCAAAAAACACCAGGAAGACAGCTATTGTACTCCAGTGGGACACAATTTCACCCAGGAGAATCACTCCATCCAGAACTTCAAAATAAAAGTACTCAGAACTATCCAACAGCGGAAAACTTTTGAATCAAAAATGATTAAATTTTTTAATACAAAGAATTTGGGCATTAACATCGACTTAGGCTTTCTGGCCCACTATCTTAATGTCTTATAGGTAACACATTCCACTTACCTCCCCCCCCCCCCCTTCTATTGCTGTTTTTGTAAGCTACATGCTATGCTGAAATGTATTGCTCTATCTTTTACTCTGCTGTGTTCTTATCTACAAAATGATCTATAGACTTACTGACCTATCAGGACATTATTCACAATGCTTGTCTGTTTCTCACTTAACTCTGCCCAATGAATTTTGTCTTTCTTGTTTTTCCCCCCAAAAAAATTCCGATCTTTTTCTGTTTACTGTCTTTAGCTCATACTTGTATCAGTATCGCTTTTTGACTTGATAAAGAGAGGCATTATCTCTCGAAAGCTCGCCGTTTTAGTATGAATACGTTTGTCCAATAAAAAAGGTATCACTATTCACTGCAATACTCTGATTATTCAACTATATATATATATATATATATATATATATATATATATATATATATATATATATACATAATTTCAGCATCCTCTTAAAGATACTGTGTATCTTCCTCTTTAGACTAAGTACTGGGTTTCTGAAGTTATTAAAAGCTCAGTTCTTCCATCATATCTCCTTTCTCAGCCCCCTGGGCTCCAATTTGTGGAATTAATGTGTGATTTACAGAGAGGTTTCTTGTGTTTGTGGGGACGGCAGCAATTCTGTACAAGACAGATCCTCACATGTTATTGATCACACGCCAGATACAGAGTCCTGGAGCCCTAAAAGCTGCAAGGTGTGAGGTTTAAAGGGAAATATTTAATTTTCCAATAAATTATATGCAGTTTGTTATCATAAATAAATAAATATACCGCACAATCATTCCATAATAATAGAGGATTTCTAGTTAAAGAACCACTGTAATTTATGAAATATATAGTATAGGAATGTTGTAACAAACAATATTAAGAGATTTATAAAATATGAGCATACAACAATTTTAGAGAAAATCTTTTTTCTGCCGTTTCAGTTTCCATCTTGTCTGACTTGAGCATTTCCTTATAAGGTGAGATTGATTTATTAACGCTTTTGTAATTTTTGGATATATGACACTTATTCCGTTCCTCCACTCACGCCCAGAAACAGGCAGCTAGCAAGCATAACTACAAATCCTGCTCCTGCAGAAATGTAAACCCCCCTCTCATACATTTAACTTTCACAAAGTATCATGGATGCCCCCAGGAACCAGTGTTGGTTTCTACTTAAAAACAAAAAGCCTTATTCAATTGTGCTATCGCAAGTTCATTTGCTATTCAATTGTTGTCTTTTTGCGGGCTCCGGACAGTTTGAAGACGGGCTGGAAAACTTTGCAATGGTGAAACCCGTAACTTACAGCCTCCCGAAGCCTTTGATCTTTTATATGTTTCCGCCCTGAACTGCTACAGACGAGTGCATGGTTTACGCATTCGGCTTTGGGCCAGTAACTTGCGGGCTTGATCAATTGAGACAAACGGGAGCCTGCAGCACGCCTGCCAACATATGGTCTGGATCCTGTGAGATGCGGGCTTGCAATTGAGTCGGGCTCTAACATTGTGACCTTTTTCAGTTTTATCATGATTAAAAAAATTAATGTTTCCTAACATATTTTGATTTTTATCGGATAATGTTTCTTTTCTTTAAGTGCTCAGTTCTGATATTTATGTGAATGTTATGGAGCTTGCCTCTATAGCTAGAGGAAGTTTATGGGCAAGATGCACTATGGTGTGAAACGTGGAGAACTATTGGAATAACTCTCCTGTTATGTGATGGGGCAAATATACTAAAATATAACATGTCCCAGAGCTCTCTGCTTAGTGCGTCTGTCTCCGTATGTGAAAGGAACACTAGGAATATGATTTTATTGTAAAGAGCACAAAAACTGCCCATGCATTGTATATATATATATATATTTGTGGGCACATTTGCATGTCCCGGCTTAGCTTCCCAGAATGCAGTGTAATAACTCGGAATTCTGAGCTGGAAACAGGTATTTAAACTTGTTTTAGACATTCAAATGTGAACACGGATGTACTATTTATTTACTATATATATATTTTATTCCAACCTTGGCTTTGCATTAAAGCTGTGTAATACAGCATGCATACGCTTAAAGGAAGCCATGTTTGATAATGGCTACGGAATGAAGAGCGAGGCATTTGTGGGCACATTTGCATGTCCCAGCTCAGCTTCCCAGAATGCAGCGTAATGACTGTTTTTCTCGGAATTCTGAGCTGGAAGCAGGTTTTTTAACTTGCTTTAGACATTCAAATGTGAACACAGATGTACTTTTTATTTACTATATATATATACATTTTTTTTATTATATATTTTTAAACCAAATAGATTTAATATTTTCCAACTGGCAGCAAACCGCACACAACAAGAGGGCGTGATAATACAAACAATAGACCACGACGTCTTTTGAGAACCTGAGGTGCTAGGATGTTCCTCATCTATAGAACATGTCAGAAGTTTCCAGAAGGCGCTCTCTTCATCTCTTGATTGACAGAAATACAACGGGACAAATTATCCAGTTTATTAGACATCACAGGTCTCTACTTTCTGGCAGGGTTGCCCCACTACTGCACTCCATGTGCCACCCATAATCCGTCAGAGCCAGCAGATTTCGGCCTGTCAGCAAGCTGTAAATATGGTCTAATACTTCTCTGCGCAAACCTATAGCAAGTCTGCCAGGAGCCTATCTGTGCCAATCACCATCTCAGCGCCATCGTGGCCCATTTAGGACTGGCTGAGTACCAAAGATGTGTTAGAGAAACTGATTCATTAAAAGCATATTGAAGATTCCTGGCATTTACCGGGTATATAATATACCATGTAGTAAGTATGGGACTATGGTGGGCTTTTAATTAATCCTTAGAATAAATATATTCTTTTGTTTCTCTATAGTGTTATTATTGAGTTACATAGTTACAGAGCTCCAGTACATTGGTGAAACGTTCCGTAACAATGTCAGGTAATGAGAGATACATTGTATTTATGGTTGGACCCCCCTAGTTATACTAAACATATAAGAGTGGGTCCAGTCTTGGAGACCAGATGCCCAAATAGTTATTAATAAATGAGATTAAAATAGTGCACGGTCTAAAGGATACAATTCATAAGGAGCCTCCATGACATTAATATGTATAGTTTAGGATTAGAAGAGAGATAAGGATATGAGAGACACCTGCCATGAAGGAATTCAAGCATGCCTGGCATACGCATCAGCCCGTACTGATGACCCCTTGAGGGTCTTATCCTATTGTCTTCATTTTAGGTCACAGGAAAGGCTGGGCATGCACAGACCCCTGGGAGTAGATTGTCTAATCAGTGCTACTTCCTGGAAAGTGGGCATGCTCATTCTTTTGTTTTGTATGTGGCTTGAACTGAAGACGATAGGATAACAGCCCTAGGAGGAAATCAGTAATTATTGGCTATAATACATCACCAACATACAGAGTACCCTTAGTGGCTGGATCAGAAAGGCTGACAAGTAACATTGCGAACGTCAGTGTATGGAAATACATTTTTAATTATATTATAATTTATTACATTATATTACACACACACATATATATTTTCTATATATAATATAATATACATGTTTTAGGAAAAGCAATAGGATGATTAGATGGGCCTTTTATTGCCTTTCATTTAAAAATAAGCATGTAGTTAATTCATATCACTATATGAGTTTGTATGTGTATAAGCACACATATAGTACTCAGTGGTGGATCTGCTGCTGGTGCAGCAGGTGCAAAACACTGGGGCCCATAACAGCCAGTGAAAGAGGAATCTAAATGTATTAGAGGACTATGGCAGATAATATCTTGATGTGATCACCATAGGGGTGATCTGACCATCTATTGACCTCAAGGAGTGGATAGAAAATTTGCAGTGGGGGGGGTACAAAATTATTTTTCACCGGGGCCCTCCATTCACGAGCTCCGCCACTGACTGTGCTGTAAAGTTCTTCAGTCATAGAAGGGTTAATACCATCTCACTCCCAGCATTGGTTGGCACACACCACCCAACAGATGGCCACATTTATATTGTGAGTGCCGTGCTGTAACCATGCAACATTGTGGCGAGGAATTTTGTTTACTAGTCTCATATCTGTCTGTTATTTCTTAGCAGCTCACCACGGGCGCTTTCTGATAGATGGGGTGAATATTTAAAGCGCTTTCTATTCCAGAGATCGTCCTCCTCTTAGTGACAGGACAGATTGCAATGTTTATTTGCAGATGCCGTTATTATTTATCTTCCAGTATGAGGATACTATCTGCGATACATTGTATCTGTTGTGCTTAGAAATAAAGTAACATTTCAATACTGATACAAACAGCTTCTGGTGACAATGTTACAAGAGAACTTGCTAATGGGCAATACATTGAACTGTTACATTCAAATTGTCTATTATTTTCTTGGCTGATTCTATCTGTTACTTTCTTGGGAGAGTCTGTTCAAACCTAAAGAAAGAATAAAAAACTATTTTGGTCTGGAGAGGACACTGGGGCTCCACGGACTCCATGAGACCACATTACTGTCCACAATAGCCACAATACCTCATTAATATAGACTAGCTCATATATAGGGCATTTATTAAAGGGATATGGAAGGTTCCCTGTTATTCTCTATCATCAAGATGTCAAATGATGCATTGATTATGTGCCTTATAGCATGGTGTTTTTTGACAACTGGCCCATGAGACCTCATCTGGGGGTCCTCAGGAATAAGGAGGGATGAGACCTAGAGCTCGTGTTGACAGGTTACGGGTCCTCTACTACTGGCAATAAATGAGGAATCTTAATTTAAAAGGGGAGGATGGCTGATAATGACTTAATAGAAAGGTGGTCTGATAATCATAGGGTTGATTTGCATATATTTATAGCATTTTGATTGACTCCAGGGGTGCATAGAGATGTTCGAAGGTGCCCCCAATTTTTTTGGCATTGTGGTCCTCCATTCACATGCTCCATATCCTAACACTTTAAACATACCACAAGCATTAGTCACAGTTATAAATATGATGAACATATCTGCCATTAATCTTTTCAAATTAGTGCAGAAATAAACATTTATTGCTATCAAACTGTTTAAAATGTTCATGTCTTCAAGTCATCTCCATGAGCATTGGAAGGTGATTGGCTAGTGCAATGAAAAAGGATAATACCTCTTGCTCTAGACTAGAAGGGTTAACTACGTAATGCCTGTAAAGGATTCAGTAATTCCACTGGTGCAGGTTGTGATTAACTGAATCGGAGTAGGGTAACTTATATAAAATCATATAGTGATATCTAAAGGGCCACAGTAATGGTTCGTTGACCATGAACAATGATCAATTTAAAGAACTTTTCAATGTACTGAGATTAATAAATGGTGAACTTTTAAGAGAAAGGTGTCAGAGCTCTTTGCATCTGTTCCAAACTGTTGCAGAATATGAAGCTGAAGACAAGGTCAGATTTCTTATTAGGACAACTAGGCAGCTGCCTGGGGGCGCTTCCCTGTAAAGGATGCCTCATTTCACAATTCAAATTGCTCCTTGACATAAAAAAAGGAAATACTGCAGTTTACAGACTTGTAGCTAAAGAGTAAATGCCCAGAACTAGAGGTTTACAAGAGGGAGGAATGTGTTGTGCCTAGGGGCGCATGTGCCTAGGGGAGCATTTTGGAGAAATCTTAAATTCTGCAGATGGCTCTTGATTTACAATGTTCAACAGAACTGAATAGAGATATTAGTTGATTATACTAATTCCTCCTATTACTCCCAATCCACTTAGACAAAATGTCTCTCACCTTTAATGCAGGAAATAATAGGTTTATTATCTCTTTAAACTGTATCTAAATGTGTAAGGATCCCAATCATTCATCTATAAATCCCACTGATTACAGCCGTGTACATCTGCACATACAGAGCGCGCCATGTAGATGTTCACACTTGTATTTGCCAGATGACTGAGTATAAATGTATTGAACTGAATGATGCAGAAACCAATCTAATTATTTTAATGTTTGGCAGAAAATTATTCTAAGAGATAAAAGCGCAAGCTTGGCACTATGAGATCCAGAATAGGTTTATTGTCATCTCCATAAATATTAACAGAGTCACAGGAAGGGACTTGATGCTCAGCTAAATGGGCCTCCAGTGCATTGCCAAATAAGATAAGTAGCATTGCTTTTGTTATTAGAAAATACATATATAAAATGGCAGCAGATTAATGGATTACTATAATATATATATATATATATATATATATATATATATATATATATATATATATATATATATATATAATTTATATTCTATTGAAGAAAGGGCTTGAAAATAGTTGAATTTTTTTTTTAGCATGTAAAAACTACAGTTACTAATTTATTAACTTGTATTTGTTAACTTTGTAAGCAATTATTGGTTGTGCTCATCCATAAGGTTATCTTGTCAAAGATACTGGAGAAGGTTGCCAGTTCCTTCTCCAGTGGGCTACAATTTGTCTGACCTCTCTGTTATGACCTGCCCATCTTGGGTGACCCTACCTAGTATAGCTCACAGCTTCATTGAGGTACACAACATAAAGTTAAAGACAGTGTTCTCAAAGTCATGGAAAAAATGAAATGAAAGTGCATCATAGAATCTTCTTAGAATATATGCAAGTAAAATATTGTTAGTTATTAGTCATTGAATCCTACCTGTGAAGGTTATGGTACTTCTACAATTTATTTTCTGCATTGTATGCCTGAAACAGTATGAACTCTATGTGCACATGGCTTGATTTCTCACTAGGCAAACTAGGCAGCTGCCCTGTGAAGGGCGCCTCGTTTTACACTTCAAAATGTTTCTCGGCATAAAAAAGCAAAAACTGCAGTTCACAGACTTATCGCTAGGGGTAAAAGCCTGGAACTAGAGA
The DNA here is from genome assembly GCA_027410445.1 of Discoglossus pictus. Taxonomy (NCBI): domain Eukaryota; kingdom Metazoa; phylum Chordata; class Amphibia; order Anura; family Alytidae; genus Discoglossus; species Discoglossus pictus. Next base: position 468,817,675 of record CM050164.1, read on the forward strand.
GTTACAAGAGAGAGGAAGCTGCTGTGCCTAGGGTCGCCAACCATATAAATCCGTCCCTGCGTACCCTGTCGTTCATCCCATAAATCACATCCAAAATGGGGCAACATGCATGTTTCTGGATTATGTTAGTTTCCCTGGACAAAGATTGCACATATATGGCTGATCTAACCCTCCAGTTCTGTGGGTCCAATAATGTCCATATCTATATTATGTCTGTGTGCGCTAAATTCGACAGGCTAATGCTGACGCAGCCAGAACAAGTTAGAATCGAAGGAAATCAAAGTCTTCAAACTAAAGGAGGCAATTCAAGTCTTCTGAATGATAGGTGGTCCTCCTGTGTTCATGGCCTGTCTGGGGGATCTTGGTGAGAGTTTTGTAAATCTCTGTACTATGGGAACTACTGAGCCTACCTATAGTGGCCCCCAGAAAACCAACAGTTCAAGTGGAGAAGAAGTAAAACTCTGTTTTAGATATTTTGTATTGTCTTGCCTTGACTTTCCCCCCTAATTATCCCTTTTATAGTCCCCCAAACCCTCATAGTCCCCCATTGCCATATCTTCTGTTAGTCACACCAATTCCTATAGCAGCATGAACACTTGGGCCACCCAAGTCACATAACGGTCATCAAACAAACCAACATCTCTTGAAAATGACTAAATCCCTGGCACCCCAGGACACGTCCTGTCTTTATACATATAAAGATTGGCATGTGCCCCTTTATGAGGCTGGCAGACACTATGGGCTCCTGTGACTATTGCCATTCTGGTCCATTTCTCAATTCATTGCATTGATCTGAAAATCTCCCCTTTTAAGTAAACATAGTTAAAGTGCAGGACCATATTTAAAATATGCATTGTTGAAGAACTAGACTTCATAATGAGAAAAAATGCTTATCACCTAATACAGATTTTAATTTATTACATATGATATGCATTTATTCTTTACAGGGGCAGCCATTGCTTTGTTTAAGTCCACATGAAACAGCTGAATGCTTATCTGCATTCAAGGCTCCTTCCCAGACTATAATAAAAAAAAAAATAGCAGCTCCCACTACAGTATAATTGAATGCAAACAGGTAACGCCTTAACATAAATAAATATATTTTGCCCTTTTTGAAGTGTAGTTCTTCAAGAGAAGATATTGAGAATATGGGACATTGCAATGTGTTTTCCTTAAAGCGATCAGGAAGCCCAGCTCCTGTGCATCAGGATCACCCCCTTGGGACTCCAGTTTGCTCCCAATTGTCCGGATGTTGCTGGTGAACAAATTCAGGAAATCCTGTCAAGCTCCCTGTATATTTGAGCCTTATCTGAGTGGGAATACGGACACCAGAGAACGAGGCTCTGCTGGTGATAAGAATAACTTGATGTTTCTTATCGGCCCACACTGTGATGTTGCCAAACCCGACGCGCGTTGCTTTTTTTAAGTCATTGCAAACACCGAGCCTGGAACGTATTCTTGGAAAAGAGTCAATGGGACATAAATAACTGGGATGTTCAGGACCAAAACATGATATTTCTTGGAAAATGGCTCATTTCTTGGCACTTGTGGGCGATATTTAATCAGGCTGCCTATTTATGGACGGTGATTGGCTTTATTTGCCACACCCTTGCTATTAAAGGGACAAGATGAAGGTCCCAAATATGGTAAAATGTAATTATTTAGTTAATCAGTACAATTTCCAACAGTTGAGGTACATTGATGATTGCTATTTTGTCAGCCAGTACACCTTTCTGATTCACCTAATATGGGTATATTGCTAACTGCAGATCATAGATGCTGATGCATTAGACAATTGATTACAATTTTCTTTTTAAAAATCAGACAACAGATTAACCTTAATAGGTTAGTTCTGTGGACAAGATTACCCACTCTGAGAGCAGCCTCTTTTAGCTCACTTCACAGGGAGAAATATCCTGCAGTATATCAGTCTGAAAAGAGTGGTCCAGCCCCGAAATACCAGGCAATTCTACCCTGAACAGGAGAAATGGCAAACCCCAGCGGACGTTTCAACCTTATTTGGTCCATATCAGTGAGGTGTAGTTGAACTCCCTAAGGCACAGTGAGGAAGGAGTCCACATCTGGAACCTCCTATTACCCTTTTGGTTATTTGAATAACCAAAAAAACAAATTAGAATTGCTTAATTAATTCATATTTTCTATGTGCCGGCTGCCGAACACTTGTTAAGTTTTACAGATACATTAATATCCTGCCTATGCTATACTGTTACAGGGTATATAATATAAAGCACACAACTCCACTATCTCATGGAAATGGGAATGCATATTAAAAAAATATATATTACTTTTGGCACCAGCTTTTCTTTCAATTATTTCAGTATAATCCATTAGGGGAGGTTCGCTAAGATACGGAAGGTCTGCAATAGAGGTTTTTTATTCTGCAGGAATTAGGGCACTTGGATGCGCAGCACATAGCAGCGCCTACAATGCATAGAAAGTCTTCCCAATTGTTGTTGCAAAGTCAGGTTAAAGTCCAAGGTCTCGGACTGAGTGGTTATTCCATGCTGGATTGGACTCGATCATTCTTACAAATTGTCCATTAATTTGTGTCTCAATTGACGTTCAGCTACCAGGGCAAAAATGTCTGGCTCCCCCTACTAATTCTTAATGCGCAAAAATGAAATCATTATGTGAAATTATTGCCGGTCAGGCAAATTGAGTCAGGAAGCTGCCCATATCTTGGACGTTTAGCCCTCTAAGGGTGTGTGGGGTTAATGGCAAGTATACTGGTGTAACCTTCATGTAACCTTCACTGGTCACTGGTGTAACCTTCATGTAACCTTCACTGGTCACTGGTGTAACCTTCATGTAACCCTCATCCATGGCTCAGAGCCATATTAAGGGGCCATATATATAGTTATCTAACTCAACTGAGTATCATATCTGGTCAGTAGAAAGGTTACATCCTCCCGCATATCTCTTTATATCTATGTAACTATACTGTATATTATTCTAATTGCCACTTGGACATGAAGTGTTAACAGCGTACTCTTCTGTTGAGTTATAATGAAGTGGTAGTGTTTCAACCATTTTTCAGCTCAATTTCTTGTCTATACCCATAATCCATTGCAGCGCCTTTTAATTTATACTTTAATAGAAAACTCTCTAACAAGACATTTAAATTTTTAGCAAAGCCATAATGTCCTTTAATTAAAAGAAGTGGTGACATCATCCATGTCAGATAACGGCGCATGTTCCTCATTATATCCAATAATGGGCTCTGTGAGCTGTGGGCTCTGATCAGTCCAAAGGGACTAAGATAATAAGAGAACTTCAGGAAATGTATACAACTTAATATATAAATATTATTATTATTATTATTGTTTATTTATAACGTGCCGACATATTCCGTAGCTCTGAATTAATATATTAACCCTCTACTGGTAGAGGCACAAGCTAAGGATTGTGGAGAATTGCAATGCCAATAAAAGTTTTAAAGGACCAATGTAATGGCCTAACTAGAAGAGATAGTTGTTTTATTAATGCACTGATCATTAATAAAAGTCTTATTTAATGGATTATAATAGCAATATTCTATATGAAATCCACTTTCGAAGATTAAAATATCAGCCTCCAGTTGAGCTGATTGTCTCCCTGACAATGTCATCAAGTGGGCTTGACATACAGATATATATGTGTGTGTGTGTGTATATATATATGTATATATATATATATATATATATATATATATATATATATATATATATATATATATATATACAATCCCAACAATAGAGGTGCTGAGGCACAGAACAAACTATCCTTAATAGGTTAGTTCTATGGACATGATAACCCACTCTAAGAGCAACCTCTTTTAGCCACTTGTGCCCTTCACATGGAGAAATATCCTGTAGTATATCAGTCTGGTCTTACTCAGGAGAGTGATCCAGCCTCGGAATACCAATTTTACCCTGAGCAGGAGAAACAGCAAACCCTAGGCATATGTTTTGGTCTTCATTGGGCCTTGTCAGTAGGGTGTAGCTGATAAATGCTTAAGGCACAGCCAGCAAATGGTCCACATCTGGGGTCATTTGCATAAGTAGTATTGTTGGTATTGCTTATATGTTTATATATATTAGTATAGTAGAGTATATTTATTTCAAATATATATATTTTAAAACGCTAACATACTGCGTTTACATTCTTCTACAGTATAATGGCGCATTAATTCCAGTCCTTAAGGCAAGTAGTGCATGCTTATTATCACCTTTTCGATAATATCCAGATCACACCTAGAATTCTCCACTTATATTTATATATAAATCACTGCCAGTTATTTTAATCAAGTTGAATGCCCAGATTTACATTTTTAATCAAACATTGGTGTCAGTAGTGGGATTAATCCTCTGTAATGTGTTATTTACCAGCACACTGGAATTCCTTTGCCTTACAGTAATTATCAGCCAGTGTCAGCTCTGATATTACTCAACAAGGGGAGCTGCTGCTCTAGAATTAGCTAGTATATAGCACCCTAAATGTTACACCAACATCATTTACAGTCTTAACTTTCTGGACAAATCCGCAGGGGAACATAGAAACTAGTTTATTAGTTATTATTATTATTATTGTTGTTTTTATTATTATTATTATTATTATTATTGTTATTATTATATTATGTCATATGCTGTTCAGAACTTTATACCTTGTTGGATATCTGTCTAAAAATGAAAACTGAAAAACATAAAAAATGACAAATAATAATAATAATAATAATAATAATAATTATTATTATTATTATTATTATTCTATGTCATATGCTGTACAGAGACGTATAAAATTAAAAGTGTCTACTGTTTGCCATTACATAGAATATTAACATTATAAAGGAGGTTTTAAATATAGAATATTTAAAAACAATACGTGCTCAAGTCACTTCAATGTAGGTGAAATAAATAGCATTATTACCTATAGATCTGAGTTATACCATATCCTCTTAAAGTGATCTCTAGAACAAATTGTTCTCCCTCCATCCCACAAGACCTGATGGTTTATTACGGTTATTAAAGTCTAGAATTACAAGTTTGTTTAGAAACATGATGATAATACCAGACAAGATCTGAGCCTGACCTCATAATACATGAATGAGATTGGATTGCTTGGCATCTGTAGCTGCCCCTGCAGGGTAATAGAGTTATGATGGGGGCACTGGAATTACATTCCTATAATTATCTGAGATAAACTTATTATAATGCAGAGACAATATGCAAAGGGATATAATTGATGGAACATCATCTAAGCCCCTGGAACATTGTCTCCAGGAGCCTGTGGGTGGATATATCCCCCACCCCCCACCCAAGGGTGCTGCCATACTTTCTTTGGGTCATTATGCCAAGCCCCATAAATAAATGTGCAATTGCAGCCTGGATCTGTTGATTGGTGCAGGAGCCCGTGGCATCACCTCAATGTTCTGGTCTTATTCAGTAATTTGCTGATTAGTAAATTCCTCACACTCACCTCATGGGGATTTGCAACTTTATTTCAGGTTAGGATAAAATGCAAACACCTTGAAGGAATTGTATGTGACTATATCCCCGATTGTGTTATACAAATGTAGTAGGTATAAGGTCATTATAAAAATGCTTGGAGAGCCAAAATATAAATATAATAAATAATACATGATAATAAAATGTATAATAAATACAAAAAATAATAATATAAACAAAGCCTATACATTATTTAGGCTCACACATTAGGATTTAATGTATTTATTTAGTAATTTATTAGCAATAAAATCAATATTTAGTCAGTGCTGTTTTTTTTTTACATGTGATACGTGGTATTTCAGGGGTTAGTAGAACTACTTTTCTCCACCCCTGTTAGGTAATAGGACAGGATCTGCCCAGAAGGTTTTTTTCTGAGTGTTTAGATTTTCTTGCAGTGGCTACTTTATCTGCCCAAGATTCTGTCCTGATAGAAGTATTTATAAATACGTATAAAGACTCCTATTAGGACAGACACCTGGGCATTTCCCACCTCCTGATAATGGACATAGAGAAGCTTTTTAGCTGAAATCTTGAACACTAAACTTCAAACTTAGTTTTAAAATATGCATAAACTGATTTTATTGCTAAACAGCTATTAAATAAACAAACAAAACTCTGTTGTATAAGCATTGCAGTGGCCCTTTAATTTATCAACTAATGGATGCAATTATAGTGTAGTGTAATTGTCATTACTTGTGTTTGCTAATCTGGTATGTAACTTGGTAGATGACCTTGGATGCAGATAAGGTTCAATTTGCTACTATTGTTGGTTTGAATTCACTATTGCAACCACATGCATAGAATTGGATAGAAAACACATATATATATATATATATATATATATATATATATATATATATATATATATATATATATATATATATATACAGTATATATTAATAAACAATTATGCACAAAATAATGTATATTAGTATATGAGCAGAATCAAAACTAAACAATTTGCTTTTTAATTTAAAGTCATATCTAAGTTTGCTGGATTATGAATGCATCTGAGGAGAATTATTGAGCAGACATTATTTTTTTCATGAAAGAATCCCAAAATAAATACCTTGAAGTTAGCAAAATGTCTTGTAATTTCTGACAGTTGAAAACTAGAGTAAATACCCTGTTTAAACCAGACTAAATTAGCATAAAATTCATCATTTGTTTAGGCCAATCACGTGAAAGCAGAGACAGCTGAAACATTTGTATCACTCTCTGGGGTTCCTGGTTGTGCTGTAAAGCAGCCTGGGATATGTAGAGTGGTACCATGTTAGAAGGTGCTATGTATTTTCATATAAGAGTGTTTCTGTGCAGCACATTCACATGTGACTATCACCCATGCAGGTTGTCCATTCCCTGCATCAACTACTGCTGCTGGTGTTCTTTTTTCCTTACCTCTCTTTGTTTGGCAGAGCTAAGCAGAAGCTTAGCCTACTTGTGTCATTACCACATATCCCACCATTCCCTTTGACATCAGTGCTCTTCTATTGGCTGAGAGAGACACAGCAGGTGAATAATGGGATAAAATTGGTCCCCAAATGCTCCATGCTGATCGAGGGTGGGGACCAGGTGCCTGTGTAGACACCACTAGGAGTGTCAACCTAATGATTAGAAACATTTTTAGCTATTCATAAAAATTAAATGTTTTATTACATGTGCTGCATATATGGAGATGCTTTTTGCCTAAGGAGTGCAGAAATGTAATAATCCAGGAAATTTAGACATGCCTTTGACTAAATAATGCAATTAATCTGAATTGGAAGCCCCCACTGTGTATTTATTTATATGTTTCTACAAATAGGATGAGGCATTAGAATTCAACTGATACAATAAAATGTAGCAATCATTAAAATTAGGACTAACAGGGTAAAACTGTTTAATGAAGCAGATAATGGCTACCCATAGTAAAGACTAATTGTATCACATTTAAAATCTAACCCTTTTACTATTAGAGGAGATAGCCTGCCTCACAGGGTTGTTGTATTTGCTTGTTGTTGTTTTTGTTTTCTAAACACATTCTGCTCATGACTAGTCTAGTGCTTTGAAGGCTCCATCGGGGACTTTAGCGTATTTATTAAACAATATAAGAATTTACACAATGTAACACTTTGTAATAAGATGCACGTATAGGGGTGTTATCAACGCTATGCCTAGATAAGACGATTTAAGGCTGGAGATAAAGTTCACAATTTGGCATTACAGCAGTAATCAGATTACGGGCACCCGCTGGCATTGGGCAGATTGAGTTTCCATCCCACAGAGCAGGCCATGATTTAATGCTGTGCGCAGGAACATTGAAACCTCTCTTCTCACCAGGTCGCAGGAATAAACTGCCATTTCCTCCAAGGAACTGATTTATTCCACACCTGCCAACACAGATTGTGTTTGTTTGGAGAAGTCGAGAGTGGGATTGATTTGTGTATAGTTTGATGCACGAGAGTCCTGTGCCGTCAGCATGAGAGTACTGCGCCATCAGCAAGAGAGCCCTGTGCCATCAGCATGAGAGCCCTGTGCCATCAGCACAAGAGTCCTGTGCCATCAGTATGAAAGTAGTGTACCATCAACAAGAGAGCCCTGTGCCATCAGCACGAGAGTACTGTGCCGTCAGCATGAGAGCCCTGTGCCATCAGCACAAGAGTGCTGTGCCATCAGTATGAAAGTAGTGTACCATCAACAAGAGAGACCTGTGCCATCAGCATTAGAGTACTGCGCCATCAGCATGAGTGCCCTGTGCCATCAGCACGAGAGCCCTGTGCTATTAGCACAAGAGTGCTGTGCCATCAGTATGAACGTAGTGTACCATCAACAAGAGAGCCCTGTGCCATCAGCATGAGAGCCCTGTGCCATCAGCACAAGAGTCCAGTGCCATCAGTATGAAAGTAGTGTACCATCAACAAAAAGGCCCTGTGCCATCAGCACGAGAGACCTGTGCCATCAGCAGGAGAGCAGTGCACTATCAACAAGAGAGTCCTGTGCCATCAACATGAGAGCCCTGTGCCATCAGCATGAGTGCCCTGTGCCATCAGCATGAGAGCCCTGTGCCATCAGCACAAGAGTCCTGTGCCATCAGTATGAACGTAGTGTACCATCAGCAAGAGAGCCCTGTGCCATCAGCATGAGAGCCCTGTGCCATCAGCACAAGAGTCCTGTGCCATCAGTATGAAAGTAGTGTACCATCAACACGTGAGCCCTGTGCCATCAGCATGAGAGCCCTGTGCTACAGCATGAGGGTACTGTGCCATCAACAAGAAGGCCCTGTGCCATCAGCACGAGAGACCTGTGCCATCAGCATGAGAGTACTGCGCCATCAACAAGAGCACTCTGTGCCATCAGCACAAGAGTCCTGTGCCGTCAGCAGGAGAGCCCTGTGCCATCAACACAAGAGTCCTGTGCCATCAGCATGAGAGCCCTGTGCTATCAGCATGAGAGCCCTGTGCCATCAGCACAAGAGTCCTGTGCCATCAGTATGAACGTAGTGTACCATCAACACGTGAGCCCTGTGCCATCAGCATGAGAGCCCTGTGCTACAGCATGAGGGTACTGTGCCATCAACAAGAAGGCCCTGTGCCATCAGCACGAGAGACCTGTGCCATCAGCATGAGAGTACTGCGCCATCAACAAGAGCACTCTGTGCCATCAGCACAAGAGTCCTGTGCCGTCAGCAGGAGAGCCCTGTGCCATCAACACAAGAGTCCTGTGCCATCAGCATGAGAGCCCTGTGCTATCAGCATGAGAGCCCTGTGCCATCAGTATGAGAGTAGTGTACCATCAACAAGAGACCCCTGTGCCATCAACACAAGAGTCTTGTGCCATCAACAAGAGAGGTCAGTGCTGTCAGCATGAGAGTACTGTGCCATCAACAAGAGAGCCCTGCGCCATTAGCACGAGAGTACTTCTCCATCAACATGAGAGCACTGTGCCGTCAGCATTAGAGTACTGCACCGTCAGCAATAGAGCCCTGTGCCATCAACACAAGAGCCCTGTGCGCTCAGCACGAGAGCCCTGTGCCGTCAGCATGAGAGTAGTGTGCCATCAACAAGAGAGCCCTGTGCCATCAACACAAGAGCCCTGTGCGCTCAGCACGAGAGCCCTGTGCCGTCAGCATGAGAGTAGTGTGCCATCAACAAGAGAGCCCTGTGCCATCAACACAAGAGCCCTGTGTGCTCAGCACAAGAGCAGTGCACCATCAACAAGAGAGCTCTGTGCCATCAACATGAGAGCCCTGTGCCATCAACATGAGAGCCCTGTGCCATCAGCACAAGAGCAGTGCACCATCAACAAGAGAGCTCTGTGCCATCAACATGAGAGCCCTGTGCCATCAACATGAGAGCCCTGTGCATCAACATGAGAGCCCTGTGCATCAACATGAGAGCCCTGTGCCATCAGCATGAGAGCCCTGTGCCATCAGCAAAAGAGCAGTGCACCATCAACAAGAGAGCCCTGTGCCATCAACATGAGAGGCCTCTGCCATCAGCATGAAAGCCCTGTGCCAAGCACGAGAGTAGTGTGCCATCAACAAGAGAGTCCTGTGCCATCAACATGAGAGTCCTGTGCCGCCAGCATGAGAATATTGCGCCATCAACAAGAGAGCCCTGCGCCATCAGCTCGAGAGCCCTGTGCGCTCAGCACGAGAGTAGTGTGCCATCAACAAGAGAGCCCTGTGCCGTCAGCTCGAGAGCCCTGTGCCATCAGCATGAGAGTAGTGTGCCATCAACACGTGAGCCCTGTGCCGTCGACAAGAGAGCCCTGTGCCATCAGCATGAGAGCCCTGTGCCGTGAGAACAAGAGCCATACTCCAACAGCATGAGAGAATACTGGGTATGTTGTGTTTCATACTAACCTATCAGTGAATATCTCTCAGCAACATTCTGCAACATGCTGCTGAGATGTAGTTCCTGATAGGCTAGGACACTACACTGTACATCCAGCCATACAGAGTCTGTTCCTGCATGTGCTGCAGATGGCAGACCCATACAGGGACTATTTGTTTGATTTTAGGCAGAAAATACAGAGCTTATAAACTAATAAGTCCATAAAAGTAAATAAATACACAGGGATATTATATATATAGTAACATCCAGGAGCCCGCCATGCCACAGCACAGGGTAATAGTAAATACATCTGCCAATTTAATTAGAAAACATGGGCAGGTGGCAGCAATTTTTCCCTGACTGGCACAGAAAATACACATTTACTGCTTTAATAAAAAAAAATCTATTTTTCTATCTAAAATATTTCTTTAAGTTAGTTTTTGTGTCATGCTGGCACCTGTAACCTTGACCTATTTGCCACCCCAGGGCAGAGGTCACTGCTACTTCCTCACAGGACACTGAGGCTCAGCCTCTACTTAACATGAGGAGAGGGCAAGGAGTAAGAAAGCCCCAAACCTGAGGGCCCAGCACAGCTCACATCACACCCCACGAGTCACATCACACCCCACGGGTCACATCACACCCTACAGCACAGCTCACATCACACCCCACGGGTCACATCACACCCCACGGGTCACATCACACCCTACAGCACAGCTCACATCACACCCCACGGGTCACATCACACCCCACGGGTCACATCACACCCCACGGGTCACATCACACCCCACGGGTCACATCACACCCCACGGGTCACATCACACCTTACAGCACAGGTCACTTCACATCCCACAGCTCATATCATACCCCACAGCACAGGTCACATCACACTCCATGACACAAGTCACATCACACCCCACAGGTCACATCACACCCAAGAGCATGGGTCACATCACACTCCGTGTCACAGGTCACATCACACCCCAGAGAAGAGCTCACCAAGTCACATCTCACCCCACAGGTCACATCACACCCGAGAGCACGGGTCACATCACACCCCACAGCACAGGTCACATCACACTCTGTGACACAGGTCACATCACACCCCACAGCACAGGTCACATCACACCCCACAGCACAGGTCACACAGGTCATATCACACCCTATGGCACAGGTAACATCACACCCCACAGGTCACATCACATCCTACAGCACCGGTCACATCACACTCCGTGACATGGGTCACATCACACCCCACGGCACAGGTCACATCACACTCCACAGCACAGGTCACACAGGTCACATCACACCCTACAGCACAGGTAACATCACACCCCACAGGTCACATCACACCCCACAGCACAGGTAACATCACAACGCACAGGTCACATCACACCCTACAGCATAGGTCACATCACACTCCGTGACACGGGTCACATCACACACCATGGCACAGGTCACATCACACTCCACAGCACAAATCAAATCCCACCCCACAGGTCACATCACACCCCATGGCACAGGTCATATGACACCCAATGGCACTGCTCACACCCCACGGCACAGGTCACATCACACCCTATGGCACATCTCACACCCCATGGCACTGCTCACACCCCATGGCACAGCTCGCACCCCATGGCACTGCTCACACCCCACGGCACCGGTCACATCACACCCCATGGCACAGCTCACACCCCATGGCACAGCTCACACCCCACCCCATGGCACAGCTCACACCCCACGGCACAGGTCACATCACACCCCATGGCACAGCTCACACCCCACGGCACAGGTCACATCACACCCCATGGCACAGCTCACACCCCAGACAGTGACAGCAAAGCATTGCCTGCTCTGGACTTGGGCTGTACTGATGTGTTAGTGTGAGAGATAGGGAAACAGGACCTGGCAGCGCCGCAGGGAGTGTATATACTGGGAGTAAATAACTAATGTAGAAGACATATTTACTGTAAATAATATCTATATATCTGTGCATGCTGGGAATAAAGTACTAATATAGAGGAGAAAATGTATTATGCATGTGTAAATATTATTTATATATATGATATATATGGCTATACTATGAATAAAGAACAAGATGTAGAAGACATGTTTACTGAAACTATTTACTGTGAATATTATATACATGTGTGTGCACTGGGAATTTATTATTAATGTTTATTTGTATATATTATATATATATATATATATATATATATATATATATGTACTATGTCCAAACAACTAATGATATAACTAATGCGTACATGTAAGTATTACATATATATATATATATATATTTATATGTTTTTATACTCTCCTATGTCTTTGTCCAGTCACCAGAGGACCTTCCAACACAGAATCAGCTAACATTAGGATTTTGGATAAAATGCTTTTATGCTCAGGTCGTTCTCTTATATAATAATTTATTAGTATTGAAGAAAATAAATTAAATGTAGCTTGTAAAACCTACAGGTGAAGTTATCATTGTAACTTCCAGCAGGTCTGCCCTCTATTTGGTGCCCATGGGGAAAAGAGCATCTGCCCAGGAGGCTGCCCATATATATATTTTTCTACAGGTGTAAGTTTGAGTGCAAATGCTATTGTTATCAGGAACGCAGATAAAGACTTCTGTTAGGAAATCCCCTGGGCAGAGCTTCTCCCAATTCTTGGACACCTAACAGGGGGTGGAGAGAAGCAGGTCTGCTTAAGTACAATATACTAAACTTCAAATGTAAAATATATTTTTTTTAATATTGCTTGTATTTTTATTTATTAAACAATGGAAACCCTATAAGCACCACAGTGTCCTTTTAAGAACTAATCATACCAGGTATAATGCAGTGTATGGGCTATATAATAATATACCAGGTGCACTCACTATCTGCAGTGTGGGGGGGGGGGGGGGGGTATTCAGTGCTGGCTCAGTCTGTTCTCCTGCACTAGATACAGATCCACCTTACACTTCAGTTCTTTCATGTCAGCAATTACTGCACCTGCTCATCCGCCCTAAACTAGGTCAGTACATCATCGCCGAGCTTGTAACATCTGCATTTAATATCCTCAGATATAAGATAGAAGGGCAGCAACCAGCACATCAATAGTTAATCAGGTCAGATTTCTTGTAAAATGTCTTGTTCAATGTAACGGAGCTGGGACCCGCAGTCCAAAATCTCCGCTGGTATACGATAAAATACCCACGAGGCACTACAGTTTCACCATCCCCGACCTCCCATATTGGACGACACACAATTTGGGAGTCAAATGAATACTGACTTTATTTTGTTATTGCAGAAATATTTATACATCTCTTCCCACAGGCAATCCACATCCCCCATATTTGGCTGCACAATACCCATAAAGAGAACAATAGGTGGGTCACACCTCCCTGGCAACTTTGATACAATCAGACATTGATTCAATTACACTTCTTTGTTCTTATCTGAGAAAGGAAGTCTATTGTATAGTGTTTTCATTATCTTATGCGGAGTCGCTGTAACGAGATTATCTCCCATGCCAAGTAGCTGTAAATGTTTGGGACAATATTCTGCAGAGCATCAACCAACATACATATATTAGGATCATATTTTAACCAAGAATAATCATAAAACAGGGTAAAACAGTGATGGGTTCCGCTACACACCTCCCCCGTGACCATAAGCCGGCATACACGGTCTGATCCCAACGGATCGGCCTGGGGATGTCCGGACAAAAGTATTTGTTGGTCAATTCTCTAGTTTGACAACCCATCAGCATTACTGCAATTCACATTGACTCACATTTCCCATATCCCCAGATAGCTGGGATCTGAGCGCACAAAACCACCGAATAGCGCTCAGATCCTCTTCACACAGTTCAATTGCCATGTAGCTAAAGTCTTTCCCATAGTCTTTCATCATATGAATGGGCTTCATGGCACAGTTATCTGGGGTATCATGGTTCACACAGGGCAAGTACAGAATGCCCCCCCTGTATGTAAAGGGCCAGAATGAGTGACTTACACTCTGGTATGGCCGAACACTGGTTCCAAAGGGCAATATGTACCAGGGCCATAGTCGCAGGGCAGGAGGCTGGCAAACAGTCCTCTCCAAGCCAAGGTGGCGAAGGGCACTTCGTCACACATCTCTCCTTTGGGGGGAAGTCTAACCAGGTACCTGGATATTTTGCTGTGGTGAGGGGGCAACACGCTGAGGGGACTTGAGGGGCAGAGGCCACAGGCACTCTGCCCTGATGCCAGCTCTTCTGCTGGTATAACCTGCAGGACATCCTGCTCTGTACCACGGACAAAGGGAGGGCAGAGGCCGACTGCACTCTGCCCCGCTGTCAGCTCTTCTGCTGGGGTACTTGGGACATATTTCGGCTCAGTAGCCAGGGAAACGTGGGGGTCAGTGGGGGTTAACATTTCCTCTGTTAACCCTGGGGCCACATTAGAAGTTAGCTGGGGAGGGGAATTTGTACTTACCCCCCTCCTCCGGTTGTCCCAGTGACGGTAGTTGGGGATCTGGACAAGCTGTGGGCGCAGAGACCACGGTCCCATCTGCGCCGTCTGGGAGATTGGTGTCTCCCCTGGTTAGGGTAAACTGTCGCTGGGGGGGAAGGACGACACCTTCTGCCCCCTGTGTTTCACACTGCCGCTGGGGGGGAAGGACGACACCTTCTGCCCCCTGGGGTTCACACTGCCGCTGGGGGGAAAGGACGACACCTTCTGCCCCCTGGGGTTCAAACTGCCGCTGGGGGGAAAGGACGACACCTTCTGCCCCCTGGGGTTCACACTGCCGCTGAGGGGGAAGGACGACACCTTCTGCCCCCTGGGGTTCACACAGCCGCTGGGGGGAAAGGACGGCACCTTCTGCCCCCTGGGGTTCACACTGCCGCTGAGGGGGAAGGACGACACCTTCTGCCCCCTGGGGTTCACACTGCC
The DNA here is from genome assembly GCA_027410445.1 of Discoglossus pictus. Lineage (NCBI taxonomy): Eukaryota > Metazoa > Chordata > Amphibia > Anura > Alytidae > Discoglossus > Discoglossus pictus. The sequence continues at coordinate 468,832,917 of CM050164.1, forward strand.
GCTGGGGGGAAAGGACGACACCTTCTGCCCCCTGGGGTTCACACTGCCGCTGGGGAGCAAGGACGACACCTTCGGCTCCCTGGGGAACACACTGCCGCTGGGGAGGAAGGACGACACCTTCAGCTCCCTTGGGTACACACTGCCGCTGGGGGGGAAGGACAACACCTTCAGCCCCCTGGGGTACACACTGCCGCTGGGGGGAAAGGACGGCACCTTCTGCCCCCTGGGGTTCACACTGCCGCTGAGGGGGAAGGACAACACCTTCTGCCCCCTGGGGTTCACACTGCCGCTGGGGGGAAAGGACGACACCTTCTGCCCCCTGGAGGGCCGGTAGAGAGACCTCGGTCCCATCTCTACCTGCCATCTGGAGGTCATCCCAGGACCAGTCAATGAAGTCTGGTTCTGCTTGTCGAGTAGGTTGGGGCTGCACGAAGCTGAGCAGGTGTTGGTAGTCCTGCTCCAGCTCCCACTCTCTCGTTACCAGGTGGGTCATGTCTTTGCTCACCTCGCCTTCGTCATCCCAGACATACATGCCCATCCGGTAGTCGTAGATGTCCCAAAACCTAGACCCCTCCGTGCTGCCAAGATCAATATCGTCCTCCAAGGCATCCCATAATAAACCCGGGCCATCATAATCATCCCCCTCCGGTAAGTCGTGTTCAGCCGTCCAGGGGGTAAGTCGAACGGTATACCACCAGAGGGCCTGGTATGCGTTGTCTAGCCAGATCTCTCGCCATACCAGGGTCTCTAGTCTTGTCACCCACTCATCCAGGGGCTGCTCTCCCAATAGATACATCCGCATCGCCACACGCTTCTGTAGCCGCTGCTCATCACTGGGGAGACTCTCACCTCGCCGCCATTGGGCATCTTGCAGGGCATCATACCAGAGTTCCATTCTGTCTGTCTCCCTGTAGTCTGCGGCCTCCTTCTCATCCTCATCATGGAACGCTGTCCAAAAACTAGCCGGTTCCATCCTGCTGTAGCCAGGGGCGCTGTACGGATACTAGCGTTGCCCTCAATTTGTACTCCACGGAATGGTGTCTCCTGTAGCTGTCCTTCTGACCGTGGGAACAATCCCACCACTGCCACCAAATGTAACGGAGCTGGGACCCGCAGTCCAAAATCTCCGCTGGTATACGATAAAATACCCACGAGGCACTACAGTTTCACCATCCCCGACCTCCCATATTGGACGACACACAATTTGGGAGTCAAATGAATACTGACTTTATTTTGTTATTGCAGAAATATTTATACATCTCTTCCCACAGGCAATCCACATCCCCCATATTTGGCTGCACAATACCCATAAAGAGAACAATAGGTGGGTCACACCTCCCTGGCAACTTTGATACAATCAGACATTGATTCAATTACACTTCTTTGTTCTTATCTGAGAAAGGAAGTCTATTGTATAGTGTTTTCATTATCTTATGCGGAGTCGCTGTAACGAGATTATCTCCCATGCCAAGTAGCTGTAAATGTTTGGGACAATATTCTGCAGAGCATCAACCAACATACATATATTAGGATCATATTTTAACCAAGAATAATCATAAAACAGGGTAAAACAGTGATGGGTTCCGCTACATTCAATGTGCTTCAGAAAGTAGGTGAGACTTAGGAGAGAATCTGAGACGTAGGGGACTAGAGGCTGAGGATGGAGGCTGGTAAAAAGGATGAGATAGAAAACTAGTAGAGAGGATGAGATAGAGAACTAGTAACGAGGATGAGATAGAGAACTAGTAAAGAGGATGAGATAGAAAACTAGTAAAGAGGATGAGATAGAGAACTAGTAAAGAGGATGAGATAGAGAACTAGTAAAGAGGATGAGATAGAGAACTAGTAACGATGATGAGATAGAGAACTAGTAAAGAGGATGAGATAGAGAACTAGTAAAGAGGATGAGATAGAGAACTAGTAAAGAGAATGGGATAGAGAACAAGAAAAGAGGATGAGATAGAGGACTAGTAAAGAGAATGGGATAGAGGACTAGTAATGAGGATGAGATAGAGAACTAGTAAAGAGGATGAGATAGAGAACCAGTAACGATGATGAGATAGAGAACAAGTAAAGAGGATGAGATAGAGAACAAGTAAAGAGGATGAGATAGAGAACTAGTAAAGAGGATGAGATAGAGAACTAGTAAAGAGGATGAGATAAAGAATTAGTAAAGAGGATGAGATAGAGAACAAGTAAAGAGGATGAGATAGAGAACTAGTAAAGAGGATGAGATAAAGAACTAGTAAAGAGGATGAGATAGAGAACAAGTAAAGAGGATGAGATAGAGAACAAGTAAAGAGGATGAGATAGAGAACAAGTAAAGAGGATGAGATAGAGAACAAGTAAAGAGGATGAGATAGAGAACTAGTAAAGAGGATGAGATAAAGAACTAGTAAAGAGGATGAGATAGAGAACAAGTAAAGAGGATGAGATAGAGAACTAGTAAAGAGGATGAGATAGAGAACAAGTAAAGAGGATGAGATAGAGAACTAGTAACGATGATGAGATAGAGAACAAGTACAGAGGATGTGGTAGAGGACTAGTAAAGAGGATGAGATAGAGAACAAGTAAAGAGGATGAGATAGAGAACAAGTAAAGAGGATGAGATAGAGAACAAGTACAGAGGATGTGGTAGAGGACTAGTGAAGTGGATGAGATAGAGAACTAGTAAAGAGGATGAGATAGAGATCAAGTAAAGAGGATGAGATAGAGAACTAGTAACGATGATGAGATATAGAACAAGTAAAGAGGATGAGATAGAGAACAAGTAAAGAGGATGAGATAGAGAACAAGTAAAGAGGATGAGATAGAGAACTAGTAAAGAGGATGAGATAAAGAATTAGTAAAGAGGATGAGATAGAGAACAAGTAAAGAGGATGAGATAGAGAACTAGTAAAGAGGATGAGATAGAGAATTAGTAAAGAGGATGAGATAGAGAACAAGTAAATAGGATGAGATAGAGAACTAGTAAAGAGGATGAGATAAAGAACTAGTAAAGAGGATGAGATAGAGAACAAGTAAAGAGGATGAGATAGAGAACTAGTAAAGAGGATGAGATAGAGAACTAGTAAAGAGAATGGGATAGAGAACAAGAAAAGAGCATGAGATAGAGGACTAGTAAAGAGAATGGGATAGAGGACAGTAATGAGGATGAGATAGAGAACTAGTAAAGAGGATGTGGTAGAGAACTAGTAAAGAGGATGAGATAGAGAACAAGTAAAGAGGATGAGATAGAGAACAAGTAAAGAGGATGAGATAGAGAACTAGTAAAGAGGATGAGATAAAGAACTAGTAAAGAGGATGAGATAAAGAACTAGTAAAGAGGATGAGATAAAGAACTAGTAAAGAGGATTAGATAGAGAACAAGTAAAGAGGATGAGATAAAGAACAAGTAAAGAGGATGAGATAAAGAACTAGTAAAGAGGATGAGATAAAGAACTAGTAAAGAGGATGAGATAAAGAACAAGTAAAGAGGATGAGATAGAGAACAAGTAAAGAGGATGAGATAGAGAACAAGTAAAGAGGATGAGATAAAGAACTAGTAAAGAGGATGAGATAGAGAACTAGTAAAGAGGATGAGATAGAGAACTAGTAAAGAGGATGAGATAGAGAACTAGTAAAGAGGATGTGGTAGAGAACTAGTAAAGAGGATGAGATAGAGAACTAGTAAAGAGGATGTGGTAGAGAACTAGTAAAGAGGATGAGATAGAGAACAAGTAAAGAGGATGAGATAGAGAACTAGTAAAGAGGATGAGATAAAGAACTAGTAAAGAGGATGAGATAGAGAACAAGTAAAGAGGATGAGATAGAGAACTAGTAAAGAGGATGAGATAGAGAACAAGTACAGAGGATGTGGTAGAGGACTAGTGAAGTGGATGAGATAGAGAACTAGTAAAGAGGATGAGATAGAGAACAAGTAAAGAGGATGAGATACAGAACTAGTAAAGAGGATGTGGTAGAGGACTAGTAAAGAGGATAAGATAGAGAACTAGTAAAGAGGATGAGACAGAGGACTAGAGAAGAGAATGGGATAGAGGACTAGTAATGAGGAGGGGATAGAGAACTAGTAAAGAGGATGAGGTAGAGGACTAATAAAGAGGATGAGATAGAGAACTAGTAACGGGGATAAGATAGAGAACCAGTAAAGGAGATGAGATAGAGGACTAGTAAAAAGAATGAGATTGAGGATCAGCACAGAGGCAGAGATAGAGAACTAGTAAAGAGGATGAGAGATAGAGAACTAGTAAACGGGATGAGATAGAGAACTAGTAAAGAGGATAAGATAGAGAACTAGTAAAGGGAATGAGATAGAGAAGAAGTAAAAAGCATGAGTTAAAGGATGAGATAGAGAGCTGGCACAGAGGCAGAGATAGAGAACTAGGAAAGAGGATGAGAAAGATAACTGGTACAGGGGATAAGATAGAGGACTAGTAAAGAGAATGGGATAGAGAACAAGTAAAGAGGATGAGGTGGAGGACTAGTAACGAGTTTTAAAAGAGAACTAGTAAAGGGGATGAGATACAGGACTAGTAAAAATGATGAGATAGAGAACTAGTAAAGAGGATGAGATACAGAACAATTAAAGAGAGGTCAGACCTCCCGAAAGCTTGTTAATATAAATAAGGTTTGTCCAAATAAAAAAAGTATTAAAATATACTACAATGCTGTGATTAAACATCTGGATTACGGGACATTTGGACATTCACGCTACTCCTATATATATATATATATATATATATATCACACCCTGCTACACACATACACAACATACATTGTGGCGTGTCTTTATGTACACAGACCCTTATTCCCTGGGAATTCCAATCTTCCCATCTCTATAATCCCAGCTGCCAACCCACATTAATCTATACATGGTATTTACACTGTATCACATGTAACTGATCCTGAGGTTAATTTGATATAAGCGCTAGTACTTAATGCCGGTGAGATTGCTGTCGCCCCCAGGATCTGCAGTACATTGCGGCTCCTCTCTGGGGACCCTTCGTACAGCATACAATTTAAATAAATAACTGATTGCTTTCCCCTCCAAGGGAATACAAGAGAATCCTTTAAGAAATACGTCTACTGATGGACGATTCCAGGCAGTCTGGCTTCAGCTCTCATTAGATCAGCCCCATGGCTTAGTAATGGCTACAAACCCCCCAAATACAGCGAGGAGCCTGGACTATGTCAGCCTGGGGGGTCCGTGTATGTGTTATGGATACTGACCTCAGAATATTCCATATCCCCAACATAACATCCTCCTTAAAGGGATATGGAAGGTTCCTGGATGTTAGGTATATAATGTCTTTGTATCTATTTAACGGTATGTAATTTATTTTAGTAAGAAGTGCTTATAAGCTCTGTATTTACTGCCTCATATCCCACAAATAATCCCTGTATGGGTCTGCCCTCTGCTGCGTATGCAGACACAGACTCTGTAGGGCTGAATGTGCAGTGTATTGACCTAGCCTATCAGGGAACACGTCGCAGCATCATGTTGCAGAGCGATGGTCACTAATTGATTAGTATGAGACACAGCACAGCAAGTACAGCAGAGTCTGTGTCTTCACGAGCTGCAAAGGGCAGACCCATACAGGGACTATTTGTTTGATTTTAAGCAGTAAAAGCAAAGCTTAAAAAAATAATACATGCACAGGTATATTATACACCTAACATCCAGGAAACTTCCAGACTCATTTAAATAACTATTGAAGTCAAGTGTCAAATTAAAAGGGTTCTCTTTTGAAGAAATGTACTTGATAATAATAATAATAATAATAATAATAATAATAATAATAGTAATAGTAATAACAATTTAATATGCAAAATGTTTCTATAAAGCTTTAAAGGGACATGTTAATATTATTTTCTGCTCCAGAAATAGAATATTTCAAAATGTGTTCCTTTTTTCAAATGAAGGTCTCAGAGCACAATTACTGATTCTGAATTTTAGCTGCTCTTGGCGGCTTCATTCTGCCAGCCAATTAGATTTACAGACATACGCTCTGCATTTCCTGTTAGTTTCAATATTTTTTATGCAAAAAAAAACAAAAAAAACTTTTGTGATATTTATATTGTGCTCTTTTAAATGCTTGAAAAAAATAAATAAATTAAAAATAAATTAAAAAATACAATAATAGCCAACTGTGTTTTAATGGCAACAGGAATGTTTCATTTGCTTCTTACAGGATTGGGATCTGGAAGGAATTGGTGGATTCTGATCTGATCTATATTCAATTCAGTTGAAAGACTGCCTCTTTGAAAAGCCTCTAGGAAACAGAACTAAAGACAAGAGCATGCCCCAATAGGATACTGTTCCCCTTAAAGCTACAGTCCAGGGTAGAATTCCTCATGACACAAGCAAATTCAGCTAAATTAAATATTGTAAAATATGTGAAGATTTTCTGAAACTACATGTTTCTTTTAACGTGTTTCCTAATATTTTTATATATATATGTGATAACATTTGTGGGTTCCCCATTTTGGAGCACTTCTGTATGGTGACCCGTCGCCCGGCCGGCAGGACCTCTCTCCACCCTCTCACAAACCCACGAGACTGGAAGGACATGACTCATATTTCCAGGCTCCAATAAACAGGTCATGTGACCCAATGTTACCCGCGAGTACTGACGGGCGAGTCCTCCCTGACGCCCAAGTCGGGGCCAAGGTTCCATTGAAAGCTGGTGGAAAATCCTGACAACTGGCCACTGGGTTTATTATTTGGTGAATGAGATCAAAGGACATTTCTGGGCGATTCCATAATTATGGCCAAAAAATAATGATTCTGTCATCGCCTGAAAACACATTTCCTTTAAAATTATATTGTATATAATCATTTATCAGGAATTAAAGTTGTGAGTTATGTTTCGGGTGATGATCCATCAGCGGAGAGTTTCCTTCAGTCGTATAAATGGTTTTCCTCTTCTTTGACGATTGGGGTAGAGATGTCGGCCTGGTAATGTTGTCTTAAAGGGATATGGAGGGTCCCTGGATATTACTAGGTATATAATATCCCTGTGTATCTTTTTACTTTTTTGTACTTTATTGTATTAAGAAATGTTTACAAGCTCTGTTTTTCTCACTAAAATCATTCAATAGGTCCGTGTATGGACTATCAAGTTACAGTCTTTCAACAGAACTGAATAGAAATCTTATCTAATTCCAAGGTTTTTTCAATTCTTTGCATCCAGGTTTCTAATTCTGCAAGGAACAAAGATAAAATGTCAGCTGCCATTAAAGCAAAACTGAATGCAATAGTCCCAACTAAAGGATGGCTTATTGTTTATTTGAAAGTTTGTAATAACATTTTGTACAATATTATGTCAAGTTCTACATAAGAACATACCATAAATATGACACGTTTTTTGTCCTTAAATTACCAAAGAAAGAGTTAAAAAAAAAAAAAAAACACACACACACAAAAGGATCTAACAACACAATGTCCTCCACTGGAAGTAGACTTTGCTGTGTTAAAGTGGTTTCCCTTAGCAACAACATTTTTTCAGTGGTACAGTGGTATAGTTTATGAATGACTGTTTAGCCTCATATTGTTTTCAAATCCCTTAGACAGTTGTTTAACCTAATCCCCTGCCCCTCAATAACCTAATTGGGGTGGAGACAATCACTTCAACAGGAGGCTGATACTAAAATCTTTGAAAATTAATTTAATATTGAATATTGCTATTATTAATCATTAAATGTGATTTTTCTCCTTAATATTTCTATTATAAATTGTTAAATGTATTTTTTTGGAATATTGCTAATATAGATTATACAATTTGATTTGTTTTTGTAATATTGATATTATAAATCATTAAATGTGATGTTTTTTATATTATTATTTTAAATCATTAAATGTGATTTTTTTCTGAACATTTCTATTATAAATCATTAAATGTGATTTTTTTCTTAATTTTCTATTAGAAGTCATTAAATGTTATCTTAATAATTCTATTATATATCATTAACTGTGATTTTTTTTCTTAATACTTCTATTATAAATCGATAAATGTAATTTTTTGTAATATTTTTATTACAAATCATTAAATGTGTTTTTTTTATATTTCTATTATAAATAGGTAAATGCTATTTTTTCTTAACATTTCTATTATAAATCATTAAATGTTATTTTTTTTTATATTTCTATTATAAATCATTAAATGTGATTATTTTTCTTAATATTTCTATTATAACTTGTTAAATGTAATTTTTTGAATATTACTATTATAAATCATTAAATCTGATTTTATTATTGTTTCAAATAACATGATTTTTAATGGCAAAGTATTTTTAATGATAAAGTATTTTTATGACACCGACGCGTTTCGTCAGCTGAGCTTCGTCGTGTACTTTGATCTCCCTAACAAGCAGAGTACCTGCTCTCTGGAATATAAAGGATTTATCCGGGTATACAATGTTACTCAGCAGCTGTGTTTGCTCTCATAAGCCCAGAGGTTTACAAGACATGGCAGGAATGGCAGCGATCCCGGGCTCCTCTCTGCTATGCGCTGGATTATGTTATCACACTCCTGGGGGCTATTTATAAGATTGGCCAGATCTCTGCCCTTCCAGATAAAAAGGTCAGGGTCTTTGAAGAAGGAGACTGTGTTCTTGAACAACCAGAAGTCTATTGAAAGCACTGGCACAAAGGATTGCACTTGACAATGGAGTCAATTGTCTCATTCAAGAGCCAGTCCCAGTCGTAAAAGCAAATAAACAGGAACTGCAGCTAAAATGTACATAAAAGTTAATTAATAAAATAGATATGGAAATACTTTTTTTCTTTGTTGCATCTCAAAAAGAGTATTTGTTAATCTGTCACTGTGTGTTTTCTTTTTTCAGATTATTTTCTCAGAGCACAATAAACTGATTCAAATGTTTAACTGCTCTGGGTAGCTTTCCAGTGAGCAGTAATATAAATATATGTGTCATCCTTGCCTGCCAATGAGACCAGCATTGCAGTGGTGGAGCTAGTGAATGAAAAATAATTTCGGCCCCCCTTGCAACTGCTGTCGGGGTCATTAAAAAAGCAAAATTATATGTAGATGGTCAGATCACGCCTACGGTTATTAGATCGCCTCTCTATAAAGTAATGATACACCATTCTTTTCTAATAATTTAAGATTCCTCCTTTATTGGCCCTAAGATGTTGTGGCCTCCGGTGCTTTGCACCTTCTGTACCACTGCTGCATTCTATAATATGGTCTAAGCATTTCAAAGACATTGAATCAGATTTTACTTTATTTTTTCATGCGAAAAAACTACTTTTGTAAAGTTTTAAACTGGCTCTTGAATTTCAGGTCCCTTTACACAATAACCTTTCTGCCCATTATTAGTCAGTGTAGTTCTTCAAACAAGCAATTAGTAAATACAGGGTTGTAATGGAGATTTATTAGCTTCTAAACGGTGAGGTTACCTTTAGTTAATTATACAGCAATAATTACTGAAGTAAATAATGTAATGTCCCCTCAGTTTTATCTTCGGTATTTAGTTGTTTATGGCAATGAAGCTCGTTATTCTTAATTACATGCTAATTAGACTAATTGATATTCATTGGAGCTTGAACACACTACAATTAGGTAATAACCTCACCTTCTGTCCCAATCAATCACTAGCTCAGAAATGTTCATTGTCAGGGGAACTTGGAAAAGTTTGGGGACAAAGGAAATAGAGTAACCCTGATATAATATGTGAGCTTGGACATTATTAGTATTGTAAGTAGTAGTAGTAGTAGTAGTAGTAATATTATTACTTTTATTATTAATAATATTATTAATGTTTGTGCCGTTCTGTCGCGTCCGACTCTCTGTGATCTCATGGACCAAAACACACCATGCTGATCCACTGGTATTCATGCCTGTTCCTTCTCCAGTAGGCCATAGCATACAACTCCCGGTAATTTTAGGTGGTCTCCCATCCAAGTACTCACCAGACACAACCCTGGATGGCTCCAGAGTACTGTTCTCTGACTGGAATCAAATCCAGGTTGCAGTGGTGGAATCACCACATCCTAACCACTGGACCACCATGGAACCCATATTATTATGACTTTTTTATTATTATTATTATTATTATTATTATTATTATTATTATTATTATTATTATTATTATTATCATCATTATTGTTATTATTACTTTATTATTATTATTATTATTATTATTATTGTTATTATTATTATTATTATTGTTATTGTTGTAAGAACTGATAAGAATCCACCTGTGTGATCTGAATACCGAAAAAGTTGTTATTTTTAGTTGTTGATTTTGTTTAAAATATGTATTCAGAATGCTAATTTAATTATATATTGATAACTATTACATTATTTATAATAGTGATGTTGAACATTCATTTATTTTTTTAACTGATTGTCTCCACCCTCATAATGTCAAGGTGACTGAAAAACAAGTCTAAAGGGTTTTAAGACCAATCTGATTGGATGAGAGGCCAAATGATCATTTATAGGCTGAACTTCACAGCAAAAGCCTGTAGCATAAAAGAACCACTTTAACGCAGCAAGTTTACAACCCATTTTAAAGCATCTAGCTCATGTTGTTAGGGCACATCAGTGGTCCTATAATATACTCATCCCCTCTGTGGGTACTTTCCAGTGCTTATGATGAAGGTCTCTGAGCACCAAAATGTTATATATATATATATATATATATATATATATATATATATATATATATATATATATATTAAAACAATAAAGTTTATAAACTTGAAAAAAAGTTTATTAAACATTATGTTGCTAGTTAAAGCCCATGGGAATTCTTCAATCCAATTTGGCAAATACATAGGGCCTCATTCAATTGCGATTTGGCCAATTAAATAGGCCTCTATATAAGCACAGAGCATATTTATTTTACAGAAGTTTTTAGTTAGTGAATTTCTATTCAAAAGCAAGGTCTTCACTAACTAAAAACAACTGTAAAAAAATATACTCAGTGCTAATATAGAGCCCTATTTAATTGGACAAATCACAATTGAATGATGCCCAAGGTATCTAAAAAATAGGAGAGCAAATAACCACAGTTTTGTAGTATAATCTATACATTTATTTTGCCACATAAACCAATATTCTTACATAAAAAAATATTTTAAAAAATACATGAAAAATATCTGATACGTTTCCTCTAGCATCCCTGAGGAAGTCTGTGCTTGACGAAACGCGTTAAATCATTTGTTTTAATGTAATATATTATTATTGTGATCCTTGAAGCAGAAACTCCTGAGATATTATTGTGAAACAGTCAATGTTTAATATCTACTGACCTTCAGGTTGAAGTCTTTGTTTGGTCCGTACTATCTCCCATGACCCTACACAATTTACGTAACACAAGATAGTTTTGGCACGTCCCAAACACAACCCTCTAACAAATCAACAGCTCCATCACCCCCAGCCCATCCGTCACTCGCCCTACCGAGGCAGCCACCTCCATCTGCACTAATAGCCCTGATAAAAGACCCATTTCTCCCGCTCGTGTCAAGGTCGCTTCCTGTTGATGTTCTATTGTTGAAAAGCACAAACAGTTACATGGAAAGCCGCCACCACTTCAAGGATTTCCCGTCCTCCAGAACAGATCCGTCAAAGGCATCAGATCCAGAGCCAAGGTGGAGGAAATTGCAGGTACTGAGCTAATTGGGCTTGGAACGGCCTTGAACCCAATGACACCAGAGAGATCGAAATTCAGTCCCACAAAGCAAAAAATAAAGGTAATCGACCAAAAAGGGCACTTGTGTTCTTTGGGGCATTTTATAGGGACACAGCCAAGATTATTTTATGAGAGTATTTCAAGTTTGAAATTATCACAATCATTTAAAATCAAACATCTGTAACATAACATGTAGAGGCCATATATAATATAGTCCCAAATATCTGCAGCAAATGTCAGCGCTATACCTTCAATAGAGGCGCTCATGAACGGCCTATCCTAAATAAGTAGTTCTATGCATATGGTCATCCACTCTGAGAGCAGCCTCGTTTAGCCTCTTGTGCCCTTCACAGGGAGACATATCCTGTAGTATATCAGTCTGGTCACACTCACTACAGTAATCCAGCCCCTAAATACCAGGCAATTCTACCCTGAACAGGAAAATAAGCAAACAGCAGCAGTACATTTCGGCCTTAATTGGGCCTCATCGGTAGGGTGTAGGTGATAATTCCCTAAGGCACAATGAGCAAGGCATCCAAGTCTGGAGTCTCCAATCACTCCTAGGGAGACAAAGCCCCAAGCACCATTTGCAAAAGCAACACCTAGAGGCGCTCAGGCAGAGAATCTTGAGAGATTGCTAATACTGTTGGTCCAGTTTGTCCTTGGCACAGATTCCTATTATAATAAATTGGATTTGATATCTTTATCTGATCCTGCAATCTACTCAAACAATGCAGAGTTACTCTATATGTGATAACACTACATCTACACTATGGGCCTCATTCAATTGCAATTTGGCCAGTTGAATAGGGCTCTATATAAGCACACAGCATATTTTTTTACAGAAGTTTTTAGTTAGTGACCTTCTATCCAAAAGCAAGGTCTTCACTAACTAAAAACTTCTGTAAGAAAATATGCTATGTGCTTATATAGAGCCCTATTCAATTGAATGAGGCCCTATGTTGTCACAAGTCCCTACCTGGCATCTGAGTGCCAACCAACACTTCCTGCTTTTATTTCTTACCCAGCTGAGTGCAATAATGTATCAAAAGAGGGCTGGCTGTGATGGGCAGTGAGGATGTCTGCGGGTACCTGGACTGGCACCAGCTTCCTGCAAAGGATATCAAGGTGGAATCTTATACTATAGAATGATTGCATATAGTAGTTGATAAATTAAAGGCTTTTTTAATATATTAACTTTCTAAAACATTATTATCCATTATTAATTATGGTTCCAAAAGCGCTTATGGGGTAAACATGGGACTGCACTGATCATAGGAATAGATACGATCAAAAAGGGGTTTTACTTAGGCGTCAAATGGTAAAGTAGTTTGTTCCTACATTATTATTATCACTATATATATATGTAGTTCCATCAAGGTCACACATCCCCCTTGCAGTTATATGATTGGTATCCATATGGGCGAGCTTCCCCTTGTACGCAGGGTGTGCTGTCCCAGGGGTCAGGCAGGTGCTGCTGGTGCCAAGAGCTGCTAATTCATTTCTTGTCACTACCAATGGGCCGGTGTTGATTGAAGGAGCTGACAATTTGTGATTCCTAGAGCCAGGAGGGGCTCAGAGAGAAGGGCACAGAGGCCGAGGCTCCAGCGCGCGTCACGTTATACTTGGCACCGACATAGATAACATGAGAGTGTTGGTTTTATGTGCCATGACTAATTCATAGACATACAGCCTTGAAATCACACATGTGCAATAATGTGAAGAAAACGATTTAAACACTATAGTTTAGAAAAGGATATTATTGGGATATACAAAAAGCTGCAGTGGGAAGTGTTTGCTCCGCCCCCTCTTCCCTTAAACTGTGAAATGATATAATTGATCATTCAAACTGCTTTTATTACATTCTTTAGAAGCTAAGCAAAAACAGAGAAATGATTTAATAATCACTTTCCAATGTTATAGGAAATGTCGGAAATCTGTATTCATACTGGAAAGCGCCATATTTACAACGTGATTATGGGAACAATACTTATACAATGTTTAAAATAATTAAATAAAACCATTCATATTTAACTGCCATATTTATTTTTGCTTTAATAGAGGCTGAAATTTCTAGGATAAGATGGAAACACTGCCATTACTTCACTTGACAAAGGAATTGAATAAATGAGCAATCTCCAGCTCTGACTCCTGGCAAACTAGCGGTCACAAATGGAAGAAGAATGTGATAAATGATGCATTTATGCTAATGTTGTTAGTTAGGATCTATCCTGTTATGTGTCGGGACAGGTCCGCCACTGCAGAGCGGCCTCCAAACACTAGATGGCGCTGCTGATATTTTGCAGCGCTGCCAATATGTGAGAGAAGTTTTAAGCTTATAATGTTAGCCTAACCCTTGAACTAACCCTAACCCTCACCCTAATCCTAACCCTAACCCTCACCCTAACCCTCACCCTAACAGTTTACCTAAGTCTTGAATCTATGGCACCCGAATATCGGCTTCGCCATCTAGCGGATGCTCACCGCCACTGCTGCACTACCATAATAGGATAGGACCCACTTACAATAGGATTAAAAGCTCTCAGCCTATAACAAATAAGAAGCCCCCATGTCGCAAAATACATTGAGGAAATTATATAGTTGTGTGTATATATAGAATTTAATCTTCTCTGACTTCTAAGAAACCCACAAAACAGTTTTTCACTTTCTGTGGCTGCCTCTTCTGTCCCTGTCCTGTCTCATACACTGTGCCATCCTTCTGAGATTGCCTCCACTATTCCGGTTCAGTCGCATACAGTGTGCCACCATCTGAGACTTCCTCCTCTATTCCTGTTCTATTTCAACTGTGTGCCATGTTCTGGGACTGTATCCTCTCTTCCTGTTGTGTATCATACATCGTGCCACCTCCTGGCACTGCCTCCTCTCTTCCTGTTCAGTCTCATACAGTGTGCCAACTCCTGGGACTGCATTCTCTATTCCTGTTCTGTCTCATACAGTGTGCCACCATCTGGGACTGCATCCTCTATTCCTGTTCCATCTCATACAGTGTGCCACCATCTGGGACTGCCTCCTCTCTTCCTGTCCTGTCGCCTACAGTGTGCCACCATCTGGGACTGCCTCCTCTATTCCTGTTCTGTCTCATACAGTGTGCCACCATCTGGGGCTGCATCCTCTCTTCCTATCCTGTCTCCTACAGTGGGCCCCATTCTGGGACTGCATCATCTATTCCTGTTCTGTCTCATACAGTGTGCCACCTTCTGGGACTGTCTCCTCTATTCCTGTTCTGTCTCATAAAGTGTGCCCCATTCTGGGACTGCATCCTCTATTCCTGTTCAGTCTCATACATTGTGCCCAATTTGGGACTGCATCATCTATTCCTGCTCTGTCTCATGCAGTGTGCCACCATCTGGGACTGCATCTTCTATTCCTGTTCTGTCTCATACAGTGTGCCACCATCTGGGACTGCATCCTCTATTCCTGCTCTGTCTCATGCAGTGTGCCACCATCTGGGACTGCATCCTCTATTCCTGCTCTGTCTCATGCAGTGTGCCACCATCTGGGACTGCATCTTCTATTCCTGTTCTGTCTCATACAGTGTGCCACCATCTGGGACTGCATCCTCTATTCCTGCTCTGTCTCATGCAGTGTGCCACCATCTGGGACTGCATCTTCTATTCCTGTTCTGTCTCATACAGTGTGCCACCATCTGGGACTGCATCCTCTATTCCTGTTCAGTCTCATACAGTGTGCCACCTTCTGGGACTGCATCCTCTATTCCTGTTCAGTCTAATACATTGTGCCCCATTTGGGACTGTCTCCTCTATTCCTGTTCTGTCTCATACAGTGTGCCACCATCTGGAACTGCATCCTCTATTTCTTTTCAGTCTCCTACAATGTGCCCCATTCTGGGACTGTCTACTCTATTCCTGTTCCGTCTCATACAGTGTGCCCTATTCTGGGACTGTCTACTCTATTACTGTTCCGTCTCATACAGTGTGCCACCTTCTGGGACAGCATACTCTATTCCTTTTCAGTCTCATACAGTGTGCCCCATTCTGGGACTGTCTACTCTATTCCTGTTCTGTCTCATACAGTGTGCCACCTTCTGGGACTGCCTCCTCTATTCCTGTTCTGTCACATACAGTGTGCCACCATCTGGGACTGCATCCTCTATTCCTGCTCTGTCTCATGCAGTGTGCCACCATCTGGGACTGCATCTTCTATTCCTGTTCTGTCTCATACAGTGTGCCACCATCTGGGACTGCATCCTCTATTCCTGTTCAGTCTCATACAGTGTGCCACCTTCTGGGACTGCATCCTCTATTCCTGTTCAGTCTAATACATTGTGCCCCATTTGGGACTGTCTCCTCTATTCCTGTTCTGTCTCATACAGTGTGCCACCATCTGGGACTACCTCCTCTATTCCTGTTCAGTCTAATACATTGTGCCCCATTTGGGACTGTCTCCTCTATTCCTGTTCTGTCTCATACAGTGTGCCACCATCTGGAACTGCATCCTCTATTTCTTTTCAGTCTCCTACAATGTGCCCCATTCTGGGACTGTCTACTCTATTCCTGTTCCGTCTCATACAGTGTGCCCTATTCTGGGACTGTCTACTCTATTACTGTTCCGTCTCATACAGTGTGCCACCTTCTGGGACAGCATACTCTATTCCTTTTCAGTCTCATACAGTGTGCCCCATTCTGGGACTGTCTACTCTATTCCTGTTCTGTCTCATACAGTGTGCCACCTTCTGGGACTGCCTCCTCTATTCCTGTTCTGTCACATACAGTGTGCCACCATCTGGGACTGCATCCTCTATTCCTGTTCTGCCTCATACAGTGTGCCACCATCTGGGACAGCATCCTCTATTCCTGTTCAGTCTAATACAGTGTGCCCCATTCTAGGACTGTCTACTCTATTCCTGTTCCGTCTCATACAGTGTGCCACCTTCTGGGACAGCATCCTCTATTCCTGTTCAGTCTAATACAGTGTGCCCCATTCTAGGACTGTCTACTCTATTCCTGTTCCGTCTCATAAAGTGTGCCACCTTCTGGGACTGCCTCCTCTATTCCTGTTCTGTCTCATACAGTGTGCCACCATCTGGGACTGACTCCTCTATTCCTGTTCAGTCTCATGCAGTGTGCCACCATCTGGGACTCCCTCCTCTATTCCTGTTCAGTCTCATACAGTGTGCCACCATCTGGGACTCCCTCCTCTATTCCTGTTCTGTCTCATACAGTGTGCCACCATCTGGGACTCCCTCCTCTATTCCTGTTCCGTCTCATACAGTGTGCCCCATTCTCGGACTGCCTCCTCTATTCCTGTTCCGTCTCATACAGTGTGCCACCATCTGGGACTCCCTCCTCTATTCCTGTTCCGTCTCATACAGTGTGCCCCATTCTCGGACTGCATCCTCTATTCCTGTTCAGTCTCATACAGTGTGCCACCATCTGGGACTCCCTCCTCTATTCCTGTTCCGTCTCATACAGTGTGCCCCATTCTCAGACTGCCTCCTCTGTTCCTGTTCAGTCTCATACAGTGTGCCACCATCTGGGACTTCATCCTCTATTCCTGTTCTATCTCATACAGTGTGCCACCTTCTGGGACTGCATCCTCTATTCCTGTTCCATCTCATACAGTGTGCCACCTTCTGGGACTTCATCCTCTATTCCTGTTCTATCTCATACAGTGTGCCACCTTCTGGGACTCCCTCCTCTATTCCTGTTCTATCTCATACAGTGTGCCACCTTCTGGGACTGCATCCTCTATTCCTGTTCCATCTCATACAGTGTGCCACCTTCTGGGACTCCCTCCTCTATTCCTGTTCCATCTCATACAGTGTGCAACCTTCTGGGACTGCATCCTCTATTCCTGTTCTGTCTCATACAGTGTGCCCCATTCTCGGACTCCCTCCTCTATTCCTGTTCCGTCTCATACAGTTCAGTCTCATACTTTTCTTATCCCCTGTGCAGCGATACAGAATATGTTGGCGCAATACAAATAAAGGAAAATAATAATACAGTCTGCCATGTTTCACAGCTGTAACTTAAGGCTACACTAATTATGAAGGGACTTCACATTCACAATGTAATGGTATTAGCAAGCAGTGACATGCTACGTGTCTGCATATAATAGCACTCCATTTGTAGTGTGTAGCTCCTCCCTTTTGGGTGTGACCTTAGGTTACTGCTGGGAAATATGGTACCCTGCAAGGAAGAGAACAGGAAGAAAGGGGGAGGTTCCCGAGAGTAAGAGACTGTTAAACAAGTGAATGAACGGAAAATTACATTGAGCAGTAAAAATAATAATTATTTAACCTAATTAATACCTAATTAGTCCCATTAAGTGTCTCTTCTTTGCCACGGTCTGTATTTCTTCATTACTAGACAGGCCGCTCTCTGATCTCTCTCAGTCTCGTTACTGTATTTGCTTTCTCACCTGGTGTAACCTCGCTGCGAGAGAGAGAATTAGGGAGGAGGGCGCGCTCTGATGTGATTATGATACAGACGTAGAGACAGGTAAAGAGAGAGGAGGCGGACAGAGTGACAGAGACAGGCGGAGGGAACAATGAGAGAAAAGAAAAGGGGGAGAATCATGCAGAGGAATGACAGGCTGAGCAGGAAAGAGACAGACAGGACATGAGACAGACAGAGAAGAAGAACATGAGACAGGCAGACAGAACAGGGGACAGACAGAGACAGAACATGAGACAGACAGACAGAACATGAGACAGACAGACAGAACAGGAGACAGACAGAACATGAGACAGGCAGACAGAACAGGAGACAGACAGACAGAACATGAGACAGACAGACAGAACAGGAGACAGACAGAACATGAGACAGACAGAACATGAGACAGACAGAACATGAGACAGACAGAAAATGAGACAGACAGACAGAACAGGAGACAGACAGACAGAACATGAGACAGACAGAGAGACAGAACATGAGACAGACAGACAGAACAGGAGACAGACAGACAGAACATGAGAAAGACAGAACAGGAGACAGACAGACAGAACATGAGACAGACAGACAGACAGAACATGAGACAGACAGAGAGACAGAACATGAGACAGACAGAGAGACAGAACATGAGACAGACAGACAGACAGAACAGGAGACAGACAGAACATGAGACAGACAGAACAGGAGACAGACATACATAACATGAGACAGACAGACAGAACAGGAGACAGAGAGAGAGACAGAACATGAGAAAGAGACAGAACATGAGAAAGACAGACAGAACATGAGACAGACAGAGAGAACAGGAGACAGAGAGACAGAACAGGAGACAGACAGAACATGTGACAGACAGACAGAACAGGAGACAGAGAGAACAGGAGACAGATAGGGCATATACAGGGCAGGAGAGAGGGAAACCAAGGGCCTGATTCAATTGCAAGCCCACAACTCGATTGCAGTAGGCCGTATGTCTGCGGGCGTGCTGCACTTTATCCGAATCCAGAGCTATTCAATTGCTCAAGCCCGCAAGTTACGGGCCCAAAGCCGAAACCGTAAACCATGCACTGGATGGTAGCAGTTCAGGGCGGGAACATGATCAATTCAGCAAGCCCGTAACCTCCTATTTTAAACGGCAGTAAAACATGGAGGATACCTGTCAATCAACTAGGTTCGAGGGTCCGATATGCGATCAGACTCGCAAACCGGCAAATTAAAAAATTATGAAAATGAATGCCAATTCTGTTCTAGTCCATGTGGGTGGCCTGATATGTATTAACTCATTGATACCCAAGATCAATCAACCCTGAAATTAAAGATAAAAATACATTAGATTTCCTGCCGATTTGCGGGCTTGAGACTGCTGTGCAATTACTTCTAATGTCTGTCATCGCTTTCCCCGTTATTTACAGTGCAGTAGTGATTTTTTATTGCATTCACAGTGCTACGGACAGGGGTTTAACCCCTTTGCGGGTCCTCTCTAGCACGGGCAGGATTTTCTCCTTCATTTGCCGTTTACGGTGTGAAACATTTGCGTGATTAGGGAAATTGTAGCAATTGAATAGCGATTTGCGATTTTAGTGATGGTAACTCTTGCGACAGTGAAAGATCAAAGGCTTTGGGAGACTGTAAGTTACGGGTTTAACCATCGCAATTTTTTAAAGGTCGTAACTTGTAACCCGTTTGGAGTTCGCAAATAGACGCCAATTAAAAGTGAAAATGAACTTGCGACCTCACTTACGGGCCACAGTAACTTGCGAAAGCTCAATTGAATCGGGCTCAAATAACAGAGACATACAGATCGAGCTTGAAACTTCTATCTACCTAAATGTTTGGCTTAATATATCCTTATATAGCTATATGCTCATCCCAGACATCCATACATTCCCAGTACTGGGAGGCCATGACATTCATCTGTTAATCCTTCTAGAAGTAGCACTTTCTCACATTGCTCCTCAATCTTCCCCCTTCCAACTTTACATGATGTGCTCTTGTTCTTGCTCCTCTATTTCCCTCCTTATATATATTAAATCCTTTGATGTATTTGAAGATTCGCCATGACACTTTTCATGTGTGTACGTATATATACAGTAGAATCCCGGTTATCCGGCACCCAACTAACCGGGACTCTCAAGCAACCGGCACCGGCATCAAGTCCCAATGAAGTTCGAGACTGCAAAAAAAATACTAACTTTTTTTCTTATTGTTCTTTTGGGCCTAAATGGTCCAGTTTAGGTGCTAATGCGTTTATAAAGGCATTTTGATGGTTTTTGGGGGTTTAAGGGTCATTTATACCTTTTTTTCGGGGACTCCCAATTAACCAGAAATGACACTTATCCGGCATAGATGCCAGATAATGGGGTTTTACTGTATATATATATTTATATATATATATATATATATATATATATATATATATATATATATATATATACCAATAACACATGCTGGTATACACGTCTTGTGCTGTATTCCTTGTTGTTTTTTTTTTTTCAGTTTAGCTCTTTTCATTTTATTGGACAAATGCTTCAGATCTAGAAGTTTTCTTAAGTGGTTTGTTATTTCTCACATGTTCTGTTCACTTATCTCTCGCTCTCTCAAACTCCTTCTCCACCCACTCAAATAAAATGAACAATAAGAAGATAATGCAAATCCAAAAAGATGAAGCAACCAGGGGCGGCAGAGTAGGAGAGCGACAAGGGAGGGGGGTCTTAAAGTGTACTTCTTTATTTTTACTTGAAGTTGCAATAAAACGGTTCTCCGCACTGGTTGATATTTTGTCTGTAGATTGCAAAGTGGTCATCTTTCAAGTGAACTGAATCGAGATCTTATTGTTCTATGATTATATATATATATATATATATATATATGTAATATTATATATATATATATATATATATATATATTATTTTTTTTTATATATATATATATCTCTTACAGAAGAGAGCAAATTGATTTTCAAATGGAGAGATATAGAACAGTATTGATCATTTCATATCAATTTGCAGAATTTTACGTATTTTTATGCTTTTGTACCATAAAAACTTTCACTTTTAAATGTTCAGTAGAATTACCCAGTGCCTAAAGTGTCCTTTTAAATAGAAATCTCAAATGCTTATTGTACAGATACATAATATCCAGAAGTGTCTTGGAAGAAAATACATTTACAACAGAACCCTGATTTTTTTTTTTTTTATTTATTCCCCCAATTATTTAAACATAATCTACAAAAGCTTTTAGTGATTGTATCACTTTCTGCGATAATAGATACGTTTATACCAATTGTCTTGATGATTACTCACAAATTTATACAATGTATAGTAATGATGTTGAAAGCTTAAGAGATTTAACAATCTTAATGTTTTGTGGATATTATGAAAAGTATTCCTGAGGTATTGAGATGCAGATATGGTTTAGAGTTAAAGGGGCAACGTCCAATGAAAGAAAAAAAATAAGGAAAATGATTGTTGTGATAAACTACCTCCCCACAAAATCTACTACACAAGCTAGGGAACCGGCCCCAGACTGATGAGAGGCAGTAACCTCGAAACAGCTGCCTTAGGGTAGGTTTCCTGGTTTGTGCATAATACATCCTGGGCTTTGCTTAAAGCTGTGTAATACAGCCGGCATATACTTAAAAGGATCCAATGATATTTGAATTCAAGTGTGAAGCCTCTGTGGACACATTTGCACGTCTCCAGGTTCCCAGAAATTGTTGTTTTAGACATTGAAATGTAAACATAAATGTACTCTTTATTTACTATATATATATATAAAGTTTGACAAATAATTTGAATCTGACAAAAGGACAGTATTTGTATTGCTTTTGGATACTTTCACTGGACCCAGGAAGTTTGCAACAGCTTCCCTTAAGTATACAAGGGAGGTGGAGCTATTCAGCACAGAGCAACAGGCAGAAACCTATAAAGGTAAGAGCTTTAAAGTGTAACTGCCAGAATTAAATCACTTACATATTACAAATCAAGTATACTTATGCATGTGCTTCCATCTTAACAGTGTTTTTTTTTTTAGATTGCAGTGGCCCATTCAACAAATAAGCACAATGTTTATATGCAATTCTTTCTTATTATGCAATTCTTTCTTATTGTTTCTTATTTCTTTTTTTTTCCAGATTCAGCTGCTACTCTCAACTAAGTATCTTTCTATTAGCCCCAATGAAAACAGTGCCAGTTTTAACTGCCACATTTCCATTGTGCAGATAGAACCTTTGTGTAGTTCATCAGCAGAAACTAAAATGACAAATTCCTTTAGATTGTAAGTTTGCGAGTTTTCCACCTTGTGAGGTGCTTTAGGGAAAACACTGTGTATATCTGATTGAAAGCTCAATAACAGGGTCTTCCATTATTTTTTATTGTGGGAAATTGTTTATACTTCACCTAACCCCTGTATAGCGCTGCAGAATATGTTGGCACGTTATAAATAAAGGATAATAATAATAATAGCAGCATAACCACAAACAAGAGGTAACAAATCATTTTTTTTTTACATTTTATAAGCATCTTGCCTAAGTAGTATAGTTCTTCTAATTAGTTTATTTTAAATATTGTATTTAAATTTAATATAATTTTGCATTTACAAAATTTAAGACTAACCTATAATGTACGAATGAATATAAATTGCTGGTTCTAACCAAACCCTGGAAAATAAATGCACATTTTTAATCAGCTGCATCCACTGCCGACAATTGATCCGATCTGTAAATCAGAATAATGAGGCTTTTTTCTGTAGAAAAAAATAGACTAAAATACGGACACATTTGCGAAGTTTCTATGCACTTCTGAGATGATAAATATCCAGGGGAGAGGAAAAAATCCCAGGATATAACTTATATAAATAATCAATAGACTCTATTACAGAATAGATAACATGAGGCTGAGCTGCAACTAACCACCTTAAAGGGATATGGAAGCTTCCCGGGAGTTACTAGGTATATAATATCCCTGTGTATCTATTTACTTTTATATACTTTATTTTATTAAGAAGTGCTTATAAGCTCTGCCTATAATAAAACAAATAGTGCCTGTATGGGTCTGCCCTCTGCAATGTATGTAGACATAGACCCTGTAGGGCTGGATGTGCAGTGTAGAGTCCTAGCCTATCAGGGGCCACATCTCAGTAGGATGTTGTAGCATGTGGCTGAGAGATGCTGCAAAGTCAGTACTAGAGCCTGTGTATGAATTCAAACAATCTAGTACACTGGCCCTTTAAGGTATCATCCTGGCCCTTTCCTGTAGTAAAATCTTTTGTTTTGCACATATATACAATGTATTGTCTCCATGTCCTGTTGTCATAGAAACCAGGTATTTTGCCGAGATTGTATGTCTTTGCACATAACATTTTGTGCGTTATACTTTATTCATTATCTATAAAAAAAAAAAAATAACAGTGGCAGCAACAAGAGGATTTCATATTATCTGATTAATGTACAAATGTATTCATTTTGCACAGAAAATCATTTTTTTTTACCCTAGAATTGAGTTTAATATTTCATTATGTCCCCACCAGTTTTGGATAGTACAGTAATACAACGCTACCCTGCGCCGCGCTGATTCGCTATAGCGCTATTTCCAGGGCCAGACCCCAAACAGCACTAAATCTCGCAATCACGTTGCGGGCGCTATGCCGATAAAATGTCCCGTTTGCCGCGTTTTTTGGATAGCGCTCCTGCATGGTGGAACGCATATACTGCGCTAAAATGGGTACGCCTGTATCTGTTATAATGGATAAGACTCTTAGAACAGGATACAAAGTAATCTTTGGTTATATTCACAGCATTAAAAGCTTGAAAATTCACCAAAAATAATAATAAATCATCCTTGATGGTCTTATCCTAATCTCTAGAGATAATCCGTTCGGCATTATACGCTCTTCATCCTGTTAGACACTGTATCCCTCTTAAAGGGATATGACAGGTTCCTGGGTGTTACTCGGTATATAATATCCCTGTGTATCTATTTACTGACATATACTTTATTTTACTAAGAAGTGCTTATAATATGTTTTTTTTCCTAAAATCTAACAAACAGATTCAGTATGTGCATTTTTGGATTGCAGTGTAATGTCCTAGCCTATCAGGGACCACGTCTCAGCAGCATGTTGCAGAGAAATGGGAACTGATTGGTTAGTATGAGATACTGCACAGTAAGTACAGCAGAGTTTGTAT
Source organism: Discoglossus pictus (assembly GCA_027410445.1). NCBI lineage: Eukaryota > Metazoa > Chordata > Amphibia > Anura > Alytidae > Discoglossus > Discoglossus pictus. The sequence continues at coordinate 468,857,190 of CM050164.1, forward strand.
CTTCATGAGCTACAATTTCCAGAATCTTATTTGGAAAGTCGTTCCACCTTGCCGTCTCCTCATCATCACCTCATTATCTACTTCAAGATGGATAATATTGAATGTTCTGCAGAGAAGCAAAATTAAATCATCTTCTAAGAAAGTTCGAACCAAGACATCTTCTCCATGACTTCTGAAGGCCTCATTCAGAAGAACCCGAATTCGACACCCCCACAAACAGTGTCAGAGCTGATCAATGGAGGGCCTTGGTGCCAAATAAGTTAAGGCCCTCCTTGCAACTTCCACCCCTTGGGTCAATAAAAAAGCCAAAAATACAATCAGATCAACCCTGTGGGGATCAGATGACCTTTCCATTAGGTGATTATCTCCAATCCTCATCTAATACTTTACATTCTTTATTTAATGCCATTAAATGAGGGCCCCTACCCTGTTGTGGGCACTGGCGCTTTGTATCGGTGGCAGCGGCAGTATCTCCATCACTGCCTGCAACCCACCAATATTCCCACCAATGTGTACCAGGACATCAGAAAAGCTGTGCAACCACCTTATACTACAACAATAAGACCATAATAGAGGCGGAGATGGGAACCCTCAGTTCACAACTTGGATCAGATAGAGAGGACACAAAATCAATACTACAAGGAAACTACAAATACTCTATTAATAAAAAAGAAAGAAGTTACAGAGACTAAGACAAATCAAGACATTCAACGAGACCTTCAAAACACCCTGAAAAGGACACAAACCAAGCACACCAACCAAGCAGAGATGGACAAAGCAGAGATGGACCAAGCAGAGATGGACCAAGCAGAGATGGACCAAGCAGAGATGGACCAAACAGAGATGGACCAAGTAGAGATGGACCAAACAAAAATGGACCAAACAGAGCTGGACCAAGCAGAGATGGACCAAGCAGAGATGGACCAAACAGAGCTGGACCAAGCAGAGATGGACCAAGCAGAGATGGACCAAGCAGAGATGGGCCAATGGTACTGTCCAGAGGACTCTCATTGTGCCCGACCAAATGTAGGGATAAAATAGTACTTAAACAATAATTTCACAACACTACTAAAACCACAGAACGGAATTATAAGAACAAATAAAATAAAAAAAAGAATCAACCTGGATCCCAACTCCAACTTTACAGCCCAAGAAAGGGAAGCTGCAAGATCAGTAAAGGATACTACAATTAAACCATCAGACTAATGAGGATCTGTAATTATCATGGATACCAAAGATGGCATGAAAGAAGCATAAGGACAACTGTGACGAGAGATCCTACAGCAAACTTCAAGCTCATCTCATCTACACCACATGGGCTCCCGCCAGGTATTAAAGACCAGGTAAATGGCCACATTCCTTCATATACAAAAGCAAGCTCCTTCTACATGCTTCCAAAATACACCATGATGGAAATATCTGTGTGATACGGACATAAAAAGGAGGATGAAGTAACTTGGGTTTGGGGTCACAAATCTGAATGGACCAGCGGCAACATAAACACTCAATAAATATATACAAGGCATTGATCTAAGAACAAGCTGAAATATTACTGCAAAACAACCCTGCAATAAATCTCCAGCAACCTCAGATTTGGCCGTGAAATCAATAAAACACCGGAGCAAACATATTCATGTAACAGCTGTAATTGTTCCCCATGGCAACAGAAATATCAGATATCCACATCTCTAAGACACAAGCGCTTATGGGGTCTATGGATATTTTATATGTGTCAAATGAAAAATATTCAATCTTGTAAACTAAGCAATGTTGAAATCAAGAGGTAAAACTTAACTTTTATTGTATCAAGTACCAATGATATTATACTAACAAGTCTATTCATTATCTCTTGTAATTCATCCAATTTTATTATTACATATGTGCACCCCCTGATTAGTTGGATATGGCTAGTAAGATATAATAAAATATATCAAGAAGAAGGAAAGCAAATAATTTAACTAGCTTAAACCCACTTGTTCAAATGAAAAATATTCAATCTTGTAGACTAAGTAATGTTGAAATCAAGAGGTAAAACTTAACTTTTATTGTATCAAGTACCAATGATATTATACTAACAAGTCTATTTATTAGCTCTTGTAATTCATCCAATTTTATTATTACATATGTGCACCCCCTGATTAGTTGGATATGGCTAGTAAGATATAATAAAATATATCAAAAAGAAGGAAAGCAAATAATTCAACTAGCTTAAACCCACTTGTTCAAATGAAAAAATATTCAATCTTGTAAGTTAAGTAATGTTAAGACTAAAAGTTCAATCTTAACCCTTATTGACATATGTAATAATAAATTCTGACAAATTAAATACCAAAGAAAAAAACAACAGGGGATATAAAAATTAGCATAATATCATAGCTACTTTATACAATAAAAGTTATGTTTTAACTTCCACTGTCATAGTTAATTAGTAGCCCTTAATAAGTAGAGTTAGAGAAAAAAAGGTCCTACATACATAAATTACAGTTAAATGCCCATTTTTTTTTTTAATTACCTAACACTTCATATCATGTCCGTAGAACTAACCTGTTAAGGTGAGTTTGTTCTTTGACTGAGCCCCTCTATTTTTGTTATTATTTATTAAAATGACCCATGTGGTTTAGTCTCCTTAAGGGTGATAGGGGCTATAGACTCCTTGCTCACTGTGCCTTAGGGAGTTCAGCTGCACCTCATGATAAGGCTCAATCAAAGGTGAAACGTGTGTCTGGGGTTTACTGTTTCTTCTGTTCAGGGTAGAATTGCCTGGTATTTCAGGGCTGGATCAATCTGTGAAGGGTAACGAGTTGCTAAACGATTTTGCTCTTATAGTGGGTCATCATGACCATAGCACAAACCTGTTAAAGTTACTTTGATCTCAGACTGACCACCCATATTTTTGTTGTTGCTTATCTAACACTTCCATCCAGTTTTTTTAATAATAACCAGTTACAATTATATTTATTTGTGTATGTTTCACTTCTACACGGACCGTGCCCCTTTAACAGTACACAGCAAGTTAATGCCAATGTTTAATAAGTCTGACAAATTCTCCTTATCTCCCAAACACATTTCCTGCCCTGCAGTTTTACCCTTTTACAAAATGTCGCACAGCGGCCAGAAGTACAGATAAGAGATATCACTAAATACCGCAGATCCCTGGCCGCTGCCAGCCAGTGTGGGCTAATGCCAGGTGTCAGCGTGCTTTGTTGCTGTGTTTGTGCGTGGCTGGCTTGGCTCCTGGCGAGGCTTGCACAGCCAAGCGTCTGATAGGCATCGTGCCACCAGCAAATTAATAGATCAAGTGTCAGCGGATGGCAAGTGCGATTGGAGTGACAGTGTGTACAGGTCTGATTACCCTAAATAAACACCAGGTCTGGGCTGCGCTAAACTGGGAACCATGTGACTGGCTCCTAAACACCACAAGTGACTTTTTGGCTTCATTTAAAGTGATACAGTTATTCGATTAATGGTATTGGATTAAAGAGCGAAGCCTTTGTGGGCACATTTGCATGTTCCCTCCCAGATTCCCAGAATGCAGCGTAATAACTGTGTTTCTTGGAATTCTCAGCAGCAAAATGTATTTTAGCTTATTTTAGACATTCAAATGTGAACACAGATGTGCTATTTATTTTCTGTACTACCGTACGGTGGAGGGCTTTTATCGCTCTTTTGCCCACCATATATTAAATGATTGTTGTGGTGAACTACCTCCCCACAAAATCTACTACATGAGCTAAGGACACAGCCCCACACTGATGAGAGGCAGTAACCTTGAAACAGCTGTACGTGGGTAGGTTTCCTGGCTTGTGCATAATCCACCCTAGGCTTTGCTTAAAGATATATAATACAGCAGGCACATGAATAAAAGGAGTTATATTTGAAATTATATTGGAATAAAGAACGAAGCCTTTGTGAAAACATTTGCATGTCCATGACCAGGTTCCCAGAATGCAGTGTAATAACTGTATTTCTTGGAATTCTGAGCAGGAAATAAGTTTTTAGCTTATTTTATAAATCCAAATGGTGTATTTTAAGCATATATGATCTATATAGAATCTTTGTCTCTAACTTTCATTATCGTTGGCCATTAATTAACTCTTGCAGTGAATATTTAAAAGCAAAAGGAACATCTGCAGTTGGTATAAATACATAAAATGATACAAATCCTAACAATAAAATGACTTTGTGACTATTATTTTGCATGCAGTTCTTCTTTGTGGACAGCAGGTCTGAATTGCATGACCATTTATAGCTAATAAAAAGTTTGGGCAAAAGTAGAATTATATCACTTTATAGATGTGATAAAACCACTTAAAAGTTAGAAACGCGCGACGGGGAGTCTTTCTAGAGCGTTAGTGCTTTTTTTTTTCTCTTCTTTTTAGTAAGTAAACAGCACTAACAAAAGGCAGGAGCCTGCGGTGCAGCACAATGAGGATCCGCGGCACTGACAGCTGTCACCAAATAGAAAGAGATAATGCGTAGAACAGAAGGTAATGTGCGTGCCGTCCACCGGGGAGACCGAGAACCGGATGCACCGCGCTAATAGGTTATGGACAGAAAATAATACAGATCAAAATACCAGCTAGGTAGCCAGCAAATGGGAGGTAATCACAGGTCTGAGATACCCGCAAAAAAGCCTGGGACTTAACTATTACAGCGCCAGAGGAGTAATGGACATATCCATCTGACCATACCCTGGAAAATACAACACTTTCTTAAACGACTACGTAAATGGCATATTTATAGCATGATATAATATAACATGTTTCTCTAAATATGCTTTTAAGCTCCTGGGTTACATGGCTGGTAATGTTTACCATGTGACAGAATTTTTAGGTAACAAAATGGAGTAAAATTTGATACTTTTAATGGCTAACTAAAAAGGGTTATAGCCACCAAAGGGTTGCACGACTTTATCGCGCCTGAGTAATGTGCATCGACGCATGCGCGCACATGCAAGTGCACCGACGCATTTGCGCACATGCATGCGTACTGACGCATTCGTGCGCACGCATGCGCTCCAAACAATAGTGCGCCTGTGAAAAAGTGTGCCCCAACATCTGCCCACATCGCATCTCAAGCATCCCTCCCACTTAGTGACAGAATATATAGGGAGACGGGGAGAACTGTATATACCCTTACACATTGATATCAGGTTAGTATTTTGCACAGCCAGTCACCTCTAGGACTGGTAATGTAATATTTTTGCATATCTAGTGCTGAATGTGAAGAGGGATGCGAGGTGTCCTAGAGGTGACCACCTGTGCAGAATACTCACCTGACATCAATGTGTCACGGTATATACAGCTCTCCCTACATATTCTGTCTGGCACTGAGTGGGAGGGATGCGAAGGTGCGCGCAGATATCAGGGCACGCTTTTTCTCCGGGCGCACTTTTGTTTGCCTGCACGCGCATGCGTTCACGCACGCAAGTTTCGCGGCCTATTACTCAGGAGCGATGAAATCGGGGTGCCGCACCAAAAAGCCCGCAGATGTGAAAACATCCCTTTTATATCTTTGTTCATGAAGCCAAGTCAAACAAGCCAAGGACAACATATATATATATATATATATATATATATATATATATATATATATATATATATATATATAAAAATAAATAATTAAGTAAATAGATAATATCACAAACCATTACACATAATCCCCTTGTCTGGCTAGGATGCTATAAATAAATATTATATATATATATATAAAAATAATTAAATTGATGGATTATGTCACAATCTGACAGGTGCAGTTACAGGTATCTATGTCCCTACATATAGACATTGTATAGCAGACTTCATTGGCAAATTGATCCAGTCTGCAGCTCCTCAAATGTGCAAATAGACCTGAAATAATGAAATATATCTCTGCCAGCTGGCATTGACAAATGGGACACTGAACTTCAAAAACTTTGAACCTTCCAAAAAAAGAGCATTTTTTTTAAATCCTGGGTTAAATTAATTTCGCTATATCTAACACAAGTTCTTAAAATATCAAATCACACATAAAACATTTTTTTTTTAAATTGAAGACAAATTTGGAGTAGCGGGTCTTTAATTAGATTGCAAGCACCCGGGGAGAGTTGTGTCTTGCTATAAACAAAAAGGGTGATTAGATTGGGAGATACAGGTCACCCGGAGTCTAAGAGATGCAGAGCTATTTGCCAAACGCTCATTTCCTTGAAGTGGTTACAATTATACGGTTTTCCAGCTGCCACAATACACAGCCACTTACAGTTTAGCACTAACACCCTACACAGTGTCAAACCCGAAAGAGCTCGGATAGAATAGAAAATTCAGAATAAATACGTCTCATTTCCAGGGTGCCGGCTACAGAAATAGGATGAGAAGCGCGGCGTACTGCGAGTAATTTTATCTCAAGAGCTGTGATTCTAGGACACGAGCACCAATTCTTCCTTAAATTACATGAATAAAGCCCGAACAATTTCTCTGTGATTGATGCTTGTGGTGTTTTTTGACAGCTCAAAAACAAAATGATAGAAAAAATGAGTGAATTTGCCCAAGAGGGACACAGCAGCCATACGGGCACAAGTTCTCCTTATTTCTAACTTTCCTCATCTTTCCTCCATTGAATACAGATACTCTCTGATGTCTTAGCAGGTTTTGTTACAAGCTCGAAATATAGAGGAGCTAAGATCCTCTGGGATGACTCTATCAATTGGATGGCTTCATGAAAAGAAGAATTTTGGAAAATGCAAGGATTTGGTGTTCTGGGTATTAAAAAACAACAGTTTATTTGAACTAAATGGAGAATTAGACTCCTACCTATTTCCCAAAATGTTTGAAAATCTCAGCATACAAATAGATAATTGAGGGCAAATAGGTATCAATAGACAGAATTAGTCTACCGGATCTATCTGATGAGAAGTACGGTTTATAAAGAAAAAAAAAGAAAACTTGTTTAAACTCCCTGGAAACTAACAGGAAATTCCTTCGGGTGAATGTTTCTGATTAACTTGCAAACACTACAAGATTTTCATATGTCTGACCAGCTAAGGTATATCTTATAATATAATAGCATACCCATACTGGTTGTGTAGAGCTTGGATTGGTCAAATATTCTGTATTTGTCCCTATCTCTTCCATAAGGAGGTTGCCCCACTTATCTACAACCCTTTTAGTTGAACACAATTATTATTGGAGGATTTGAAGGTACCCACCCTACCAATGACTCTTGTGAGATGTGGCGTGTGTTGCTATCCTGCAAGGCTTCTTGATTGGAGATGCCTTGGAACTGACAAGGTGCGTTCTGCCCTGGCATAGCTCACTTCTAGGGAAGTGAGGGTCACCCTCGCCACCGCTATATCCCGTATTGCAGTTGCCAGTATATAGATAGACTTCCCTAGCATACCCCGTGAGGTCTCTATCATTATGAGCTAGTTGGAGTTAGAGCATCTTTCACATAGACCCTCAACTTTTTACTAGAGTTACGCTTTGTCTGATATTGCCAGGAGATGCATTTCCAGTTAGGTTCTAGCTCCTAACAAATTACTTTTTGGTGCTATCTGGTTGAATACTGGAAATAGGCTGGTCTCTTCGGAAAAACTAAGACCAATACTGGGTTCAAGAAGGCACCAAGTTTCTCATTTAATTTAACACTGATTAGGGGTTCAGAATTATAGAATCCCTCCAATCTGGAGTTTAATAATTAGAATTTACATAGAGACATTAGGATTCTAAAGTTCAAATTAATTGGCCTTATTTTTAAGTCCCCACTTTATCCTTGGTTTTAAATATGTTTTATTCATCGTTGTGTGCAAGAATCATTAAATACAATTTACAAATATTATTTTATCAAATTATCCCCTCAGTCAGGGTGGTAAACACTCATGGGAACTTAACATTCCTAACAGCAGATAAACCCTTAATATATTTATATAAGGTAATCATATCTCCTCTTAGACAAAAATAAGTGTAATTTGGTTAGTCTTTCTTCATAGCTTAGCCCCTCCATTCCCCTTATTAGTTTTGTTGCCATTCTCTGTACCTTTTCCAGCTCTAAAATGTCCTTTTTATGAAGTGGTGCCCAAAATTGTCCTCCATATTCCAAATGAGGGCGTACTAGGGCTTTGTATAGTGGCAGAATTATATTTGCTTCCCTGGCTTCTATACCCTTCTTAATACATGCTAATATTTTATTTGCCTTTGCAGCTGCTGCTTGGCATTGAGCACTGTTCCCTTTCTATATCTGATACCCTGACATTTGCTCCTTTAAGATTATAAATTGCATGGCTATTTTTCCTTGCCACATGCATAACTTTAAATCTCATCTGCCATTTAAATGCCCATTTCTCTCATTTATGTGTGATGCCCTCTCAGGCACAGTAGCAGGGACATCTTGTTTAGGATACTAAATGTCTCAGAGTATGATGCTCTCCCTGGCACAGCTGCATGGAGCTCTTGTTTAGAGATGCCCTGGGGCACATAGTGTGATGCCCTCTTTGAACCCTTGTTTGAAAATACACTGTGGCACATAATGTTATGCTCTCCATTTGCAGTGAGCTCTTTATATGATATGCCCTTGGGCTCAGACTATGGTGATCTCCTTGGCATGTCTGCAGGAAGAGTCAGTGCCCTGGGGCTAGGAGCACGATGCCCTCCTTGGCACAGCTTCAGGCTCTGTGTAAAGCTTCCTGTTCTTGAGGGTTTCCAACTAAGGAAATGATATAAAGGGACAGTAGCAGCTTATGTGATGAGTCCCATACTGGCTGTACTGTAGCTTTGAGTTTATTACAATTATATGTTTGTGGGATACAAATACTGTGCATAATGCTTACAATATAATATTATTATTACCTAATATCCAGAGAGGAAACTACTCAGATGCATCGTTACTGGAACAAAAATATCTTAACATTAAAAAAATTCAATTTTGTATCATTATTAAGTCCAAGGTTCACTAAGATTATTAGAGACAGTGAATGAAACAAGATTGTTCTTCCTAAAAAATAAATTAGACAGTGTGACCCCTTCACAGCCTGTGAGAAGTTTAGTTCATCTGGCAATTAGACATTTTTCCTGATTTTTATGACTCCAACAAGTAAATGTTGAATTTGTATTGTCATTTCCACACATTATACTCTTTGACATAACAGGTTAAACGTTCAATTTTGCACATCTGTAAATAAAAAAATAAAAAAGCATTTATGTGATCCTTAAAATGTTTAAACTAAAAATGTTGACTGTATAATTATTATTATTATTAAGATGAAGAAGAAGATGATGAAGATGATGAAGATGATGAAGATAAAGATGATGAAGATAATGAAGGTGAAGATGATGAAGATGAAGAAGATGAAGATGATGAAGATGAAGAAGATGATGAAGAAGATGAAGATGAAGAAGATGAAGAAGATGAAGATGATGAAGATGATGAAGATGAAGATGATGAAGATAAAGAAGATGAAGATAATGAAGGTGAAGATGATGAAGATGAAGAAGATGAAGATGATGAAGATGAAGAAGATGATGAAGAAGATGAAGAAGATGAAGAAGATGAAGATGAAGAAGATGAAGAAGATGAAGATGATGAAGATGATGAAGATAAAGATGATGAAGATAATAAAGGTGAAGATGATGAAGATGAAGATGATGAAGAAGATGAAGATGAAGAAGATGAAGAAGATGAAGATGATGAAGATGATGAAGATGAAGATGATGAAGATGATGAAGATAAAGATGATGAAGATAATGAAGGTGAAGATGATGAAGATGAAGAAGATGAAGATGATGAAGATGAAGAAGATGATGAAGAAGATGAAGATGAAGAAGATGAAGAAGATGAAGATGATGAAGATGATGAAGATAAAGATGATGAAGATAATAAAGGTGAAGATGATGAAGATGAAGATGATGAAGAAGATGAAGATGATGAAGAAGATGAAGAAGATGAAGAAGATGAAGATGATGAAGATGATGAAGAAGATGAAGATGATGAAGAAGATGATGATGATAATGAAGATAATGAAGATGAAGATGATGAAGAAGAAGATGATGATGATGAAGATGATGAAGAAGATGAAGATGATGACGATAATGAAGATGAAAATGAATTTCAACAATACAAAATTATATATGAATCATAAATAATGATATATAACCAAATATTTTCACACTGAAAATGATATACATACAGTATATATATTAGATGATACAATTAGTTGGGGGGAAAAATAATTACTTTTCGATTTTGAAATAAAATATAATATTTTTTTTTTATATTTTTCAAACAATGGCTGTATTTATCAGAAACCTTATCAATAATTGACATACAATCATTTTTATTTTATTGTTATAAGCCTTATTATGATGAATGTTACCATGCACATCTATTGCTTATTAGTCAGATGTTCCATAAGGCAAGTTTTCTTATTTTTTCCTAATAAAGGTGATAATATTGGAAGCTCTGTATTTTCTTGTATTAATACAAAAAGTGTATGAGTTTATTTTTAGATAGGAAGCGATGATATGTTAGTATTGGGAGTTTTATGGTCATTTCTTTTCTTTATACCACGGAGATATTGTGTAACCTTATGTACAAACACATTACGGAAGTGATACAATGTAACCGCTGCGCATCCTGGGACGATGCAGAATATATTCTCCTATCTCTGCACATCTTCCTCCTCCCTTTCCTTCCTTTGCCAACACACATTCATAAAAAAATCAACATATAGAAAAAAAAGCTACATGGCTATTACATTTGAGTAGGACACATCTCATTGGCTAGGACACTCTGCCTACATAGGTTTCTTGGGGGGTGGAGCTCACACAAGAGATTTCAAATGTACTTTGAATGACAAATATACAAAAATCCTCCATAAAATGATGAGACGCCCATCAGACGCACACAAAGTCCCAGATACATTTAAGGATAATCCCACAAGGTCTCGGGGACCAACTGTTAATAGTTACTGATACAAACCACTCGATTTTCATGAACAAATACAAAATGCATGAGACAGACATGGCCTTCAGTGCCCCCTTTACATAAGCCCACCGGTTTATACAAGAGGCGTATATTTTAATCAGATGTCACTTTATCTCCGGCGCACAAACAGTAATCTGTATTCAGCGCTCTCACTAAATATACCAGTGAATGTCACATATAATGGGGTTATAGGAGGGGGTAATGAGACGGCTGCTCTCGGGGGCTCCCACAGTCTCTTATATTCTGTTTATTGTCCTGCATGGACTGAGTGGAAATGTTGGAGCTTTACTGCATAGAGCAATATGGGAATATTTAGTTTAGAAGTTCCCAGAGGTTAAACCTTGATAGACAGACAGACAGACAGATAGATAGATAGATAGATAGATAGATAGATAGATAGATAGATAGATAGATAGACAGACAGACAGACAGACAGATAGATAGATACAGACAGACAGACAGACAGATAGATAGATAGATAGATAGATAGATAGACAGACAGATAGATAGATAGATAGATGGATAGACAGATACATAGACAGACAGATACATAGATAGATAGATAGATAGATAGATAGATAGATAGATAGATAGATACAGACAGACAGACAGACAGATAGACAGATAGATAGATAGATAGATAGATAGATAGATAGATAGATAGATAGATAGATAGATAGATAGATAGATAGATAGATAGATAGAGATTATTGGCACTAAACAATGCAGCTAAAATCTTTTCTGAGTTACATTTATTTTCCTCCTAAATGTGCAAATTAACATATACAAATCCCAATTACATGCATTTAAAAAAATTATATATTTTTTCCATTACCAAGTTTAGTGGTTTAAACAATGGATACATTGTGCATATATTTAATATATATTGATGCAATGCCTTAATTTAATGACTAACAAAAACAACATACTTTATAAAATAATTTGCAGGAATATTAATTATGAAAAATCTCATAACTTAACCATTTCTCGCTCATTACTTAACATACACTAGAGTTCATACCGATCCCTTAGAATGCGACAGTCTGTATATATTGTATTTCCTGCAGAGTAATCTGTACAGTATTCCGTGTATATATATATATATAATTGAAGAGTGAATCAGTAGAGAAAGTCCAGTAATTTAGTAATTTAGTAATTATTAATATATATATATATATATATATATATATATATATATATATATATATATATATATATATTAGTAATGAGTATTGCAGTATATTGTGATATCTTTTGTATATATATATATATCATTCCCTGTGTTATTCTACATAGCTTATTTATTAAGCAATTGAGTATTTATACACTTTCTGAATAAGCTCCAAAGAAAGACATAGGAAGCTATGTTTTATATATTTATATATTTTTTATATATTTTTATATTTTATCTCACATCTGATGACTTAGAGAAGCTACACTTTTATATTAGAAATATCCTTACAGATTATTTTATCATTTAATTATTATTTATTGTATATTTTCCCTGATAACCAACTGATCGCTGGTGACACGTCACTACCATAAACATCCTCTCACTGAAGCTCATTTCTTACAGATTATCACAATCTTTCTTAAACCTATTTTAATTAGAAAATAAAAAATAAATGCTTTTCAGAGAAATATTACATTTCAAAAGTTTTTAATTTGCTGAAAAACAATAAAAAATAAGTAACTGTATTGGCAAAGATAATTTAACTTTTGACCTCTAAAAATGTAATGTTTCATTAATGTTACAAGGGTTAAATCCTTGTAGATCATCACCCGCCATTTATAAATCATCTCCTCTCCCTGAGCTCCTCCCCGATCATCATTTCCAACACCGGTAGATTATTTCTTATCACTCCCATTTTTTTCGATCACTTTTCCGATCACTTCCTCATTGATCATCACACCTTACAGATTATCCACCCTCCCACTTCAAAGATTATTACGTCATATCACCACCACATTTTTATGATCACCTCCTCGTCCATTATCACTCTTTGTAGATCATCCGCATCTCACTAATCACCAGTGTAGGACACTCTAGGCATGAAATATCTCTATATAAGGTGCAAGACATGGCTCCCCTGACAATTATGAGCTAATTCCTCACTGAGTAGGAACCACCAAGTCTAGAATGTTTCAGTATTTACCAAGTCTAGTATCTAGTACCACCAAGTCTTGGATCCAAGTAGGAGATCTAGTATCACCAAGTCTGTGATCTAGTATCTAGCATCACCAAGTCTAGTATCTAGTACCACCAAGTCTTGGATCCAAGTAGGGGATCTAGTATCACCAAGTCTGTGATCTAGTATCTAGCATCACCAAGTCTAGTATCTAGTACCACCAAGTCTTGGATCTGGTATCACCAAGTAGGGGATCTAGTATCACCAAGTCTGGGATCTAGTATCTAGCATCACCAAGTCTAGTATCTAGTATCACCAAGTCTAGTATCTAGTATCTAGTATCACCAAGTCTAGTATCTAGTATCACCAAGTCTAGTATCTAGTATCACCAAGTCTAGTATCTAGTATCACCAAGTCTAGTATCTAGTATCTAGTATCACTAAGTCTAGTATCTAGTATCACCAATTCTGGGGTCTAGTGCCACCAGGCCTAGAATGTTTCAGTACTCACCAAGTCTAGTATCTAGTACCACCAAGTCTAGTATCAAGAACCACCAAGTCTAGTATCTAGTACCACCAAGTCTAGTATCAAGAACCATCAAGCCTAGTATCTAGTACCACCAAGTTCAGTATCTAGTACCACCAAGTCTGGGATCTAGTACCAACAGGCCTAGAATGTTTCAGTACTCACCATGTCTAGTATTTAGTATATTAAGAACCACCAAGTATATTATCTAGTACCACCAAGTGTAGTATCCAGTATCATCAAGTCTAGGATCTAGTATCACCAAGTCTGGGATCTAGTATCATCAAGTCTAGTATCTAGTATCACCAAGTATGGGATCTAGTATCATCAAGTCTAGTATCTAGTATCACCAAGTCTGGGATCTAGTATCACCAAGTCTAGTATCTAGTATCACCAAGTCCGGGAGCTAGTGCCACCAGGCCTATAATGTTTCAGTACTCACCAAGTCTATTATCAAGAACCACCAAGTCTAGTATCTAGTACCACCAAGTCTAGTGTCAAGAACCATCAAGCCTAGTATCTAGTACGACAAAGTCTAGTATCTAGTACCACCAAGTCTGGGATCTAGTACCACCAGGCCTAGAATTTTTCAGTACTCACCAAGTCTAGTATCTAGGTTCACCAAGTCTAGTATCTAGTACGACAAAGTCTAGTATCTAGTACCACCAAGTCTGGGATCTAGTACCACCAGGCCTAGAATGTTTCAGTACTCACCATGTCTAGTATCTAGAATCAATAAGTCTAGTATCACCAAGTCCAGAATGTGCCAGTACTCCGTATTACTCTACACAACACAACTAAATAATAACTCATAGAGTGCAGCCCTTACCTGGAGGGCCAGGGACTGGTCCAAACACATCATTCTCTGTCAGGTATCAGAGTCCAGAGGCTTCCATTGGGAGCAGAGTCTCAGGAGCAGTGACCAGCCCAGAGTTACACATAGGGAAGTGGAAGGTGACTTAGACAAGTTACTGGCTTCCTCTGGACGAGGAGCAGGAAACAGGAGGCTGCCCTGAGTGTAAATACACACCGAGGATATTATATTTACATACGTGTTTACACCCTCAGTATGTATATCCCATGACTGTGTGCAGGAAGGCGAGGTTTAACCCATAGGCTGCCAGGTGGTCCTGATACTGAGGATAATATGCACAAAGATAGTGGATTACGGGTGCAGCCTTCCAGTGTGGGAATGAAGTGCCGAAGGGTTAATAACATTGATACTTTACAAATATTATAGAACAAAAAAGGAAGTTATATTTATATTGTGTGAGATACTTATTTGTTGTAGATAAACTGCATCTGGATAAAATATATAGATAGACGGAGAGATAAAAAGATAGGCCGGTATAAAGAGATAGATAGATAGATAGATAGATAGATAGATAGATAGATAGATAGATAGATAGATAGATAGATAGACAGATAGATAGATTGTATACTGGTAAGCTTTCCATTAGTCCTAATGAAATTCCTGTAAGTTTTATAGATAACACATTCCCAATGAGGAATTAAAGCCTTCCTCTGCATTCTAAGTCTCCTTCCACCTCAGGAAGTTCATCAGCAGAAACATAAATATTGTATTCCACAGCAGCATAACTGAAGATAAAAGTAATAAATCAGACTCTGTAATTATATTCTACATTGTAAAGATATTTTGTCTATTTTGTCTACAATAATCCTTTATAAATGTCGTATTTATGTTTTTATTATGACCTGTATTATTAAAATGTTTTATATGTAATATTTATATTTTTTACTTTCAATGCATATTTAGATTTTTTTTCCTTTTTAAAGACATAAAATGCCACAAGCCGCTCCTTAGAATGCTGCGTGTATTGAGACGCTGTGCTAATGCTCCTTGGCAGTGATGTAAGAGCCGCGCTGTGAGTAACACGTTGCGTCTGGCGCTCTAATTAATGCGCGCTGGATACTTTTACTCCTGACAGATCCTGACAGGTTACAAGTCCCAGGCTGTTGTACAAATTGACTCGTTTATGGAAACCAACACATCCCGGCCTGACTCTGCAGTATAGTAGCCCGGCTGTCTGGCACATCATGGACTACTTGAAAACACAGTCAGGGGCAGTGCTGCCAGTGGTGCAGGTGGTGCTATGCACCAGGGCCCTCATTGGGGGATCCAGTGCTGTGTAATTTTTGTTTTTTGCATTTTGTTCTGTAGAGTAGGGCCCCCCTGGGGCCTCCCCACCACAGCCCAATCTGTGAGTCCCCCCTCCCTGTCTCTCTGGGCCTTCTTGGAAATTGGTCAGTGCCTGTTTAAAAAATAAAATTTCTACTGAACCTCTACTGTGTATCAGGGAAGAGGTGAGAGGGAGCAAGGGTGGATAACAGCAAAGTACAGGGAGATGGTTTAAGTGAGGGGGAGATAAAGGAGAAAGGAATGGGTGTTATGTGATGTGGGTGCTGTGTGGGGGTGGTTGTTCAGAGGGACTGGGTGCTATGGGAAATGGGACTGACTGCTAAACAGAGATAGTATCTATCCATCTATCTGTCTATCTATGTCTCTATCTATCTACCTATCTATCTATCTATCTATTTGTATCTCTATCTATCTATCTATTTGTATCTCTATCTATCTATCTATCTATCTCTCTATCTATCTATCTATCTATCTGTCTATTTGTATCTCTATCTATCTATCTATTTGTATCTCTATCTATCTATCTATCTATCTCTCTATCTATCTATCTATCTATCTATCTGTCTATTTGTATCTCTATCTATCTATCTATCTATCTATCTATCTATCTATCTATCTATTTGTATCTCCATCTATCTATCTATTTGTATCTCTATCTATCTATATCTATCTATCTATCTATCTATCTATCTATCTATCTATCTATCTAACTCTCCCTATCTATCTATCTATCTCCACCTCTATCTATCTATCTCCACCTCTATCTATCTATCTATCTATCTATCTATCTATCTATCTATCTATTTGTATCTCTATATATCTATCTATTTGTATCTCTATCTATCTATCTATCTAACTCTCTATCTATCTATCTATCTATCTATCTATCTATCTATCTGTCTATTTGTATCTCTATCTATCTATCTATTTGTATCTCTATCTATCTATATCTCTCTATCTAACTCTCTATCTCTCTGTCTATCTATCTCTCTGTCTATCTATCTATCTATCTATCTATCTATCTATCTATCTATCTATCTATCTATCTAAATCTCCCTATCTATCTATCTATCTATCTATCTATCTATCTATCTATCTATCTATCTATCTCCACCTCTATCTATCTATCTATCTATCTATCTATCTATCTATCTATCTATCTATCTATCTATCTATCTATTTGTATCTCTATCTATCTATCTATCTATCTATCTATCTATCTATCTATCTATCTATCTATCTATTTGTATCTCTATCTATCTATCTATCTATCTATCTATTTGTATCTCTATCTATCTATCTATCTCCACCTCTATATATATAATTCTCTCTCTCTCTCTCTCTCTCTCTCTCTCTCTCTCTCACTTATATATATATATATATATATATATATATATATATATATATATATAAATATAAAAGCACACACTCTTTTCATTTTTGTCAATATATGATTTACTAACCGGGGGATTTACTAAGCATCTCAAGTGGGTAAGGAGTGATCTCAATTTTCCCTACAGGAGATAGTGCATAGTAGATCCATTTCATCCATTTCTGATGATTGGTAAATATTCCCCATTATTCAGAAAAAGATCATATATTAAAAACTTAGAAGGGATCATTTTTTATATTTGGTAGTAAAGTACCAATAAAAATATAAATATTTATGATAAAATGTAAAAGAAAAACAGGAAACATTAAATATTCTAAAATATAAGTTAGTAAAAATGCTCTTATGTCTTAAAATCCATTGATTTTAGTTAAAACAACTGACACTGAATAGCCACAAGGCAATGGAACCAAGCTGAACAGTGCAAGTCAGTAACCAGGAAGATAAACTTCCCCCTCAAGCTACAGGCAAACTAGCAGTCCAAGATGTAATGAAGCTTGATACAAGCAGAGTATAATATAATATTTTCTATAAAATGATTTTACAAGAGTAGCCCTGAACTTCATTACGTGTAACCCCCAAGGTTATGTAACGCCGCTAATCACTTTGGCGCAAATCCTGAAACCTCAGCAAACCGCCTGGAATGGGATGTTTGTCTTCGGCTGATTTACTGTGGGATTTCCTTATATTTGTGTAGAACTACACGTTGCTCTGTGTATCACTGTACAATTTCCTACAGGTACTTAACAGAATTACATGTACATATTTATACTGCATTTAAAGGGACATTGAAGGTCCTGGACCTTACTAAGGCCCTCATTCAATTGCAATTTGCCCAATTGAATAGGGCTCTAAATAAGCACATAACATATTTTTTTTAAATAAGTTTTTAGTTAGTAAGCATCTATTCAAAAGCAAGTTTTTCACTAACTAAAAACTTATTTAAAAAATATATGCTATGTGCTTATTTAGAGCCCTATTCTATTGGCCAAATCACAATTGAATGAGGCCCTAAGTATATAATATATCTGTGAATCTTTTATGCACTTTATAAGCTCTTCTTAATAGAGGGGTTCAAGGGTACGAATACGCTTTCTACTGTTGCATTCCAAAGTGTAAGTCTCTTCAAGTCTCTTATCTGCATCCAAGGTAATACAACACATTAATAAAAAAAATGGCTATCCATATTATATATAGTTGTTAATAATGTTTAGCTGTATTATTGTTTACTTTATGTCATTATAGTTTGTAAATATAGGACTTCAGGGATTTTTAACCCATTCCTGGCAGAGATCCCTATCCCTCCTCTCCTGGTGCTTGCTTGGCACAGGATGATGATATATGGTGTATACTGTTGCATTTTAGCCTGTGGCTGTGTTATGAGTTAATTAAGTGTCTGGATGACATCAGAATTAGACACATCAGACTAATTAGATTACAGTAATTACAGTACCTTAGGGAAGCTCAGCTAATAGGGAAGAGATGAGCTAAATGAAATTATACTAATGAAGGCTGGTTTAGAGAGTGTCCTTATAATGTGATCTCACAGTCTGCTTATCCTGTTATAGGGTCTTCATGTCCCACCCGGCACCCTTCACAGGATAATGCTAGACAGGTCTGTCTGGTGCACAGTAACTAAAACACTTTATATATATATATATATATATATATATATATATATATATATATATATATATATATATATATATATATATATAAATATATATATTAATAATGAGTATTGCATTATATTGTGATACCTTTTGTATTGGACAAACGTCTTATTTATAATGATGAGCTTTTAAGAGGTTCAACCTCTCTTTATCAAGTCTGAGGCAATACTGACATGAGATGGGATCCTCAGATTGAATAATAACAGCAGATGCAGAGAGAGTGGAGACAGCATCTGACATCATCAGGTAAAAAGATATATGGGGAATAAACACAACATAGTATAGGAAACATATATACACATATTATATACACATATACCTCAATATATACATGAAATAGCAGTTTATTCACACTGAGAGTTCCATCTCATGTCAGTATTGCTTCAGACTTGATAAAGAGAGGTTGAACCTCTCGAAAGCTCGTCATTATAAATAAGGTGTTTGTCCAATACAAAAGGTATCATAATATACTGCAATACTCATTATTAATATATATATATATAGAGATATTAATAATTACTAACATTCACGGCTGCTTCATTCTTCAATTTTATATATATATATATATATTTTTATTATATTATAAAAGTTTCATTGCAATGATTTGCTCAAGAATTGAATTTGTGATCATAAAGCTGTGATGCAGGCTGCTTTAGTTCACTTATTTAACTAGATAAATAAAGCCCAAAAGCACTCCTAATAGGATATGGAGCTTTCCAGAATTTACTAGATATATAATATCCCTGGGTATCTATTTACTTTTATGTACTTTATTTCATTAAGATGTCTTTATAAGCTCTGTTTTTTAATGATGCAACAGGCTGCTGAGCCATAGCCCCTGATATGGGTATGGGTCTGCCCACTGCAGCATATGCAGACACAGACTCTGTAGGGCTGGATGTCTTGTGTAGTGTACTAGCCTATCCGGGGCTATGCCTCAGCAGCCTGTTGCATAATGTATGAGACACTGCACATCCAGACCCACAGAGTCTGTGTCTGCATGTACTGCACCGGGCAGACCCATACAGGGACTATTTGTTTGATTTAAGGCTTATAATCACGTGTCAGTATATGTATAATCATGTAATATACGATGGTTTCTCAGCTGATAACCTCATATTACACAGTGATTGCTCTCTTTATATTATCAGTCCTCATTCTCTGGCTCCCAGACTGTGGGACCATCACCCCATGACATGTTCTCATGGTCATTTCCAAGCCTGGATGCGGCCAGTGACCGAGGTGACTTGAGGTCAGGCAGCAGACCGCAGGGTTGGGAGAGATAAGCCACATCCTGGCCACAACAAACACCCAATAAACATGTCTACACAAGGCATGAAGGGAAGCCTCGAGAGCTTCCTGCAATACCCTGCTATCTGGGAGCCATCTGTAAACCTGCCATCTTTATTGGCTAACTGATGGCTGGATGTGCATGTGCTATTAAATATAATCCTTAAATAAATATTAACTGAATAAATATACTCATACAGTTCCAGTTTACACAAAGCGTGGTGGATAAGTGACACATCCTTCCAGTGGACGTGGTAGACGCCGTGAAGAATATTACGCAAGTCTGGGATAAGCATGGCATTTAAATAACCCTATTAGGTAGATAAGTAGATCCGTCATCAAGTCATGACGCACAGAGGACAGTAACAATTACTGATTCCATTATAGTAGCCAATGATTACAAACACAAGGCCCAGGCCTAGGGCAGCAAGATGTAGTGCAGTATGTGGCGCCATGTTTGTATATATGAACAGAAATGCCAATATGCAGTGATAGTGCGGTCTGTAGGTGTACCTGGGTTATATTAGTTATAACACAGATGTACTATTTATTTACTGTACTACTGTACGGTGGAGGCTTCTATCGCTCTTTTGCCCACCATAAATTAAATGATTGCTGTGGTAAACTACCTACTCACAAAATCTACTACACAAGCTAGGAACCAGTGCTATCTGTGAGTGGGTTTCCAGACGTGTGCATAATCCATCCTGGGCTTTGCTTAAAGCTGTGTAATACAGCAGGCATATTCTTAAAGGAGCCATGTTTAAAGTGGTATTGGATTACAAGAGCGAATCCTTTGTGGGCACACTTGCATGTCCCTGTCCAGGTTCGCAATGCAGTGGAATATCTGTATTTCTAAGGTTGGATTATACACAAGCCAGAAATCCTACCCATGTACAGCAGTTTCAAGGTTACTGCCTCTCATCAGCGCTGGGGAAGGTTCCTAGCTAATGTAGTCGATTTTTTGAGGAGGTAGTTTACAGTAGAGTAAATAAATAGTATATTAAAAAACTTGTTTCATGCCCATAATTCTAAGAAATGCAGTTATTACACTGTAAACTACCTCCTCACAAAGTCTAGTAGCTAGGAACCGGCCCCACGCTGATCAGAGGCAGTAACCTTGAAACAGCTGTATGTGGGTAGGATTTCTGGCTTGTGTATGATCCAACCCTAGCTTTGCTTAAAGCTGTGTAATAAAGCAGGCATATGCTTAAAATGATAATGGATCGCAATAGGCAAAGCCTTTGCGGGCATATTTTCATGTCTCTGCTCAGGTTCCCAGAATGCAGTGTAATAACTGTATTTCTCGGAATTCTGGGCGTGAAACAAGTTATTTAACTCGTTTTAGACATTCAAATGTGAACACAAATGTACTTTTTATTTACTATATCAATTTAATGTAGGCAGTTTTCATTTTAGGAAATGTATTTTTGATAACATTCCGTACATAAATTATCCGTTATTATCTATAGTTTTAACTTATAAATTATTTGCAGGAATCCATTGTGTTAATGGCAACGGGGAATGCCAAGTTCCATTCAGCGTATATGAAAGAGTTAACTTGTTGTGAGCACCTGGGGCAGCTGCCATTGAGCTGGTCACAAAGCTGCATTAAATATGTTCCTGGGTATCGAGGGAACGTTCTCTCCTTGCGTAGTTACCAATTAACTTTGAATATAAATGACTCTGACCAAGTTCCTGCAGGTGCCCTCTGGGAATGTCACAGGCTCTGGCCAGGCCTCGACCATACATCCTAATATTGTTCTGAACAATAAGCTCTGGAGTGTCTTCCAAAGTCCTGTCTGCATGGACCGATGCCAGTCACATTGGCATGGTTATAGAGTAAATAAGTAAACATAATTGTCAATATCCTTTTGTTTTTTATTTATAGAGAACAACAAATATTGATTTTTAAATTGTAAAAAAAAAAAACACACACACATTTTATTTCAATAAATATAATTTATAATTTAGTAATATATATGGAATATTATTTCCGTTGCACTATTTTTACTCCACCCAGATTTGGCTAGATCAGAACTGGTTATCAGTGAAGGTCATGCTTCAGTGGTCCAGTGGTTAGGATTCGGTGCTTTCACAGCTGTGACCTGGGTTCGATTTCAGTCAGGGAACCAAGAGGTCACACCACCCTGAAGCCAAGTAGGGCTGGGCCTGGTCAGTACTTGGTTGGGAGATTACCTAGGAATACCAGGTGGCACACTGGAGAAAAAACTGGCAACTTACTCCACCATCTCTGCCATGAATACCAAGTGGGTCAGCATGCCTATGGACACAAATGATGTCCTGGTGTGTTGTGGTCACGGGGGGTTGGAGAGGGCTTCAGTGGAACCTAAGCCTATTATTTTCTTTGTTATTTTTGTATCACTGGATATATTTTTAGTAAAACTTGAAAAGGTCTATCCAGCCTCTTGTATTGTGTCCTCCATCAAAGTGTCTGATACAGACCCAGAGGAGTCTGGGAACTTGTCGCACTCTGGAAATCCTGGCATTTTTTTATGTATTTCGGTAAAAGTAGTCCTTTTGCAAATTTTCCCTCATTTTTCCTTTATATGAGGAAGTGCAAAGCCTGCAGCACATAACGAGCAGGAAATAATAAATAGATTCCAGCTTTGGATGACATGTGCCAAGGGCGTAGGAATAAAAAAGGGGAGTTGGTGATATAGATGAGGATCCAAGCAGTAACGAAATGAACAAAAGCAACAGCAAGAGCAATGTCAATATATATAGGGCATCCATCTACCTATATATCCCAGATTATATGATTAGAGGATATATATATATATATATATATATATATATATATATATATACATATAGTACATCTGTATTCAAATGTGAACATCTAGAACAAGTTAAAAAACCTGCTTCCAGCTCAGAATTCCGAGAAATACAGTTATTACACTGCATTCTGGGAAGCTGAAAAGGGACATGCAATCCATAACCATTTTAAACATGTCTTCCTTTAAGCTTATGCCTGCTGCATTACACAGTTTTTTTGCAAAGCCAAGGTTGGATTTTAACACAAGCTGGGAATCCTACCCACGGACAGGCGTTGCAAGGTTACTGCCTATCATCAGCGTGGGGCAGGATCCCAGCTTGTGTTGTGGACCTTATATATGTAAGCATCCCCTTTATAGGGGAGATCCATGGTGTCTAGTAGGAGGAATACCGGGGTCTCACAAGATCACGCAGGATTATCTTGCGTGATTTATGAGACCCGTCTTTCAGAGTAATAAGGGCAGTCAAAGGGACAGGAGGTGAGGAAGAGGTACTGGGAACTGCTGGGGAGGGAAAGGAAGAGATAGCAGCATGTTGTGCTCTCTTCCCTCCTACTAGACACCAGGGACTCCCTACTAAGGGCTTCATTCAATTGTGATTTGGCCTATTGAATAGGGCTCTATATAAGCACATAGCAGATTTTTTTACAGAAGTTTTAAGTTAGTGAAGACCTTGCTTTTGGATAGAAGATCACTAACTAAAAACTTCTGTAAAAAAATATGCTCTGTGCTTTCATAGAGCCCTATTCATTTGGCCAAATCGCAATTGAATGAGGCCCTAAATCAGGGAGATAGGTGCTGTATATATATTCCCTCCAACCATATAATCTGGGGGATTTGCCCCCTGCTCCATTTTCTACACCCCTTCTGTACCATTTAATTGTAACAGAACTTTGTAAACTCCCTGCCTTAACCCCCCTGGATTATGGCCACGTGAGGGGTGTGTGCTCCTATTCATCCAATCATCACAGCAGACGCTTAAGATAAAATATTACGGGTATGAAACGAGGCAAATAATCCAAACGTTAACACATCATTGTAAAATATTTATGTGTCAGATAAAAGACCCATCAGCCCCAGAATATCCAGCACTAAATGTTCATTACGGGTCATCTCGCTGGGGCAGCCTCAGAGGATGCCGGGCAGCACTGAGTGACACTTAATATGTGACAGGACCCTGCTCCCTGATCTATGGGCAATAAACCTTTATGGTTATCGGGACTGACGGCAATAACAGAGCCATTTAGAGCCTGCACTAAGTGTGGTGTTAAAAGCCTTCAAGAATAGTTGATTTTTAGTTTTATAGCTGCACTAAATTATATCTGCAACAGAGCAAAGATTTTACTGTTGACAGATTATACTGTAAATATATAAATATATATATATATAGTACAAACAATGAATAGTACATTAGTGATACTATTTAAATGTCTAAAAAATGAGTTAATAAAATAATTTCCTGCTCAAATTTCTCAGAAATACAGTTGATGCACTGCACTCTGGGAAAACGGGGCGGGGACATGCAAATGAGACCACAATGCACGCTCACTCTTATTAATCCAATAACCGTTTTATAAATGGCTCCTTTTAAGCTTATGCTCGCTGTATTTCATGTATATTATTGTGTATATGGGGCCTCATTCAATTGCGATGTGGGCAATTGAATAGGGCCCTAAAGAAGCACATAGCATATTTTTATTAAAGAAGTTTTTAGTTAGTGAAAACCTTGCTTTTGGATAGATGCTTGCTAACTAAAAACTTCTTTAAAAAATATATGTTATGTGCTTATTTAGGGCCCTATTCAATTGGCCAAATTGCAATTGAATGAGGGCCATGGTGTTTATATAATTTAGCACCTTCTTTAATTTTTATTACATTGTATCATGTAAACTGCAAGAAAAAATAATCATTTCCTTCCTGTAACTCTCCTTTAAGAGCGGGTCTCTTGTAGTATGAATGCTGCAAAATATGCAAAGTGAGTGGGATTTGCGCCTAACGAGCTGTAATTAGCTTCATCAGGATGGTGGAGAAAAACACTAAACTCAAAGCTATGAATTAAAGCTCATCAAGGGAAGGCTGTGGAGTTCCACTCATTAGGTGTGGAGTGGGTACAAAATTAATTCCTGTAGAGATATAGGGGTTATTTAAAGGGTCACGGTTTCCTGGTCCGTTCAGTATCTGAGAGCTGTCCCTATAAGTTCAAGAAATCCCAGTGGCTCCTTTCTTCCTGTTATAGCTCATGAGCGCTGCCAATTTTCGCATCTGAGACTTGGGTGATGGGCTTCACATTGGCAGTGTAATGCTGTTAGCAAACACAGGTGACATGCTATCTGTCTGCATGCAGCAGCATTGTATTGGTAGTGCTAAAACCAAATCAGGACACAAACTATGAAATATGGCAGCGCTCATGAGAGACAACAGGAAGAAAAAGCTGAGAATCTATTATTCTGAATATTTCGAAATAAATACAATGTACATTTACATTGAAGAGGATAAAATTAACTGATTAACCTAGTTAGATAATTTATATAAAACAAAAATTAATTATCACTAAATAATTCCATTAGGGGTTTCCTGGTGGTTTAGTGGTTAGATTTGGTACTTTCACCGCTGTGACCTGGGTTCGATTCCAGTCAGGGAAACAAGAAGTCACACCACCCTGAAGCAATGCAGGGTTGGGCCTAGTCAGTACTTGGATGGGAGACCAGCTAGGAATAGCAGTGTGCTGTGGCCCACTGGAGAAGGAACTGGCAACCCACTCCAGTATTTCTGCCATGAAAACCAAGTGGATCGGAATTACCTAAAGATGTGCCTAGTGTGTTATACAGTCCAAGAGGACATGAAGAGTCGGGCATGACTGAATGACAAAACAACAACAACAAAATTCCATCAGTCTCTGTATGCAAATGATAATCTCACACAATAAGGTAATAATGTGACATTTAAGAGATTAAGAATGTGTATTTTCACAAAGTCTCACTCACCCCCTCTCCTTTGCACAAAATAAACCCTCACACCTTTATTAGCACTAGACGAGCACATGCAAACTACGTGTGCAATCTAATCTCTCTGTACACACAATAAATGGATACAGCTCCAGATATGTTATGTTTATTTGGATGGTTTTGCATCGCCTCTCCTGCACCTTTACCTTTCTGCAGGTATTATTACTTTTACGTGTTATTGCTCTTAGCCACCAGCTGATATCACTTGCTTTCGAAAAATAAGGGTGTGCAATCAGGCTACTGCTGGTGCATCAGGTGCAAAGCACCATCACTCAGGGTAGGGGCCTCTGTGAAAGGGTCTTCTTAATTTATTAGAGGAGAGATGCAGATAATTATAAAAAGGGGATTTCATCAGCCTGAGGCTCTACAAAAGTTGCAAGGAGGCTCCAAAATGATTTTGCACCAGGGCCCTGAAATCACTAGCCCTGCCACTGATTACAATGCATCTGTCAGTGAAAGGGTTAACCCTATTGTTTTCTCCTCTATATGGCGCACTCCATCTCCTTCCTACAGGATGCTCCTCTCTGTTTGCTTATCACTCAGTAGCTCTCTGCTGTACCACTTTAATAGGTGTAATAGCCTGTTAATTAGACTCGCCTGGATACCAGCTTGTGTCAGTACACCTCTTATCAGCACATCCCTATCATAAAATGACCTCAGCAGCGCATAGGAGATGAATATTTGCCTTTATGCCTCGGCACCTGCTTTGCGTATTAAATTTCACGCCATGTAGTCCTATATTTTTATTATACTTAAAAAAAAATAAAAAATAAAAATAATAAATAATAATTTAATAATAAATTTTCTAATTTATCATGCAATTATGATGCTGTGGAGTCTAACATTTTAGTTTCTGATGATCAACTTCCTGAGATAGGAGGAGACTTTGGGCCTCATTCAATTGCGATTTGACCAATTGAATAGGGCTCTAAATAAGCACATAGCATATTCTTTTAAAATACGTTTTTAATTAGTGAAAATCTTGCTTTTGGATAGATATTTACTAACTAAAAACTTCTTTAAAAAATATATGTTATGTGCTTATTTAGACCCCTATTCAATTGGCCAAGTTGCAATTGAATGAGGGCCTTTGAGTGGAGGAAGTTTCTGAATAAGGCATCTGAAGCCAATAATGCTTTCAATAGGAATAATGGAAAGTTTACATGGCAGCTGCAGAAAGTAGATAATAGAGCCACGTAATAAAAAAATTGGCCAAAATAGTTAAAAATGTAACAGTTGTTTAATTATATGTTTGTTTATTTATTTATCTTTAGCATGTTTACCAATTTTACTGACTCAAAACACCATCAATTAGAAGTGATCTCAGTGGCCTCTCAATCGCAGAGATATTTGCATGTATTTGGGGGTCACATGACTACACATTCCCCCTCCAGGCTCTGTGATGCCGGACCCCTATGGCCATGAGCCAGTCGCTACTCTCTGGGGGTCTCTGTGTCAGTTTCCCTGAACTCTTTACAGCTGCGTTCAGTCATCCGCAGTCAGCTGTGCACATTCACACGGAGACAAGCCCCTGAGCACAGCATGACACCAGCATGGGATGGAGCAGCTACTGGGTGCCACGCCCTGAGCTTCCAGTCTGGGATACAAGGGAAGGGGTTAAAGGAACCCCACAGTCACAATATGATCTTTTAAAAATATATATGTAGAGAGATAGATGGATGGATAGATAGATAGATAGATAGATAGATAGATAGATAGATAGATAGATAGATAGATAGACAGACAGACAGATAGATAGATAGACAGACAGACAGACAGACAGACAGATAGATAGATAGATATACAGATAGATAGATAGATAGATAGATAGATAGATAGATAGATAGATAGATAGATAGATAGATAGATAGACATTTGTGTTCACATTTGAATGTCTAAAAATAAGTGGAAGAAAAAAAAAATTCCTGCTCAGAATTCCGAGAAATGCATTATTGCACTGTGCTCTGGGAAACTGGGTGGGGACATGCAAATGAGCCTACAATGCATTTTCTACCCACAGCTGTTTCGATCTTAAATGGACCTCGTCAGTGTGGGACTGGATCCTAACTCTTCCTTAGCCCCATTAAATGATCTATCTATCTATCTATCTATCCATCTATCTTTCTATCTCTTCATCTTTCTATCTCTTAGTCTATCTATCTATCTCTTCGTCTATCTATCTATCTCTTAGTCTATCTATCTATCTATCTATCCATCTTTCTATCTCTTCATCTTTCTATCTCTTAGTCTATCTATCTATCTATCTATCTATCTCTTAGTCTATCTATCTATCTCTTAGTCTATCTATCTATCTATCTATCTATCTATCTATCTATCCATCTTTCTATCTCTTCGTCTTTCTATCTCTTAGTCTATCTATCTATCTTTCTATCTCTTAGTCTATCTATCTATCTTTCTATCTCTTAGTCTATCTATCTATCTTTCTATCTATCTCTTAGTCTATCTCTTAGTCTATCTATCTATCTCTTAGTCTATCTATCTATCTATCTCTTAGTCTATCTATCTATCTTTCTATCTATCTCTTAGTCTATCTCTTAGTCTATCTATCTATCTCTTAGTCTATCTATCTATCTATCTATCTCTTAGTCTATCTATCTATCTCTTAGTCTATCTATCTATCTCTTAGTCTATCTATCTATCTCTTAGTCTATCTATCTATCTCTTAGTCTATCTATCTATCTATCTATCTATCTATCTATCTATCTATCTATCTATCTATCTATCTATCCATCTTTCTATCTCTTCGTCTTTCTATCTCTTCGTCTATCTATCTATCTGTCTGTCTATCTATCCATCCTTCCACATATAGATGTTTATGGGACATATACATATGCCAGTGTATATTCGGCCAGTTCCAGGGCAGGATGACCTCTCGGTGTCACCTCATTATTTGTCACTGCTGAGTGCGGATTCCGGTGAGCTGCTCTCACTTCCCTCTGACGCCCCTCTCTGAAGTGCTCCCTTTGTTGTCTATACACTGAGGGTCCCCCCACGTCTTTGCTTTGCTCAGAGGATGTGACACCGGTGACCTGACATTGTAAGCAGGGCTGGGAGCAGGATGGAAGGAAAGGGGTGAGAAAAGGGCACAGGACAATGGCACGGCCAAGGAACAAATTGTAAACAGATAGCCGAATAGGACAGTATGTGAGTATATAGGGGAATGGGGCAGTGTGTGAGCAGATAGGGGAATGGGACCATGTGAGAGCAGATAGGGGAATGGGACAGTATGTGAGTATATAGGGGAATGGGGCAATGTGAGAGCAGATATGGGAATGGGACCATGTGAGAGCAGATAGGGGAATGGGACAGTATGTGAGTATATAGGGGAATGGGGCAATGTGTGAGTAGATATGGGAATGGGACCATGTGAGAGCAGATATGGGAATAGGACAGTGTGTGAGTATATAGGGGAATGGGGCAATGTGTGAGTAGATATGGGAATGGGACCATGTGAGAGCAGATAGGGGAATGGGACCATGTGAGAGCAGATATGGGAATAGGACAGTGTGTGAGTATATAGGGGAATGGGACCATGTGAGAGCAGATAGGGGAATGGGACCATGTGAGAGCAGATATGGGAATAGGACAGTGTGTGAGTATATAGGGGAATGGGACCATGTGAGAGCAGATAGGGGAATGGGACTATGTGAGAGCAGATAGGGGAATGGGACCATGTGAGTGCAGATATGGGAATGGGACCATGTGAGTGCAGATATGGGAATGGGACCATGTGAGAGCAGATATGGGAATGGGACCATGTGAGAGCAGATATGGGAATGGGGCAATGTGTGAGCAGATATGGGAATGGGACAGTGTGTGAGTATATAGGGGAATGGGGCAATGTGTGAGCAGATAGGGGAATGGGACCATGTGAGAGCAGATAGGGGAATGGGACTATGTGAGAGCAGATAGGGGAATGGGACCATGTGAGAGCAGATATGGGAATGGGACCATGTGAGAGCAGATATGGGAATGGGACCATGTGAGAGCAGATATGGGAATGGGGCCATGTGAGAGCAGATATGGGAATGGGACCATGTGAGAGCAGATATGGGAATGGGGCAGTGTGTGAGAGCAGATATGGGAATGGGACCATGTGAGAGCAGATAGGGGAATGGGGCCATGTGAGAGCAGATATGGGAATGGGACCATGTGAGAGCAGATATGGGAATGGGACCATGTGAGAGCAGATATGGGAATGGGGCAGTGTGTGAGAGCAGATATGGGAATGGGACCATGTGAGAGCAGATAGGGGAATGGGGCCATGTGAGAGCAGATATGGGAATGGGACCATGTGAGAGCAGATGTGGGAATGGGGCCATGTGAGAGCAGATATGGGAATGGGGCAGTGTGTGAGAGCAGATATGGGAATGGGACCATGTGAGAGCAGATAGGGGAATGGGGCAGTGTGTGAGAGCAGATATGGGAATGGGACCATGTGAGAGCAGATAGGGGAATGGGACCATGTGAGAGCAGATATGGGAATGGGACCATGTGAGAGCAGATATGGGAATGGGACCATGTGAGAGCAGATGGGGGAATGGGACCATGTGAGAGCAGATGGGGGAATGGGACCATGTGAGAGCAGATGGGGGAATG
>CM050164.1:468892733-468920233 GCA_027410445.1 Discoglossus pictus
ATTGCGTTTAGACACTGAGAGCTAGCCAAGAAACAAGCTCAAGTAACCCTTTCACTGGCAGAGGAGCCAGCAATGCATTGTGGGACGTAGAAAATACATAGATTCATAACATAAATCAAAAAGACCTGGAGTGGAGAGATGAACAGTGTAAAAAGTGTCCTAAACTATATAAAATAACTTTTTCATATACAGTATAACCCCGGTTATAACCACCTAAAGGTGACAGTTAATCAGGAGTCCCGAATGTAAGGGTCTAAATGACCCTTAAACCTCCCAAAACCGTCAAAATGCATTTAAAAAGGCATTAGCACCTAAACTGAGCCATTTAGGCCCAGAAAAAATAATTTAATAAAAAAGTTTTTTTTTGCAATCTCAAACCCTGGATAGTGCCGGATAGTGCCGGTTATGCCGGTTTAGTGGGAGTCTTTTGAAAATGGGGGATTGATGCTGGTGCCGGATGCTTGAGAGTCCGGGTTAGTTGGGGATTCTACTGTAATAGAACATTCTGACCATTATTTACGCTATCACTTTAAGAGAATGCTTTTTTTTTTTTTTTTAATAAAAATTTAAATCACTAATGGAATGAAAAAGCTTAAACATGATCTTTTAAGTGCACAAAATGTGTGATTTTACATAAATTTACCCTACAAAACATTACTATTTTTAACCTCAAAATACAGCATTTGGCCAATTGAACTGTTCTGGTATATGGAAGCAGACTCAGCAGCACACCCTGCTGTACATATTGTGTACTGCAGGTTATATATTACCAGTTCATATCATGATAAATTATTCATTCTATTTACTTAAGACCAGTCTAAGTGAAAGTTAGATTACACTGGAGCAGCCACAAGTTTCTATATCAAAAGTTTAAAGGGCCACGGCATATTTTGTCAACTTAGATATCCACTGGTGCTATCCAGCCTGAGGACCAGATGTGGCCCCCAGCAGACTTCTGTGGCCGATGACTGGAAGGAAGAGTTTCATCACACACCTAATATTATTAAAATAAAACACTCAGTATATCATATATAAATCCTCACATCTCGAATTATTTCATATAAGCCTATCTGTATGTCACGTATCTCACTGCGATACATTGTATTCTCATCTGCACATCACCACCATTTAGACATGCACATGGGCTTACACATGTATTACTTATATACATTCATACACATTATATGTATATATTTCTGTCATTATTATATTAAATTCAGCCCATCAGTTCATTATCTAATATAAAACAATTCCCTGGCCAATACAAACCTGTCCGCACACACTACAGAAGTTGGACTGCTCTGATATACACAAAAGTACATAGATTTATTATAAAACGTATTAAATATTCGTGAGCTGACACGTGGGAGCCTATCTTACACTTTTTATCACAACATAAAGGTGTCAGCGCTGAGGTTTGCAGGGATATAACAGTTTGTATGCAACTAATTAAGATTAGCAGTAAGGGTTCTATAGAAGAGAAGTCTGTGTATTCAAGAGCTTCAGAGGGCAGACCCATACAGGGACTATTTGTTTGATTTTAGACAGTAAAAACAGAGCTTATAAGCACTTCTTAATAAAACAAAGCACATACAGGTAGATAGATACATAGGGTAACATCTAGGAACCTTCTATATCCCGTTTAAGTACAGCTAATGTGACAGCGATGCCGCTGAACCTGTTTAACACACAAGGCAGGTCCGGAGCCGACTTACTGACGTCAGGAGGGGGGCCGGGGTAACTAGACATGGAGAGACCCATGAATCACCCTGACACTAAGCGCTGGGGTGGGAGGGGGCTGCCTGTGCCTGTCATGGCAGAGACATGTTTTGTTACACACTTCACTGGCATCCAAATAACAACACAATCAGTAATGACAGCACAAAACACACATATATATATATATAAATATATATAGACACACACACATATATATATATATACACACACACAGAGACAATAGCGGAAATTGTGCCTAATCAATCACTCCATCAATCAATCACGGTAGAGATTCGAGTATAATTATTTATATTATTGTTATTAATAATAATAATAAGAATTATTATAAATATATAAATATCTATATCTATATGTATCTCTCTCACCCATTCTCACCCTCTCTCTCTCTCTCTCTCCCTCTCTCTCCCCCTCTCTCCCCCTCTCTCTCTCTCTTTCACCCGCTCTCTCTCTCTCCCTCTCTCTCTTTCACCCGCTCTCTCTCTCTCCCTCTCTCTCTCTCTCCCTCCCCCCTCTCTCTCCCCCTCTCTCTCCCCCCTCTCTCTCCCCCCTCTCTCTCCCCCCTCTCTCTCCCCCCTCTCTCTCTCCCTCTCCCCTTTCTCTTTCCCTCTCTCTCCCCCTCTCCCTCTCTCTCTCTCCCCCCCTCTCCCTCTCTCTCTCTCCCCCCCTCTCTCTCTCTCTCTCTCCCCCCTCTCTCTATCTCCCCCTCTCTCTCTCTCTTTCACCCGCTCTCTCTCTCCCCCCCTCTCTCTATCTCCCCCTCTCTCTCTTTCACCCGCTCTCTCTCTCTCCCTCTCCCTCTCTCCCCCCCCTCTCTCTCCCCCCTCTCTCTCCCCTCTCTCTCCCCCTCTCTCTCCCTCCTCTCTCTCCCTCCTCTCTCTCTTTCTCTCCCTGTCTCTCTCTCTCTCCCTGTCTCTCTCTCTCCCCACTCCCCCCTCTCTCTCTCCCTCTCCCCTTTCTCTTTCCCTCTCTCTCCCCCTCTCCCTCTCTCTTTCTCTCTCTCCCCCATCTCTCTCTCTTTCCCCCCTCCCTCTCACACACTCTCTATCTCCCCCCCCCCCTCTCTCTTTCTCACTCTCCCCCCCCTCTCTCCCCCCCTCTCTCCCCCCCCACCCTCTCTCTCTCTATATATATATATATACATATACAGATACCCATATGCCTACTTCTTGATGCTTCTGTTGGTCCATGGAGGTGCGCATTGTACTTTTGTGAAGCTTTCTTGCTATAATCATACACTGCTTTCTTATTATTAGCATGTATGGAGGAAGGGTAGGTGTTAAATACCAAAAAAATAGACACTTACAAATCCCCTTTCCCTCTCCCTCCATCCACAGATAATTCCTCGGGCTCCAAGCTGGCAGGACGCGCAACACGGAAATAAAAGTAGAATCTTCTAAATGTAAAATGTTTTTCCATCTATGACTTGTGTTGTAGATTTGTTACATAGTATCCAAATGTAAAGTTTTTCATCAAAATGGTCTTTTAAAGAGACAGACACCAGGAATTTGACAAACTGCCCCCAGCTTGCACCTCACACCGTCCCTATTCCTTGGTGCACCGATCCAGTCCAGGTCACACCGAGCTTTGGGCATGAACATGTTAAACCCGGGAGAACTTTCTAACCATAAGCCACAAGTTCTCACATCCGCCCGATTCTCGCGGATACAAATCAAGAGCTTGGAAATGATTATCAGCGAGTGCGGTTCACACATCCCTCGTGCTCAGAGCTCGGGATGAGGTGTGAAACAGATAAATCAGCTGCAAATGTTGTACAGAGATAAACAACCTTATGTGACTTTTTATTAACCATTTCACTGCATGGGAAGACTCAATATCCTGCTCCAACACAGGAGCTAAGGGTCAGCATAAGTGTCTCATGGTAAATCTATATTTCAGTCTGTCATTAATTAACATGCAAAAATCAGCAAAGCAAAATGGTATCCAGAAAATATCATTTAAAAACACAGTTGACCTCATTAATGGCCACTACTGTACCCCTCCCTTCCTCTCTCATTGTCATAAGCACTACGGTGATGAAGAATAAACTGATATAACATCAATTAGGGAGATTTGGTAACCCTGAGTATGCTCTGTAGGATAAGGGGCTATAGCTACAATCCTATAACTCACTGTATGAGCCAGCGTCAAGTTACCAAATGTGCCCCAAATTACAGATAATCAACCTAAAAGGGATTATTTTAAAGAGAATAAAACTTTTGCATGAATGACCAATTTGTAGTATGGAAAACATCACATAAAATGATTACACAAACGAGGGTTCATCTCAATTTCTTCCTAACCAAAAAAGGAAAAACCGGTTTCGCAGAGTGCTCTGTTTGTGCATAAAAAGCAACACAGCGGAGTAACTAATTGCTCACAAAGTGATTGATACATTGTAGTTGTCCTGCTATATTTGGATACAATTTTGCATTTAACTACAATGAACACATAGAAATATTTAGTAACAAATTATAAATATACAGGCTGTAAGTGCCCAGGAGTCCAACATGGAGCGGTCAGGGTATTTACCCGGTCATTGTGGACAGCTCAGTCAGGCTGACTTGTGGCCACGTAAAAAAAAAAACAGACTAAAATAATGACTTATGTTAAAAAAATGTAATACATCCTAATTAATGAATTACAATGAAAGTATAAATAACATACAAAAGTAACTGAGAGCATATAAGGCAGGAGACATCATAAAGCTAGTATTTAATTAGAAGAAGACAAACTTGTGATGGCTCTACTGGACCCTGGAGGGTTCATAATACTTTAGTGGAGGCTGTTTTGGTGAGAGAGGCATTTACATTTCTGTAGTGCAGGGCTTGCAGTTGCTGATGCAAGCTTCTTGCTAAATATACATGGGAGGAGGGTGGTGTCAAATCCATTAACATGCAATCCTACTCCACTGATCAGTCACAACATTTCCATTTCTTAGGAAGTATTAAGACAAAGACAAGATGGATCCTGCTATATATAAAGTCATAACATTTTGTAATTTAAGATCAAAATGATGCTGTCTGTGGGTAGGTCTCCTAACTCGTTCATAATCCATCCTATGCTATGTATGGAAGCTGTGTAATATACTGAGCGTATGCTATAAGATATATATATATATATATTTATATATATATATATATATATTTATTATATAATAAATATATATATTTTAGCGTTAAGTGTGTTAAACTATATATATATATATATATATATATATATTAATATTTGATTTATTTTATATTATTATACTTATCATGCTGAGCTCAGGTATATTTTGAAGCGCCCATAAACCTTTTACATTAATACAATAAAACATACTGTGAGGCATGAAACACTAGCTTAGCTTATCTGAGCCCTGCACTGTACTCTCGAGCCGCACGTCTAGTGAATGGATGGCGTCCGCTGGCTGCGTCTTCCTGAAGATATAGTGACCGCACAGTCCTCCCGAGCAGATGGAAGAGAGTCTCCAAGACACAATAACAATAGCCCTCGCTAATACTGCATTTCTACAGAGATTTAGCACTTACTTTATAAATCACTGCACTTGGCTTCGGAATATATTATGCTGCAATAAGCCATTGGCAGGGACTTGCGAGACGCTTCCACATCACAATCTCCAGCTAAACACTTCTGTCTTCAAGATTACGACCTGTGCTCCGCCTGAGAGATCGGCACGAAGCATTATTAAATCATCATTATAATTATTATTATTATTTTTATCTTTATCAGGAATGCGCCAACATATTCCGTAGCGCTATATAGGGGTTAAGTACATGGCAAAAACAATAATAACACATGGTACAGAATGGCGGGCGAGCCGAGTGATCCAACATCATACGTGCATAGAGCTTGTTCCCAGAGCACTGACACAAGATTGAAAACTCACAAACTTACACTCTAAGGGTTTGGGTGGTACGGAGGATGGTAGATGCATAGAGCATATAAAGGATGGAGGGTGTGAGCCTCATTATACAGATGTGTTTTTAGTGAGGTTTTAAAGGTTTTGAGGCAGGAGGAGTCTAGCGGAGCGAGGCAAGGAGTTCCAGAGAATAGGGGCAGCAAGAGAAAAGTATGGAAGGCTTGAGTAAGAGATGGTAAGAGAGGAGGAAATAAGAAGGTCATTAGCAGAATGAATAAGGATAATGGGGGAGTATTTTGAGACAATAGCAGGAATATAATGGGGTACACTGGTGTTATATGTTGGGGTCATGATGTTATATTTTATTCTGGAGGCTATGGGAGTGGTGCTGCAGTATGGAAGAGGAGTCTAGTAGAGGTACATTAAGGATTGGAGGGGTGATGGGGAGACCAGCAAGGAGCGAGTTGCAGTAGTTGAAATATGAAAAAAATATGATGAGAGAATGTATTATTATTTTATTTTAGTTATGTCTTGTGTAAAATAATGACGGATTTTGGAGATATTTTTTAGGTAAAAATGACAACATTTTGTTGGGCCATATGTACTAAAGGGTGATGCACTGGGAAGTCACATGAATCTCACCAAAACTGCTGGGCACCAACAGGGAAAATGATATATTTTGTAATTGATCAAGACTTGCCTTGGATATTACTATGTTTACTTATTGTTTGTACAGCCCCAGAATCCCTTGCAATCCCAATTATCTGACAGTACTTGGACTTCTTCCTGTTCCCTCCTTTCCCTCTCCTCCCTCCAGATAACAAAACATACGCTATGTGATGTAAAGAACACAAAATGGAGTCCTGATTTCTTAAACGAAGTCTTTAAATATTTGGATTGTTTTTCCCTAAAAAATCTAAGTCCATGGTTTACATATTTGCTAATATTGTTAGTTTGGTGCGAAATGGATCTACAAGGGCAGGGGTCCTTTCATTTTCTCCAAACACTGATTTATTTTTGAGTCAGTTACTACATGTTATTATGTATAGATCAGAGGGGACTCCATGACATTAATATGTATAGATGAGAGAGGACTCCATGACATTAATATGTATATATTAGAGGGGACTCCATGACAGTAATATGTATAGATTAGAGAGCACTCCATGACATTAATATGTATAGATTAGAGGGGACTCCATGACATTAATATGTATAGATTAGAGGGGACTCCATGACATTAATATGTATAGATCAGAGAGGACTCCATGACATTAATATGTATAGATTAGAGGGGACTCCATGACATTAATATATATAGATTAGAGGGGACTCTATGACATTAATATGTATAGATTAGAGAGGACTCCATGATATTAATATGTATAGATCAGAGGGGACTCCATGACATTAATATGTATAGATCAGAGGGGACTCCATGATATTAATATGTATAGATTAGAGGGGACTCCATGACAGTAATATGTATAGATGAGAGGGGACTCCATGACATTAATATGTATAGATAAGAGGGGACTCCATGACATTAATATGTATAGATGAGAGGGGACTCCATGACATTAATATGTATAGATTAGAGGGGACTCCATGACATTAATATGTATGGATGAGAGGGGACTCCATGACATTAATATGTATAGATCAGAGAGGACTCCATGACATTAATATGTATAGATTAGAGAGGACTCCATGACATTAATATGTATAGATTAGAGAGGACTCCATGACATTAATATGTATAGATTAGAGGGGACTCCATGACATTAATATGTATAGATTAGAGGGAACTCCATGACATTAATATGTATAGATTAGAGAGGACTCCATGACATTAATATGTATAGATTAGAGAGGACTCCATGACATTAATATGTATAGATTAGAGGGGACTCCATGACATTAATATGTATGGATGAGAGGGGACTCCATGACATTAATATGTATAGATGAGAGGGGACTTCATGACATTAATATGTATAAATTAGAGGGGACTCCATGACATTAATATGTATAGATGAGAGGGGACTTCATGACATTACTATGTATAGATTGGCGTGGACAAGGGGGAGGGGTATATGAGCGACCTGCAAATATGTCAAAGGAGGGAGCATTCTTCAGAAAGCAATAATAACAGCAGATGTAAAGCACCAGGTCCCAAAACTGGGGAGGGGCCCTCTGTTACTGGCAGTAAAAAATGTATCTTAATTTTTTAGGATACAGTGGCAGATAATAATGTTATAGAAAGGTGATCTGATACCATTAGGGGGATGTGACCATTTATATATACATCTTGGACTTTATATTGATGCCTATGGGACATATAGAAAGTTCAAGATGGGGCCCCAGATTATTTTGCACCGGGGCCCTCTTTCACTAGCTCCGCCACTGAACAAAAGGTGATGATTTGAAGTTGGACGATTGAAGATTTAGGGATAATGTACAAAATGCCACATAACACAAAGGGTGGTAGATAAATATGACAGCCCTCCAGTACAATTGGCAGGACGAGCACATTAAAGTAACTAAATAATGTCCGTCCTGGAGCTTAATTTACCCAAAGATTTGCCAGTTTCTTCTTATCTACTGTCCATATTTATGTTCCTGCTGATTTTACTTATTATCTGTGCACGGAGGAAGTGAGAAGATTTGCTCCGACGCTCCCAAAATCTTACAAGAGAGGTGTTTGTTAACTCATTAAAAAGGTGCCACAAATAAAGGTGTTAAATCAATAGCGAAACCAAAGAAAATGACTCGTCTGTGTTATGGAGTCAGGAACACCATGTACCAGTGACTGGGGCTTATATTTATATATAAGAGAGAGCGGGCACAGTGCCCCTCACCTGGGCACTCTGGCTACCTGGGCTGGGCACAGAATTACAAATAAGTTCCAAATATGGTATAATTTAACATTATAGATAATAAAAAGTACTTCATCAGCCAAATGTAATTAATAAGTACTGTCACAGAGTGCTACAATGGGGCTGTGTGTAACACTGGATTTGCAAAGCTCTTTTTCCCCAGGAGGTTTACAAGGAGTTAAATTCCTGAAGCAGTTGATTAGCATTACCTGTGTAGAGCTGATTAAAGGCATAAGATGGGCATTGTGTGGGCTGTTATGGGGTGTTTGTGCCTGTGCTTGCTTGGATGCTGGGTGGACTGAGTTCTTAGGTGTTCTAAGTTGAAAAGAGACACACAGATCCACATGAGTATGTACAAGGCCTATTTTGTACTGAAGAGAGACACACACAGCTGGACAAAGACAAAGACAGAGAGACAGCAGCTTGGAGCTAATGATGGTTCTGAAGCAGAGTGAAGACCTGGAAATTGCTTTGAACAAACTATCGGATGTATGTTTTTTGCTCCATCCATATTTAGCTTGGTGGGAGCCAGATAGAGAGGGAACTTTCTATAAGTAAAGATAGTGCTCCAGTGGTAGCTAGGCCATTATTTTATTATTTTATTATTTTGTATCACTGAATAGCATTTTAGTAAATCTTGAAAAAAGAATGATAGCCTTCTGTATGGTGCTCCTCAAAGAAAGTGCCCAAAACAGGTCCAAATAAAAAAAGAGACTGTTAACCTGTCAGAGTACATTTATACTCAACTTTGTAATTTTTACCTGTCAGTCATCCTTTCTAATCCACCCACCAAGCATGCACTATTATCAGTAAAATGGTTGCACATAATTGCTAATAACTTATATCTGCCTGTATTATGTTCAGTCCAAATCCATCTGAAGGTAAGATAAATGAAGGAGCAATTAGCAATTATGAGCAGTCATTGCACTGAATGGTGAGTGGACCAGAAAGGCTGATTGCCAGGTGAAAATGACACATTTCAATAAAAAATGTATCTGAAAGAAAGAGCATAAAAAAAACCCCCAAAAAATGTAATTGATAAAGTTGTTTCGGTAAGCTATAGTTTGTAATGATGAAGAAATGATCTTTATAATTATTATTTCCTTTATTTGTAAGGTGCCACCATATTCCGTGGCGCTATATAGGGGGTAGGTCCCTAAAGCACAGATTGAAAACTTGCAGACTTATATTGTATTATATTATATTATATAGTTAATATAAATAAAGATTATGTAGGCACAATATTCAGAATTACATGTGTGTTTATGCCTAAAAGGCAGAGATGGAGCCACCAGTTGTGTACATGGTGCAATGCACCAGGGCCCTCCTCTGATGGGGGCCCCATCTATTTAAAGGGTCTTGTGGAGGGGTGCTGTTATGGGAAAGGGTATTATGGAGGGGAATTAGAGGAAGGGGTCTTGGAGAGGGTCACTAAGTGAGTTGGTAACAAGGTGCAAGCAAAACAAATAAGACTCAAGCAAAACAAATAAGTACTAAACATTAGCACAAACACCTTTTATATTCCCTATAATTAAGAAAAAAATATCTTATAACATACAAAATATGAATACATGGAAACAAAATAACTCTTTTTTTTTTTTCAAAGTCACTGTTGTCAGCAGAGTGGGATCATTTTATCAACAGTCATATGATTATTTTACAACTTGCTTATCAAAACATTATTGTTAGTGTTCAATGATAAGGGCCATGTTGGATTAGTCACGAGTAATGGTATCACACAACAATAAGGACTTGGAAGGAGCAGAACATTCAAGATAAAGTGATAAGGAGGGATTTTCTATGTGGGTTTTCATACTAGTGTTTTTTTAAAGTGACAAGAATTTATCTCACATGATTAATTATCTCATACAGTGGGTGTTAATAAATCACAATAGTATGCCATATTTGGTATATTTATACAATTAGGAACCAGCCCCACACTGATGAGACCCATTAAGATCGAAACAGTGCTGTCTGAGCTAGTGAATGGAGGCCCCGTGAAACTTCTCTTTCCACCCCTTAGGGTCAATAAAAACCTCACAAATTGCAATAGATTACTAGATATCTCCTATGGTGATCAGATCACCTTTTTACAAAGTAAATATCTCCCATTCCCATCTAATAAATTAAGATTTCTCATTTACTTCCAGTATGAGAGGGCCACTTCCCTGTTGTGGGCACCAGTGCTTTGCACCTGCTGCACCAGATGAAGCACCTCCACTGACAGTTATATTAAACAGATGTTGTGTCCTTGTTTGTGCTTTTCTCAGAATGACGCGATGCTCTGCAGGTTACAAGCACATCTCTGTACAATGCTGATTTTTCAGTGGGATTGTCCCCGTTTGGGGCCTGCAGGGTATAGATTGTCTTAGCTGGGATTACACTATGATGTCCTGGATAGGTTAACCCATTTGTGGTTAGTTCTATCCTAGTATATGGCCTATCAGAGGGTATGCCCTACTAGTATAGGGGTACCTCACTGGTACAGGTTGGTGAGAGTGTACTAGTTCTGGTACCAGGGTTTTCCAATTGGAGAAGGTCCTAAGTGGAACTAACCCAAAAGGTCCTGAAAGAGCATCTGTGGATACAAAGAAACTTGTTTATTACAGGGGCTCCTGTTTAGAAATGTCCTGTTGTCATCCTAACTGGTGAGGA
Organism: Discoglossus pictus; assembly: GCA_027410445.1. Classification (NCBI taxonomy): domain Eukaryota; kingdom Metazoa; phylum Chordata; class Amphibia; order Anura; family Alytidae; genus Discoglossus; species Discoglossus pictus. The sequence continues at coordinate 468,903,867 of CM050164.1, forward strand.
AAGTATCAGAACTTCTTATCCTCTGATGGGAGATTCACCCAAGTAAAATAACCAAATGCTCAAAAAGAGCAAGACCCTCCTCACCCTTTCAGGGATAGCAACATAAGATAACCACAGAGCCTCCATAGAGAAGCAGCATATACATACTATACATACTATACATACTATACATACTATACATACCTAGTCAGACATGGAGGATGTATCAGTGGAGCCCACTAGTATCTGCTCTGAGGGGCTTTCACTGTTACTATAAAGACTCTCCACCATCAGAGGGTATCAAGGTATGTGGACAAAATGTTTATGAAAAGCTGCTTTCTTGTTAATAAATTGTGTTTTTTAGATTTTAAATTGATAATAATATTCTTCCTACTTATTTATACAGCATCAACATTTTCTGTAAGGTTATTTATAAGTAGAATAATGTAGATTGGGTGGCACGCCAACGTTTGCACGCTGCAGAACAGTGCGCCGTCATCAGGGTGCCGATAACTCCGCCATGATGACGCTCTGCGCTCCATCCCATCTGCTACAGAGGCCCCCATCTCATATTTACTGGACCTGCTTGGCAAGGTAAGGTTCTGACAAGGTGCTATATGGGCCAGACATTGTGTGCATGGGTCCCTAGGAGCATGTTGCATTGCATGTTTATCATGTATGTAGTGATAAACATGATATGCAACATGCTCCTAGTGACATTACATACAATAAGCTCCTAGTGACACATGGCACATTGTCAGCAAATATGAGATGGGGCAGATGGGATGCAGGCTAGAGCGCAGAGCGCGGTTCTCAGCGCCCTGATGACGGCGCGTGCGAAAGACGTGCCACCAGATTGGGCACAGTTAGCAAATTACAAAGGTATAGACAAATTCTAAGGAAAAGGGGCCCACAAACAGCTTGGATGAGAGGTCCCTGCTCCAAAGAGCTTACAATCGAGAAGGTAAGATTAGGGTATGATAAGGTAGGGAGATCGATGCAAGATGGCAGTAAATAAGGCAGTATGTACGTGGTGATTGTGTATATTGTGTAGGTGAGTGATATTATACGGAGTGTATAATAAGGCTGGAGGGGGTGAGCTTCTTTATACAGATTAGTTTTTAGTGAGGATTTGAAGGATTTGAGGCAGGAGGAGTCTAATGGAGCGAGGCAAGGAGTAGGGGCAGCACAAGAAAAGTCATGAAGGAGGGAATGAGGGGAGGTGACAAGAGAGGAGGAAAGAATAAGGTCATTAGAGTGAAGAGGGCACTTGGGGGAGTATTTAGAGACAAGCACAAAAGTATAAGAGGGTGCATTATTGTTGAGCCTATGTTAGACTTTAGAGTCTATGGGAAGCCATTGGAGTGACAGAGAGGAGCTGCAGACACCGAGTCTTACGGAGGCGCTCATCATGGATTGGAGACAGACGGTGATGGGTAGGCTAGCCAGAAGAGAGTTGAAGTACTCAAGGTGGGATAGGATGAGAGAGTGAATTATCATTTTAGTTGTGTCTTGTGTAAGTTAGTGATGTATTTTGTAGATATTGTTTGGGTGAAAATGACAAGATTTAGGGATTGCTTATTTGTGAGGATTGTAAGAGAAGACAAGGTCCAGTAGAACCCCAAGACATGGGGCCTGGGAGTTGGGAGTGATGATGGCACTATCCACAGTCAGAGATACTTGAGGAGTGGAAGCTGTGGTAGAGGGAGGGCAGATCTTGTCGTTGAGATGTTGAGTTTAAGATGGTGGGCAGACATCCAGGAGGATATGCTAGAGAGGCCATTGGCCACCCGTGCTAGAAGAGAGGGCGATAGTTCTGGTTCTACGTAGGTTTGAGTGTCGTCTGCATATGAACTAAAATCCAAAGATTATATTAGGGTACCAAGTGATGATGTATTGATGGAGAAAAGGAGGGGGCCTAGGGCTGAATCTTGGGGTACGCCAACCGGCAGAGGGAGCGGGGAAGAAGAGGAGCCATAGAGGGAGACGCTAAGTGTTCAGTCTTCTACATAGGATGTGAGAGAGCAGATACCAAGAGAGCAGAGAATTTGGGTGAGAAAATGGTGGTCAACTGTGTCAAAGGAGAATAAGAATAGAGAAGTGACCCTTTGAATAGACAGTATTAGCTTCCAATAGTAAATATATTCATATATCTTCTGTAATTTACTAACCTACCATATTTGCCCCGTCTGCTGATGCACCAACCCTAAATTATCTGGCTCCTTCCATCCAGCGCCATAGTGACCTGGCATCGGATCTGATGACAGACAAGTTATTTTATCTGATCCCAATCCCAGTGTGAATCCGGCAGCTTATGATTATATATATATATGTATATATTTATATATCTCTCAGCTGTTGGGCTGCACATCCTCATCATATTACAGAATCCCATGTATGGCTGGTGACCATCCCAACACGGAATAAACACACCGAGCGCTTTCCATGATGCAGTTATTAGAAAAGGGGGTGTTTATCTCAAAATAAAAAGAATAAACATCAATATTTCCACTTTCTGGATATTAGATTTTAAAGAAGCAATATTGACAAATGTATATTTATGCCTTAAAAGAAACTAAGTGCTATTTGTATGGGTGCTCTCCAGTCCCTATGTTGTTATCTGGTGCCGAAAGTCGGAAACTATTTCTCTGCTTGACATAGAATTATATAGGGATCGGGTATGGGACCTCAAACTAGCAGAGGAAAAGAAAGTGGGGAGAGTACAGGAGAGAGAGAGAGAGAGAGAGAGAGAGAGAGAGAGAGAGTGAGGGAGGGAGAGAGAGAGAGAGAGAGAGAGAGAGAGAGAGAGAGAGAGAGAGAGAGAGAGAGTGAGGGAGAGAGAGAGAGAGAGAGTACAGGAGAGAGAGAGGGAGAGAGAGAGAGAGAGTACAGGAGAGAGAGAGAGTACAGGAGAGAGAGAGAGAGAGAGAGAGAGAGAGAGAGAGAGAGTACAGGAGAGAGAGAGAGAGAGAGAGAGAGAGAGAGAGAGAGAGAGAGAGAGAGAGTACAGGAGAGAGAGAGAGTACAGGAGAGAGAGAGAGAGAGTACAGGAGAGAGAGAGAGAGAGAGAGAGTACAGGAGAGAGAGAGAGAGAGAGAGAGAGAGAGAGAGTACAGGAGAGAGAGAGAGAGAGAGAGTACAGGAGGGAGAGAGAGTACAGGAGAGAGAGAGAGAGTACAGGAGAGAGAGAGAGAGTACAGGAGAGAGAGAGAGAGTACAGGAGAGAGAGAGAGTACAGGAGAGAGAGAGAGTACAGGAGAGAGAGAGAGTACAGGAGAGAGCGAGAGAGTACAGGAGAGAGAGAGAGAGTACAGGAGAGAGTGAGAGAGTACAGGAGAGAGAGAGAGAGTACAGGAGAGAGCGAGAGAGTACAGGAGAGAGCGAGAGAGAGAGAGAGAGAGAGAGTACAAGAGAGAGAGAGAGAGAGAGTACAGGAGAGAGAGAGAGAGAGAGAGAGAGTACAGGAGAGAGAGAGAGAGAGAGAGAGAGTACAGGAGAGAGAGAGAGAGAGAGAGAGAGAGAGTACAGGAGAGAGAGAGAGTACAGGAGAGAGAGAGAGTACAGGAGAGAGAGAGAGAGTACAGGAGAGAGAGAGAGAGTACAGGAGAGAGAGAGAGAGAGAGTACAGGAGAGAGAGAGAGAGAGAGAGTACAGGAGAGAGAGAGAGAGAGAGAGAGAGTACAGGAGAGAGAGAGAGAGAGAGAGTACAGGAGAGAGAGAGGGAGAGAGAGAGAGAGAGAGAGAGAGAGAGAGAGTGTGTACAGGAGAGAGAGAGAGTGTACAGGAGAGAGAGAGAGAGAGAGAGAGAGAGAGTGTACAGGAGAGAGAGAGAGAGAGAGAGAGTACAGGAGAGAGAGAGTACAGGAGAGAGAGAGAGAGAGAGAGAGAGAGAGAGAGAGTACAGGAGAGAGAGAGAGAGAGAGAGAGAGAGAGAGTACAGGAGAGAGAGAGGGAGAGAGAGAGAACAAATACGGGCCAAAGAAGAGGAAAGACAACATATAAGATTGGACAGAGAAGTGATAGGATAAAGAGAGAAAACAGAGAGAGAACAAATAGGATAGGAAACAGGAGAGAGAGAGAGAACACATAGAATAGGACAGAGAACTGATAGGATAAAGGAGAGAACAGAGAGCTGCTAGGAAACAGGAGAGAGAGAGAGAACACATAGAATAGGACAGAGAACTGATAGGATAAAGGAGAGAACAGAGAGTGAGCAGATAGGAAGCAGGAGAGAGAGAGAGAACATATAGGATAGGAGAGAGAACTGATAGGATAAAGGAGAGAACAGAGAGTGAGCAGATAGGAAACAGAAGAGTGAGAGAGAGAGAGAGAGAGAGAGAGAGAGAGAGAACATATAGGAAAGATGAGAGAACATATAGGATAAAGAAGAGAACAGAGTGTGAGCAGATAGGATAGGAAACAGGAGAGAGAGAATATAGGAAAGATGAGAGAACTGATAGGATAAAGAGAGAGAATAGAGAGGGAACAAATAGGATAGGAAACAGGAGAGAGAGAGAGAGCACATAGGACAGGACAGAGAACTGATAGGATAAAAGGAGAGAACAGAGAGCTGCTAGGAAACAGGAGAGAGAGAGAGAACATATAGGAAAGATGAGAGAACAGATAGGATGAAGAAGAGAACCGAGAAAGAGCAAATAGGATAGGAGAGAATAGAGAAGTGAGAGGATAAGAGAGGAACTGCAAGGAACTGAAAAAATAGAAGAGTGATAGAGAAGAGATAGAAAAGGGAGAGGTGAGAGAAAGAAGAACAAACAGGAGAAACAAGAGAGAATATTTATAACAGAGCTGGCACAGGACGGGAGGACATGCTGCACATATCTGAGTCCAATTCTATCTACCTAAATGTAATCATGGCCACTGTCCAACCTATTCACTCTATGAGCTGCGCCACCTCCCTCCGCCCTGATCTATGGGTATCCTCGCTGGCATAGTTTGCGGCCTCTCTGGTACCCGATATCCCAATAGAACTAGAGATCACAATTATTAGTGACTGAACTTAGGAAATCATCTAACCCTTGCACTGTAAAGCATTTCTGACCACTCCGACGATGAAAGGGTTAAAACGCTGTGGTCATTTTACCATTTACGGCACCTGGCCGGCGAATGACTAAATGCATTTTAATAGAAACATAGATCTGACAGCAGATAAGAACCAACAGGTCCATCTAATCTGCACATTATATCTACCTATAAAGCTTGGCTTAATTAACCCTCAGGATAGCTTCATAATTATATGCAACATTAGGGATACAATATCATTTATCTTTGCCCTGTGTTCACTAATCAACATTTAATTAACTAGTTAAAGTACTGAACCTTTAACTCTTACCCTTTACCTATTGCCCCTTTAACCTGAATCTTGTAACATATTAGGAGACTTGAGAGAAGAAGAAAGATGGCAGATCCCCTTAATTCTCTTCTCGCTACTGCAATTCTCTTCCCTGGAAATGCTACAGCAATGATTTACCTGCTTTAGCGGCAAATACTGGATCACACTGCAAGTGGTTTGAAGCATTTAACAACTGCTGAGCACATTAATCAAAGACGTCTGAAATGTGGGCAACCAAACACACTGGCATTTAACGTGATAAATGGGCGCGCGGTCGCTATGTGGAAACAGCAGGTTTAGCTGGAAAAGTGGAAGAAGATTTAGAGTCATTTAGTATGACTGTGCTCTGTCTTCAAGAAAAGCCAGTGGGTCCTTGGGTGTATTAATAAAGAAATTAGCAGTAGATAAAGGTCAGTACTAATGTCCCTCTATAGATCTCTATCAAACCTCATCTAGATACTGTGTCCAGTCCTGAGACCGGATCTCCAATAGGATATTAATAAAATGGTGCTTATTATCAATAGTATATTTTATATGTAAATATATATATATATATATATGTATATGTGTGTATTGCCGGATAACTGTAGTTGCTGTTTAGGGCATTAGCACCTAAACTGGGCCATTTAGGCTCAGAAAAAAATAATTAGAAAGAAAGTTAGCATTTTTTTTTCCAGTCTCGAACTCGCTGTAGTGCCGGTTATGCCGGGTCAGCAGGAGTTTTTTTTTAAATTGGGGAAATGGTGCTGGTGCCGGTTGCTTGCGAGTCCCGGTTAGTTGGGTGCCGGATAATGGGGAGTTTACGGTGTATATATATATATATGTATATATATATATGTGTGTATTTATCTACAGTATGTGTGTATATATATATATATATATATATATATATATATATATTTATCTATGTGTGTATATATATATATATATATATATATATTTATATATGAGTGTGTGTGTATATATATATATATATATATATATATATATTTATATTTATATATGTTTGTGTGTATATATATATATATATATATATATATTTATATTTATATATGTTTGTGTGTATATATATATATATATATATATATATATATTTATATATATTTATCTATGTGTGTGTGTATATATATATATATATATATATATATATATATATATATATATATATATTTATTTCTTTAGACACTTCTAATATTCCTGACATTTCCAGATTTGGTTCAGAGCCTGGCTACTTGCTGGGGGGCGCTTGTAGCCACATCTCTATCCTCGCCCTGACTCCTGCTATTGAGGTGAGTTTCCGGGTGACACAAGGGACACTTGGAATGTGACAGCTGTGAGTGCCACTCACCGGTTCCACCCCAAGCTGCTTCATTATATTGCCAGACTCTCAGATAATGAGACCCTCTGGTTACCAGGGGACTCCATGGATTATTATTATATCTGAAACAAATGGGACCTTTTTACCCTTCACAGCTCAGCTAATGAAATGACTGAATCAGCCACTACTGGGAGACCTATAGGAGATGGATTTACAATATTATATATATATATATATATATATATATATATATATATATATATATACAGAGAATAAACATAAATAAATAAATTAGACAGCACTTATTAAATTGCGATTCGGTAAATTTAAAAGGGCTCTATATAAGCACACAGTATATTTTATTTACAGAAGTTTTTAGTTAGTGAAGACCTTGCTTTTGGATAGAAGTTCACTAACTAAAAATGTATGTAAAAAAATATGCTGTGTGCTTAAATAGAGCCCTTTTAAATTTACCAAATCGCAATTTAATAAGGCTGAAAGCTTCCACTTTACTAGACAGATGAAAAAATATTTAAAGGGCCACTGTGTTTTTTTTTTTTTTTTTTCATATGATATTCCTAACAACTCAAATTGATTACATCTTTATATATGGGGATCCAGTTTTTCCTCTCAGCTGATTCTTTGTTACATTGTCTGGAAAGGAGGATTCGGAAACATATTCGCTTTCCATTAGTCCTCATGGCAAAATAATTCAGTTTTAGTTATCACCTTTCCATTTTGCAAACAGAAACTTCCTCTCATCTCTTCCTCATGTAGGAAGTAGATCAGCAGAAAACAATATGTCAGACCCCACAGCTACAAAGTAATACATTTGAGGTTGTGTTACTGTATTACTCTTTCTGCCCAAAAAGCCTGTTGGTATTATTGGACAACAGTGATCATTTAAGCATTTTACTGGGTTGCTGGCCCCTATGCACATCAAAGCTGCTAGATAACACTGGGGGTCTTTATTTTGACCACTACAGAAAAACAAGCAGTCTATAATCCTAATTATCCCATCAAAGCTGCTAATTAATATGTGTGAGCTGCTCATTTGCATATAAATGCAACATCAACAACATAGCATTATCTCAGGACTGATTCACTTAAGAATCAAATAGATAACACAACATATAGCAAGTGTTTCCTTCTCTTTAAGACTAACCTTAAAAAAACAACAACTTCATTTTGGGGTGGCAGGGTCCCTTTAATGTTTAAATGATAATAATAAATGTTTTTATTTCTTATGTAACATAAAAATCTTTCTTAAAAATAAATATACAAATGTAACAATCATTGTCGCTACATTGTGTAATTCTGAGGATTATTGCTGTAAACACGTTATCAAGGTTACCTGAAAATTGAGTGGAAGTGTTAGATAATTGAGCGTGAAAGCTGATATCATAAAGGACACCCGTCTCTAACTTTCCTTATCTAGGCCTTCAATCAACTCTGATAATGAGAGGTGTTAGACAAAGAGCATATGCATATGTATACAAACTGGGCATGCTTATCTCCCTTATCTACCTCACCTAATTAATATATGCAATTTATGCTCAATATCTAACTTTCAAGCTCAATTACCTAACACTTCCGTTCAAAAATGTTTATATTAACCAATTGCATTTTTATTTATATGTGTACTCTTTATTTATTTGCTTTGTCACTGCTCCTTTAAATGCACGACAGATAAATGGGGACTTTACTGTCCCTTTACGCCAGCAGTGACGGGGTTATTTCCAGACAGCGCTCGCTGAGCGCTGACAGCTGCGACTGCTGGAAACTTCCCCGCGATACGAGAGTGACTTGAGGGTCTCAGGTTATTATAGAGACAGCCGCGCTCCAGGCCTGAGAGCGTCCACAGGACAGAAAAAAGCCAGAGACATAGAGGTCCACAGTGAGAGAGACATCCCCACAGAAGAGACAGCAGAGAGAGAGAGAGACAGCATGTACAGACAGGGAGGGAAGCTGCAGAGAGAGAGACAACAAGCACAGACAGGGAGACAGCACAGAGAGAGACCACATATACAGAGAGGGAGGCTGCACAGAGAGAGAGACAGCATGTACATACATGGAGACAGAAGAGAGAGAGACAGCAGAGAGAGACAGCACATACAGAGAGGGAAGCTGTAGAGAGAGAGACAACAAGTACAGACAGGGAGACAGCACAGAGAGAGACAGCACATACAGAGAGAGAGAGGCTGCAGAGAGAGAGACAGCATGTACAGACCTGGAGACAAAAAAGAGAGAGACAGCACATAGAGAGAGGGAGGCTGCAGAGAGAGAGACAGCATGTACAGACCTGGAGACAAAAGAGAGCGAGACAGCACATAGAGAGAGGGAAGCTGCAGAGAGAGAGAGAGACGGCAAGTACAGACAGGGAGACAGCACACAGAGAGACAGTACACACAGAGAGGGAGGCTGCAGAGAGACAGCACATAGAGAGAGGGAGACAGCAGAGAGAGACAGCAGAGAGCGACAGCAGAGTGCGAGAGAGCAAATACAGACAGTGAGAGTGACATCCCCACAGAAGGGACAGCAAGACAGGGAGACAGCAAATACAGACAGTGAGAGTGACATTCCCATAGGACATAACTGTACAGAGAGACAGCAGGTCCAGAGAGGGAGACACCAGTGTGTATGAGAGAAAGAGAGCGCAAGAACAGGTAGTGCCCCAACAGTGAGAGAGATAGAGAGAGAGCAAATACAGGCAATGAGACTACAGTGATATAATGAGATCGCCAGGTTACCATCTATATGAGCTGTGTGTTAATACACTGCAAGGGTTAATATTATGAGAGATTACAGTATTAACCTCTATAAGGAATGATCAGGATGTACTATAAATCTATATTGAGTATAACAGCACCCTTTAATAACATCCCCCAGTAGAATAAAGGGTTAATCATTCAATTAAATAGTAAATATAATAGATTACACTAATATCATTTTGCAACATCCTCTTTCAATGAATAAACAATGGTGCCGAGTATGACCGCTGGACTTCTCCTTTAGACTAATTGCCTATACTACACGTAGAAGGAATCACCTGTGGACAATTACTAAGTGTGGTCATGTGTGGCCGGATGCTCCTCTTGACATTACTACATGTAGTTACACCATCAAGGTGGCTGTTACTACACATTCTTACTGGTATAACTGGTAAGACCCTCAAGTTGACCATTATTACTATATCTAGTAGCACATTTTATTTTTCATTATTACTACACCTAGCTAGCAGGCCTCTTATCTATTATTACTATATCTTGTAGGCATGCTCCTTGTCCATTATTACTATATCTAGCAGAATATCTTCTTATTGAATTTTTACTATGTGTAGTAGGATTTCCCACGGACCAATTTTAAGATATCTAACTGTTGAGCATCATTACTATAGCTAACCCCTTATACAGTAAATACAAATTGCAGGGTGTTTTCACAAAAAAATCCCAAATAGAACCCAGAAGAAAGTCATGTTCATCACTCTAAATGGTAGGTACACATGGAGGACAACAAGAAAATAACACGCACGACACACCAAGGAAAAACATCTCATATATTAAGTTGGACCCGTCTTCTGGGCATTATTATCAGTTCCAGAAGCCTTCTGTTGACCATTATTATTCCATCTTTTAGGACAACAAACTTTTTACTATATGTAGTTTGACATCTTGTAGAGTATTATTACTATATGTGATAGCACCTCCAGTAGACCATTACTACTATAACTAGAATTAATCCTGGCTTCTGGTTTACTATACGTTTAGTTGGACCTCTTATTGAGTATTATTACTATATGCGGTAGCACCTACAGTAGACTACTATAACTAGAATGAATTCTGGCTTCTGGTTTACTATACATTTAGTTGGACCTCTTGTTGAGTATTACTATATCTAGTAGGACCTCCTACAGACCATAATTACTACCGTATATCTAGTTGGAGCTCTTGTGGACTGTTACTCGATCTAGGAGGGTCATAATTACTATATCTAGTTAGAGCTCTTGTTGAGTATTACTATATCTAGTAGGACCTCCTACAGACCATAATTACTATATCTAGTTGGAGCTCTTGTGGACTGTTACTGGATATAGGAGGGTCATAATTACTATATCTAGTTGGAGTTCTTGTCGAGTATTACTATATTACTATACCTTGTAGGACCTCCTACAGACTATAATTACTATATCTAGTTAGAGCTCTTGTTGAATATTATTATATCTAGTAGAACTTCATACAGACCAAAATTACTATATCTAGTTAGAGCTCTTGTTGAGTATTACTATATCTAGTAGGGCCTCATACAGACCATAATTACTATATCTAGTTGGAGTTCTTGTGGACTGTTACTGGATCTAGGAGGGTCATAATTACTATATCTAGTTGGAGTTCTTGTTAAGTATTACTTTATGACTTTAACTAGTAGGACCTCCTACAGACCATAATTACTATATCTAGATGGAGTTCTTGTCGAGTATTGCTATATTACTATATCTAGTACGACCTCCTACAGACCATCATTACTATATCTCGTTGGAGCTCTTGTTGAGTATTATTATATCTAGTAGGACCTCCTACAGACCATAATTGCTATATCTAGTTGGAGCTCTTGTGGAGTATTATTATATCTAGTAGTTCCTCCTACAGAACATAATTACTATATCTAGTTAGAGCTCTTGTTGAGCATTATTATATCTAGTAGGACCTCCTACAGACCATAATTACTATATCTAGTTAGAGCTCTTGTTGAGTATTATTATATCAAGTAGGACCTCCTACAAACCATAGTTACTATATCTAGTTGGAGCTCTTGTTGAGTATTATTATATCTAGTAGGATCTCCTATAGACCATAATTACTATATCTAGTTGGAGTTCTTGTTAAGTATTACTTTATGACTTTAACTAGTAGGACCTCCTACAGACCATAATTACTATATCTAGATGGAGTTCTTGTCGATTATTACTATATTACTATATCTAGTAGGACCTCCTACAGACCATAACTACTATATCTGGTTGGAACACTTGTTGAGTATTACTATATCTAGTATGACCTCCTACAGACCATAATTACTATATCTCGTTGGAGCTCTTGTTGAGTATTATTATATCTAGTAGGACCTCCTACAGACCATAATTACTATATCTAGTTGGAGCTCTTGTTGAGTATTATTATATCTAGTAGGACCTCCTACAGACCATAATTACTATATCTAGTTGGAGCTCTTGTGGAGTATTATTATATCTAGTAGGATCTCCTACAGACCATAATTACTATATCTAGTTAGAGATCTTGTTGAGCATTATTATATCTAGTAGGACCTCCTACAGATCATAATTACTATATCTAGTTAGAGCTCTTGTTGAGTATTATTATATCTAGTAGGACCTCCTACAGACCATAATTACTATATCTAGTTGGAGCTCTTGTTGAGTATTATTATATCTAGTAGGACCTCCTCCAGACCATAATTACTATATCTAGTTGGAGCTCTTGTTGAGCATTATTATATCTAGTTGGAGCTCTTGTTGAGTATTATTATATCTAGTTGGAGCTCTTGTTGAGCATTATTATATCTAGTAGGGCCTCCTACAGACCATAATTACTATATTTAGTTGGAGCTCTTGTTGAGCATTATTGTATCTAGTAGGACCTACTACAGACGATAATTACTATATCTAGTTGGAGCTCTTGTTGAGCATTATTGTATCTAGTAGGACCTCCTACAGACCATAATTACTATATCTAGTTGGAGCTCTTGTTGAGCATTATTATATGTAGTAGGACCTCCTACAGACCATAATTACTTTATCTAGTTGGAGCTCTTGTTGAGCATTATTGTATCTAGTAGGACCTCCTACAGACCATAATTACTATATCTAGTTGGAGCTCTTGTTGAGCATTATTGTATCTAGTAGGACCTCCTACACGCCACAATTACTATATCTAGTTGGAGCTCTTGTTCAGCATTATTATATCTAGTAGGACCTCCTACAGACCAAAATTACTATATCTAGTTGGAGCTCTTGTTGAGCATTATTATTTCTAGTAGGACCTCCTACAGACCATGATTACTATATCTAGTAGGACCTCCTACAGACCATAATTACTATATCTAGTTGGAGCTCTTGTTGAGCATTATTATATCTAGTAGGACCTCCTACAGACCATAATTACTATATCTAGTTGAGCTCTTGTTGAGTATTATTATATCTAGTAGGACTTCCTACAGACCATAATTACTATATCTAGTTAGAGCTCTTGTTGAGCATTATTATATCTAGTAGGACCTCCTACAGACCATAATTACTATATCTAGTTGGAGCTCTTGTTGAGCATTATTATATCTAGTAGGACCTCCTACAGACCATAATTACTATATCTAGTTGAGCTCTTGTTGAGCATTATTATATCTAGTAGGACCTCCTACAGACCATAATTACTATATCTAGTTGGAGCTCTTGTTGAGCATTATTATATCTAGTAGGACCTCATAGAGGCCATCATTTCTATATCTAGTTGGAGCTCTTGTTGAGCATTATTATTTCTAGTAGGAACTCATACAGGCCATTATTAGTATATCTAGTCGGAGCTCTTGTTGAGTATTATTATATCTAGTAGGACCTCCTACAGACCATAATTACTATATCTAGTTGGAGCTCTTGTTGAGCATTATTATATCTAGTAGGACCTCCGACAGACCATAATTACTATATCTAGTTGGAGCTCTTGTAGAGCATTATTATATCTAGTAGGACCTCCGACAGACCATAATTACTATATCTAGTTGGAGCTCTTGTAGAGTATTATTATATCTAGTAGGACCTCCTACAGACCATAATTACTATATCTAGTTGGAGCTCTTGCTGAGCATTATTATATCTAGTAGGACCTCGGACAGACCATAATTACTATATCTAGTTGAGCTCTTGTTGAGCATTATTATATCTAGTAGGACCTCCTACAGACCATAATTACTATATCTAGTTGGAGCTCTTGTTGAGCATTATTATATCTAGTAGGACCTCCTACAGACCATAATTACTATATCTAGTTGAGCTCTTGTTGAGCATTATTATATCTAGTAGGACCTCCTACAGACCATAATTACTATATCTAGTTGGAGCTCTTGTTGAGCATTATTATATCTAGTTGGACCTCATAGAGGCCATCATTTCTATATCTAGTTGGAGCTCTTGTTGAGCATTATTATTTCTAGTAGGAACTCATACAGGCCATTATTAGTATATCTAGTCGGAGCTCTTGTTGAGTATTATTATATCTAGTAGGACCTCCTACAGACCATAATTACTATATCTAGTTGGAGCTCTTGTTGAGCATTATTATATCTAGTAGGACCTCCGACAGACCATAATTACTATATCTAGTTGGAGCTCTTGTAGAGCATTATTATATCTAGTAGGACCTCCGACAGACCATAATTACTATATCTAGTTGGAGCTCTTGTAGAGTATTATTATATCTAGTAGGACCTCCTACAGACCATAATTACTATATCTAGTTGGAGCTCTTGTTGAGCATTATTATATCTAGTAGGACCTCGGACAGACCATAATTACTATATCTAGTTGAGCTCTTGTTGAGCATTATTATATCTAGTAGGACCTCCTACAGACCATAATTACTATATCTAGTTGGAGCTCTTGTTGAGCATTATTATATCTAGTAGGACCTCCTACAGACCATAATTACTATATCTAGTTGAGCTCTTGTTGAGTATTATTATATCTAGTAGGACCTCCTACAGACCATAATTACTATATCTAGTAGGACCCTTTGTTTCTCATTCCAGCTCTTGGACCCTTCCCTTTATATTCTTGGCACTTAGTGAACACAAGAACTATTTCTGGCATCGAGAGTCTGTGACTAATATAGCTCTGCAGAAAGTGCAGTGGGAGGAGTAGGCAGATACTCAGCATCACTATAGACTGCAACTCATTCACGATGCAGGTGTTTACATTCCCTTACATACCTATACAGCAATTTAACCCCTCCACTGCCAATACATCAACTAAACAGGTGCGATAACCCAGACCATCGGGGACATCTGAGAACAACATGCACTTAAAGTGCTATATTCCATAGTGAGATCTCTTCAAATTCTATGTTATTCTTTACAGCTTATGCATAAAAATCAATGTTTTTAAGGAATTAAACAGTTTTCAGATCATTTCAATACTGTACCAAATTAAGACATTCTGTATAAAAAGGTATTCTATATTATTCTGATCTGAGATGAGGTATTATTGCATTAATGGGATAGGAGGAGTAGAGAGGATTAGGGCTCCTTATAAGATGCCTTTACACAATAAAGATTACCGATATCTATCTCATCAGGGTAGACACATGACATTTTAGGTGGGAGGGAAGGATGTAGAAAGGATTAAGGCTCCCCAGAATATCATATCACATAGTTTAGATGTCTTAGCCAAACAAAGTTTGGAGTTGAGAATCACATAGGAATTGTTTAAGTCTCACCACCCTAGTGAGGAAACCATCACAAGTGATTTGGAATCTCATCCTTGGAGTAACATTAGAAATTGTGTTACAGTATCATGATCTATTTTTTAAGGTGGATATGGAGGAGGTAGATATGGTATTTGCTTCATTAAATAAAGTTTGACAAAAGAGAATAACATAGGAACTGGAAAGGTCTTACCTCCCTAGTGGGAAAAATCACTAGAAAACCTAGAAAAGCAATTTAACATCATCTGCCAAGACAAACGAGTAGGAATCTCATCCCTGGTGTAAAATTAGTAAATTGTGTTACATTATTACGACCATGCATTTGATCTCAAATTCACTATTTTTTAAGGTGGAACAAGAGGAGGGAAGTAAGATTAAGTTAAATATTTTAGAATTTCTTAACAAAATAAACAATAAAAAATATTGCAGATCAGAGGAGATCTTAAAAGGTTGAACTTGATTGACTGAAAGTCTTTTTTCAACCTCAATTACTATGTAACTAGAATAAAATAGGAACTGGAAAAGTCTCACTTCCCTAGTGGGACACATCTCTATAGACCCTAGAAAAGCAATTCGACATCATCTGCCAAGACAAGTGTGTAGGAATCTCATCCCTGGCGTAACATTAATACATTGTGATACATTATCATGAGCTGATATTTACTATTATTTAAGGTGGAACTGTTATTTTTTTAAATTTACTAATCAAACTTTGAAAAAAAAAAAAGAGAATAACATAGGAACTGGAAATGTTTCACCTCCCGAGTGGGAAAGCTCAATGCAGCATGATCTGCCAGAGTGGGCACCACGTACCCAGTGCCAATATAACCACAGCCAAGGTAAAGAAGGAGTCGGGTCCTACCTGTAGTGCTTCGGAGCATACCGCCGGGGAGTCCTCTGCCTTCAGAAATACCTGCTGTCCCCGTCTAAAAAAATGGATAACTGCAATAAGTATGTGATGTAGTATGAGGACCATGCTGCCAGCGAGGCTTCCTCCCTCTTGATCCGTACAGCTCCCAATCCTTCTGCACAGCTCCCACACTAGCACAGCACACACACACGCACACACAATACATGCACACTCTCAGGTTTGACTACATATATAAACACACATTAATCTGTGGTCCTGTTTGGCTTTCAGGGGTAGGAAAAAAAAAAAAAAATAAGGCACGTCCTATTTGTAAGGCTGCCCCTCCCCTCCTGCCCTCCTTCTCGCCCTCCCCAAGGCTGT